>JARFXV010000073.1:147500-310000 GCA_031761425.1 Cosmopolites sordidus
ACTGATTTTTAATATTTGTATGTAATAGGTTTTTTCAAATTGAGCGGTTTTTTAAATTCTTGAATAAAACACAGATGGCGTTATGAATTTGCCCAGGTCTAATCTCATTTCAGAAGCGTAATGTATGACATTTATAAAAAAGCAGTAGTACACAATACAACAACGCGTTAACATTGCTGAACTATTTTATGAAAATGAGCGTTGAGTGAAAAATGTTTTTAGAAAATTTAGTGAAATTTACGGTTTGCACAATCATCCATCTGAAAGCACTATCGATGGAACTATTTAAAAATTTGAAGAAACTGGTTCTGTGAAAGATAACATAAGAGCAATATATAGTCGTAGTGGTCGTTTTCAAGAGCATATTGATTTGGTACGTAAAAGTCTTGCTAAAGACCTAGAAATATCCATTATTCGTCGTCCACAAAACACCGTGAAGTATTAATAATGCACTAGTGAATTAAAATTCAGCTCATATGTTCCAAGAGATATATACAAAAAAAAGTGGGGCTGCCCACTTTCTTATTTCCAAAGCAGAAGAAATAAAAGTTTCATTTACCGCATCGTGACCCAAGCTAAGATATGGCTATACTCATATTTGGATAATACTAGGCGAAAAAAATGTGATAGACTCTTTAAAACACTTCATTATAAGCAAACGTATAAAACAATAACTTTCAGCCGATGCAAATAGCAGTTGTGTATATGTTATCTTCATTTAATGAAAAAAATACAACATCTGTGAAGGAAGCACTATTGGTCATCCAACCAGATGCATGTATCGATGTTCTAAATTAAGCCGGTGATAATTTATCATTTTTTGTATGGAAAATTTCCAATATTATTGGAATGGGATATTTCAAGATTAAACGGATTATCTCATTCGATCAATATCTAAGCAAGTCAATTGGTGTTTAAGGAGTCGAGCTACATCAGCACGTTATTATTCATTACTTACTTCTCAACCCCCATGTGTTATATACTGCAGAAATTATTCCGGGATAACCAAAGAAATGGAGATGAAGAATTGGAAACTGGGGAAAAAAAATCTTGTCAAATACTGCTAGAGCGTAGACAGGACCTCGGAATAACATAGCAATCGTTGGGTTTCATAAGAACTCATAACTGTGAATAAGATTAAATGTGCGTAGATCGTGCAAGAAGTGAACGTGTGTTTAGTTTAAAGTTCGCGTCGAGAATCAAGATGCAATAAAAGGACGAAGCCATCTCCAGAATACGTGTTTTCGAGTGGTAAAAATGTTCAAAAGAGGCCGGGAAAAGGTTGAAGACGAACAACGCGCTAGATGTGGCCGCAAAAGTAAATATTCACATTAGAAACATGTTGCTGTGCTGGGAGTCAGCTGGGTGTCGTGCATAATGAGTTACTCCAATTTACTCAAACGATGTCAGTGACACTCTGGAAGAAAAAAGGTCTTACACCGACCAGGGAAGAAGGAAACTCATGTTGCTTTAGAACAACGCACGACCGCATGCAACAAAATGATTTTGAAAACGATTACCACGTTGAAATGGAGGGAGATCACTTCAAAGATTAAATATGAATTAATTTTTTCATAAGTAAATGCCAAAGGTAGCTAAAAAGGGGCAAGAATAAAGTTGACGACATAAGAGATACCTTCATTTCTAAAACGAACAACATTTATTACGTCAGCGTGTTTTATGGTAGAAACGGGGTTCACTCTTGGGTGACAAATGCGGATACATCACTAGGTAAAACCTATAGCAAAAACGATTACCATCGAGAAGAATGCGTAAATATTAAAGTGTTCATCTTCATCTTCATTTGCACTATTCTTCGTTTGAAAGTATCATTAAGTTTTTAAAATAGTGTACCAAAACGAAGCAAGGAACAGAAAGTTTAAATTAGGTCAACTATCAAAAGATTAAATTATCTCCTGGTGATGTTAACATGATTAGCGAAACGCACATCGAAAAGTTTTAAAAAAAAGTGATTTGGTGTTTAGTTATAAATTACTTCGAGTTTAACTATCAAAATATTCACTAGAAAAAAAATAGCATTTTATTTTTAAAATGCTTTCTATTTCATTAATCTAGCGCTTATATCGTGATATTTTATTAATAAAATACTCATAATATATCGTAATACCCTTTAAATTTTAAAAAGTTATATTTACTTTGCTAAAGCTCTCCAACTAACGTGGAAAAGAATGGCCAGCCTCATCAAAATATAACGAAGTCCTTTCGAGGGACCAAATCACATTATAACTAATTGAAGTGGGAGAGACCGGTAAAAAGAGAGCCCGGCATTTTATTGAGAGGGTTTTGTATGCAGACCTCTGTTTGCTTGCACGAAAAAAGTTTCATCGGACGTACGAACAAAGCCTCGGACATTCTCTCGCCCCTGGGAGACGGAAAGAACGATACAGTACCAACGGTCGGCACGTCACAATGCTCGCGAACAATCGTCGCGAATTCGCTTTTGAGGTTGTTGATTTTTTTTCTATGTCGACCGAACGTAATTAGACCGAAAATATTTATGAGATTTGAAACAAGAGTGTCATTCAGAAATGTACCGTTTTCTTAAGAGCGAAGGAATAATTTAAGACTTTGGGTTCTTAATAAAGAAACTGATCAAATAGTTGGTAAAAACTCAATCACTATTACTATAACTGAGAAGCTGAATCAACGTTTGAATAATATGCTTCTGGTTCTTGACTAAGTACACTGGTAAACAAAAATGAGTTTATATTTTAAGACTGGAACCAAATATGTAAATTTTGATCTAAAAACCCAAAATCACCATATGTCGACCATATTTCGTAATACTAAATTTTCGATATTGGAGTTTGCCATCGATGCTCAAGTCGGATACCATAAATTTGCTCTTTTTCATCATGGACTTTATTCAGTATTCAGTATAATAAAATTTTATTGTCGAATTACATTTTGGACTCTGCCTATTAGCCGCTACATTTTGGAATACTTTAGTCCCAATTCCTTTATTTTCGTATAAATAAGCGATCTACGTATATACCGAGATATTTGATCTCGTCAGCTTATTGTCAATGTGTTTTTTTATCGTAACAGCTTTTTTTAACCGATGAGATACGTTTGTATGCCACTCAAAACTGAACTTTGCCTTTTGATGTCCTAATCGTACTCGAAGATTCAAGTTTCGTCACCGAATATCACTCTTTTCAGAACATTTGGATCGATCTCTAAACGTTCCAACCGTTTACGCCAAATCGTCATATAGTGTACCTTCAGATCGTCTGACCAACATTCGGCACCAACACGCATTTGCAAATCATTGGTTACAATTGAAAACACAACACTGGTTTGAATACCATTAAACGAACATTTAACCGATGATGAGTTCAAAACTTCCCGCATTTTGGTTACATTTTGATCGATTCAGTCTGAGATCGGACGTCCAGCGCGTTGTTCGTCTTCAACGTTTTCGCGGACTCCTTTGAATATTTTATACCACTCCAAAACACGTGTTTTGGACATGGCTTTGTCCTTGGAAGCTTCACGGATTATGTGAAAAGTTTTCGTAGCGGATTAGTTCAATTTAATGAAAAATTTGTTGGCACATCACTGGTCGATGTTTTCTTGCATCTTGACTTTCGACGCGAACTTAAAACACACGTTCACTTCTTACATGATCTATACATTCCAATGTTTCGTAGACAACGAAGTCAGGTTTCCGACACCTCTGATATCACTTATAAAAACCACCGTCCACCCCTTCTGCTCGGCAGGAATAAATCATATATATATATATATATATATATATATATATATATATATATATATATATATATATATATATATATATGTATATATATATATATATATATATATATGTATATATATATATATATATATATATATATATATATATATATATATATATATATATATATATATATATATATATATATATATATATACCCATTGGAAGTATGGAGCGTATGGATTGGAATATGTCCCATTTTGGAAGTATGGAGCGGGACAAGCGAGGTAACAGATTGGCTGATTTCGCGAACTATGTATCATGAACTCGTTTTATAAGAAACAAATTAGCAGAAAATGGACATGGAAAAGTCTAGCTGGTCTCACAAGTGAAATTGACTACATCATGTTAAACTATAAAACAATATTTTATAATTGTACTGTCCTTAACCGTTTTAATTTCGGAAGTGACCATAGAATGGTACGAGCAAAAGTTAGGATAAATTGTCTAAGAGAACGTACAAGAATGGTAAAATCGAAGAAAGGCAAAGTAGATTCCGGGAAGCTGCTTCAGAGGGGTAGTGATTTTGAGATTGCTTTGATGTATTGCAAGACCCAGAGGAGATGGAAATAACAGAGTAGTATGAAAAAATAATCGACAATGTGCCTGAAATGCACGACAATGTGCGGCAATAGAAAAAAGTTTCAAACAGTCAAAAATCTCCAATGAGACAATTAATTTAATGAAAAAACGACAGAGAGAGTCAATTTAGCAAAGTACGTTGAATTTTGCAAAACTATAAGAAAACATATTCGAGAAGAAACGCGTCGGTTCAACATGCAGCTAGTGCAAAAAACAGTAGAGGAAAACAAGGGAATAAACAAAGCAAAACATAAGCTGAGAAATAATAGGACACAAATGTATGCATTAATGCGTAAGGAAGGCACAGTTTGCAGGGAACGTACGGAAATGTTAGAGGTTATCAGAAGATTTTATTCCAAGTTATATAAAGATCAGAACCAGTTAAAGAGAGCAAAACCCACGGAAGAGCAAATGCTAGATATCCTGTTGGATGAAGTGACAAATGCTCTAGAAGCGATGAAGAATGGAAAGACTCCAGGAAAGGACAGTATAAAAATTGAGATATTGAAAGCCGTTGGTCGAACTTTATATAAAATATTGACAAAATTGTACACAAAATGTCTCAGGGAACAAAAAATGCCCAACCTATGGAAAAGTGCTGAACTGATTCTTCTTAATAAAAAAGAAACACAGGAGGATTTGAAAAACTGCCGCCCAATAAGCCTCCTGTCAGTATTGTACAAGGTTTTTACCAAGATAATATCAAAATGAATACTGAGAACACTGAATGACGCACAACAAAGAAAACAGGCAGGATTCACAGGTGGATTCAGTACAATGGATCATATCCAAGGTTGTCCAACATGCCATAGAAAGACACAATTAATACACCATGGCACTGTGCTTGGCTTTTATTGACTATGAAAAGGCATGTGACTCTATATCAAAGCAAGCCATAACGGATGCATTGCTTAACCAAGAGATAGACAGAGCCTATGTAAACTTACTAAGATCCATGTATGATGAAGCTACAGCGACAGTTCACGTGGATGATCTTGAAGTCAATATATAACGGGATGTACGGCAGGGTGACTCAATATCTACTGTTCTTTTCTCAGCCTGCCTTAAAGAGGTATTCCGTAATGTGGATTGGGAACAGGATGGAATAAAAATAAAAGGTGCATATTTAAGCCACCTTAGATTTACAGATGATATCGTTCTCTTGTCACAAACCCCAAATGAACTACAAGAACACATACAAGAGCTGCAGAAGGAGGGAGAACCATTTGTCTTGAAAATAAATTTGAAAAAGAGTCAGGTTATGTTCAACAAATTTACTGAAAACAGAAGAATATCTATTTTATGAAGCGACTTAGAGATGGTGGACCACTACATATATTTTGAACAAAGGATTTCAATGGAGGATATGATACAGCCCGGGATGTGGAACGGCGCATTAAGTGATGCTGGCAGGTATTTGTCAGGCTCAACATGGTGTTTAAGAACAAACTTTCACTTTGTCTGAAGAGAAAAGTTTTTGATCAGTGCGTTCTGCCTGTTCTGACATACGGAAGTGGGCCATAGACACTCACATCACAATTAAATCAAAGACTTCGGGTTGCACGGAGGGGAATGGAAAAGTATATGCTTGGAATAACAAAGCGAGACAGAAAGACCTGCAAATGGATCAGAGAACAGACGAAAGTATGTGACATCATTGCAAAGGTGAAGGAATTGAATGATGGAGTCATAAGCGTCCATGAAGAAGACCTAAAACACGATTGATCAATGACATCATTAAGTATATTGGATACGGATGGCAAAGGAAAGCTCAGGACCACCCGAGTTGGAAGCATGCTGGGGAAGCGTTCATCCTGAAGTGGATCGACAATGGCTGAATGATAATGATGGTTTATTAATAGTTGACCGAAAATCCAAAAAAAAACAAAATATATATATATATATATATATATATATATATATATATATATATATATATATATATATATATATATATATATATATTAAGGATGGACCGTATCTTGAAAACTATGTATCCCACAGCTTTGAGGAAAAAAATATTATACTTAATGCTTATTATACAAATGCTAGAGCGGTAATTTAAAGAGAAATCATCCAGTGAAAACCCGAAATCGATATCTCTGACATGTCAAGAGATATTTCGATTTTTGTGAAAAAATCAGTTAGTTTTAATTTTTACCGTAATATTAAATTAAAAATTGGTCTTAATATGGTACAGCTTTTATTACATGGCTAGAAAGGTAATTTAAAGAGGAATCATCCAGTGAAAACCCGAAATCGATATCTCTGACATGTCAAGAGATATTTCGATTTTTCTGAAAAAAATCAGTTATTATTTCACTACTACCTGCATTAAGTTAAAAAAATATTAACCTAATGTTTGCCTTCCTTCACACTTTACGAAAAATCGAAATATCTCTTGACATGTCAAAGATATCGATTTCGGGTTTTCACCGCATGATTCCTCTTTAAATAACCTTTCTAAACATGTAATAAAAGCTGTACCATTCCATTTGAAAAAACTGAACAAAACTTCAAAAAAGCTATTGTTGAATGTAACGCCACCTCGCGGTTTCATTTATAAACTAAATAATTTATCTCCCAGATTATCTGATTGTCCCAGCAATTGCCTTTTAAATGAATCCAAATTGAGGAAAATCGGTTTAGGCAAACGGACATTAGACGACTTTTTATCTAAATAGGTAAAACTTCCCTCCACTTCTTTATTCGCGAAGTTACGACAAAATGTCATAAAACAAAGTTGTAGGAGACAGTTTGCTAATTATAACTGAGAATTTTTCTTACTCGGTTAACACTTGAAAATACACAAAAAAATGATTGTTAAAAATGTTTAGCTCGTCACGCCCTCTTGCGGTCATTTTAGAAGCTTAAAAATATTTTTGGTGAATTTCTCACGGTCAGTTTTAGTATAATATTTTTTTCCCCAAAGCTGTGGGATAAATAGTTTTCAAGATACGGCCGCGATCCATCCTTAATGGGACACCTGGTATATATACATATATATGTATATATATATATATATATATATATATATATATATATATATATATATATATATATATATATATATATATATATATATATATGTCTATACCCGGAAAATAATGACGTGTCGCCCCTCCGAATCCAATTAAATTTGAAATTATGAAGAGAGCCGCCACTGACTTCCGGCACGTCTCACCATCTTATATTAATAAGCTCTGTGTATGTAATGAATCATGGAGGATCATAATAGGTGAACTACGTACAAGACCATTATCCGGTAAAAATGAGCCTCCTGCTCCTTATTATTCTGAAGGTCTTCGTTCAAATGAGGCTTTACCGATAAAAAAAACTCTCTTCACCTCCAACTGACTTCGCGCCAAAGGACCAAATTGTTCATTTTCGTTTTTTCACAATTCGTTTTATTTGTCTGTTTTCAACATGTTATTTTAGGTTAATATTTACTGCAGTTTTTTTTCATATTTTAATAAATTTCCATTGAATAATTTAAAGTAGTAGAAAGGAATACGAGCTCTTAAAATTAATAGCTGCTATTCAATTCATATAGAAACAAGTGTAATTAAGTCTTATTTAGTGTTTTTACAGAGAAAGCTGAATAAAATGTAATATAAACTAATCTCAAATTATATCGTGAAGATAGATGAAAGATTTTGGTAGAAATCAGGATGAAAAAAAAAGACCAAATATTAAAATTTGTTACAAATCCTGACATTTATTATTACATCGAAGAGGGTGTCGAAATTTTGGCCTTTGTGATTTGGAATTAGAAAAAAACCATATGAAATTAATTTTCATAATATTTTTGACTTTGTTGCTTCAAGAACTTTCAATATAAGATCCGAGTTGTAGATAATACAGGTCTACAGTGAATTTGGTGCAGTGCCGGAAAGACCAAAACGGTTTTTGAATATGCTCGTTATGCTGGTTTTAACGAACCTTTTATTTTTGGTTCTTTTTCGTGCCTTCTTCTAGCCAGTTTCTTCCAAGCACTCATGCATGATACTCTAGCAGTAATCAGCTGTTCATCTCATCGATACCTAGTACCTTTCTTCTATATTTTTTAGGTCCTGATGAAATCGCTCTCCTTGTTCCTCACTTTAAATGCCAAAGTTGTTCCGAACTGAACTTGGATGTACATGTTACATTCAAGCTTTCTGAAATTTTTGCACTAATTGTTTTGCATTGCTGTATCATGTTTTGCGCCAATTCGCTATAATTTTCGGACTTATAATCCCCTAAGATTTTTTTTTACAACATTAACGAAAGAAAGCCAGGCTAATCATTCTATATTATCCATTGAATATTATTCATTGAATTCACAAAATTGTTGTTTCGTCAAAAGCCGAAAAGCCGGACCGTTTGCGGTCCATCGAAAATTCCAGCCTTAAGTCTCTCGTTGCTCAACCCAGAAAATTTTCTCAATATATAAAAATGAACCATTTTTATGCAGTGTTTTGACATACTGTTTAATTAGTCCCAATTTTATTTGTAATGGAGACAAAAGTATTTTCTCTCTGGTAACTAACGCTGTATTTATAATATTTTGCTTCCTGTATTTTTTTTCTGTCAGGCCAGTTTATTTTAATCCAATGCTCGCTTTTAGCTCTGCTATCCCACAAATGAGAAAACATGGAAATTTCTTGTAGCTGCTTTATTGACCCAATAAAAAGTTTACCATTTTTAAATCAACGCATATAACCCACTTATGACCATGATACGTGAATGTTGCTAATAGAAGAGAAATGGTTTCATACTCTTTTAATTTAGTGGAATTAGCAATGGAAACCGCACTATGCTTATTGCCACTATGTACCAAAATACATTTCAAACTCCGCTTAGAACTGTCTATAAAAAGTATCCATTCATTTTACTGGTAGTTTAAGAAACCCATTTTTGATAAAAGACCACCGACATCTTACAAAATAACAATATCATTTTTTAAGCAAGAAAACAGAAGCATTTCTTTTTCTCGAATACGAACCCGTAATTTTTATGACTGGAGAAAGTAAATTCCTCTCTTCGAGTCTGGATGCCAACAGTTTTGATCTTTCTTTTTAAAAGGTCGAGGTTTCTGATAAGGTCACTTAAAGCATCTTGAGTAAAAAGTAGGGGTTTTGATGACGTATTTTCAAAATTATCACTTTTGTCACTAGTACAAGCTTGCCTATCTTCGGATGTACTACATACAGTATCTGAAAGATCAGACCGGCCACGAAAAGTTGAAACAGGGACGTCTTCTGAATGAGAAACGGGTTTTTTAGCAGGTACCATATCGGAATAGATTATTTTTTTCGGTTAATGCCATATACCATGACTAAGCAAAAATAACAGTCATGGTCAATATATTGCACAATAATGCATATTGCACAATAATATTGACCGTCTGTAGGTTATATTGAAGGATTGACACAATATATTGAGTCAATCAAAAACAGTTTGATATTTATTGTGCAATACGGTGTTATCTAATAAATATTGAATAGTCTGTGGGTGATTGCACAATAATGGTTCATTTCTGTTTCCGCAGTCAAGCAGTAAGAGAGTAAGTCAACATCAGTAAGATATTGGTTTTCTGATCGAGATGGCTACGAAAGATAAAATAAGTAAAGAAGAAGAGAGAAAATTAATTTGGTAGTGTATTGAATTATATCATAGTTTACTAGCTTTGTGGAATATTAAAAGCGCTGATTATAGCAATAGAATTTAAAAAAATAAACAATATGAACAATTGCTTTGAAAACATAAAGAGTTGTATCCAGATGCTGATAAGTCGCAGGTAGTTAAAAGATTTAATTCGGTGCGCATTAACTTTAGAAAAGAATTGAAGCATATTAAGGATTCTGAAAAAAGTGGTGCAGGAACAAGTGACATAATAGAGCCAGCATTGTGGTATTTTGACTGAAGAATTGATTGAAATGAAGATTCTAATAAGTGATGAAATATCAAGTAAACAATAGAAAAGATGGTGGCTTATCACGCACGGTATATCAAAAACCGGCCCACACCAACAGATATCTTAATATCTGTTCGCCATTGCAAAACCTCTAACTTATAGCTCACAAATCCTTACGAATAAGGAATACTATCAACAAGAAATAAAGAAATAAATAATCTTCAAAATGTCCTGGCAACTAACGGATATCAACAAAAAAAACTCTCGGACGGGCCCTCAATCCGACAAACAAACAACATAATACGGAAAAAAAGACACATACAAACAAAAGTCTTTCTATTATATATTAAAGATACCATGGACAAAATCGGAAAACTTTTAGGGAAATACGAATTTGAAACCGTTTTCACCACTGACAGAAAAATCAAAGATATCCTTCCAACAACCAAAGACAAAATTTTCCTAGAAGACCAAGGCGTGTACGAAATTCTGTATCAGGACTGTAACCTGTCATATATAAAAATATGTGCAGAGGTAACGAACACGTTAAGGCCGTCAAGCAAAAGCCATCACTTCCTCTCTGGCGCAGACAGAGCTCAACACCGGACACAAAATTAGTTCTGAAAAAATAAAGACCTTTGCAAGACATGCCTCCACCAGAATTATAAAAGAGACCATTGAGATACAGAAAATACTCAACAATCTAAATAGCTGAGATGATAACCAAATTTTACCGCACTCTTGGAAACACATTTTATCAGACTTTCGAATCAGACTAAGAGAGGGCACAAGACAACAAGATCATTGTCCAGCGAGGCAAGCTATGTAACTAACAACAGGTCCAAAAACCCGCAGCCAACCGCGGGCCAACCCCAGCACACAAAACCTGACGCGACTATCAGCAACATTAGCCGTCAAAACGCCGTCGAGTAATCGCTTTGAAGCGACCCCAGCCATCCCCCCTATCGGAGAGCACATGTTTCGTCTCTTGATGTTCAGATTAGTCAGGGTACCGATATATCCTCTCTCGTCAAGAACAGAAAGAACCGATTCACAGTCAGCAACCCATACTTTACCTGATCCCGTCAATAATAGGAAGCCTCTACCGAAAGGCAACAATCTATAGTTTCACCGACTTTCCGACGGGCGGCGTATATATATATATATATATATATATATATATATATATATATATATATATATATATATATATATAAATATATATATATATATATATATATATGTATATATATGTGTATATATATATTATATATATATATATATATATATATATATATATATATATATATATATATATATATATATATATATATATATATATATATAATGATAGTTTCTCGATGGAATCTCATCCATCATTTTCAAAGCGTTTACTCGATGCAATGCATTTGTCGTCGAAATACCGTCGAGTAAACGCTTTGAAAATGATGGATCAGATATATATATATATATATATATACATGGGCGTAGCCAAGGGGGGCCGGGGGGTTTGGGGGTTCAACCCCCCCCCCCGAAATAAGCCAAATATTACCTAATATTATACCGAAAAAATACGAGGATTGATGAGAGTTAAATTATTACATTTGAATTGAATATATATCCGAACTAATGGACGTTGCGCACAGTAACGCCATCTCTCACAGTCAGAGTAGTCAGCACAGTCGAGTAGTCGAACTATTTTGTATCGTATGGAAACTTTGCGTTGTTTCTCGATTATTCGCCACGCCCCTCGGTTGGAATGGGCGGAGCTTTGTGGAAGTTTGTGGTAGTTTCTGGACGGCTACTACTGGGCTGCTATATAAGCGGCGCGTGACCGCGCTTACGGCAGTATTGTTCCATGCGAACTCGAAGGGAATATAAGTGAAAAGTGGTGAACGAATAGTGAAGAGAATTAAGTGTACCGTGTAAGTGAGTAATTTTAGTGCAGTGTTATTCGGTGACCTTGTTAAGGATAGATATGTGAATCAATATTACTGTCGAAAGATGGAGGGGAAAAAAAGGAAGGATGATAAACTTAAAGGTATGGACTACTGGAAAAAGTGGTGTAGTCAAGGGGTTTCTAATAAAGAAACAAATTTGGATTTAGCTATCAAAGCTTCAGCTACCTTGCATGCTGATAAGAAGACTGTGATGACAAGCGGGGCCTCGACCTCGACCTCAATCATAATACCGAATGTCGAAATCGATGCAGCAACATGGCGTGCCCTGTTCGATACCTTCAACTGCCGAATCTACATCTAGTCTACAACAGGCCAGCTTGTTTGTTACCTCATCTTTTACAGCTGTAGCCAAGTTGGATGTTGGTTTTTACGCGAATCAAGAAAAAATCTTGGATGAATATTTTAAAATCCAAATTTTAAAAATGCCATGGAACCCACCCTGAGATTATAAATTTCCTATTTCCATAAAACGAAACTTGCGCTTTCAATTGAAATGGTTGGAGAGATTCTTTCTGGTTGTCATATTCGGAATATAAAAGTGGAGCATACCGCAGAGTTTGCGTGGTAATGGGACGTTCGCTTGATGAAGGTAAAGGCGGTCATCAAAGGATCGGCCAGTTGGTAACCGAACCTTTTTTTAAGTGGAAAAATGCCCTAGAAATATTTGAAGCTCATGCGAAATCGGGATACCACAAGCGAAATTCAGAACTGGCAGATAACTTTCTAAAAGTAATGTCTTCGCAGGCTTTTTCGGCCACTGAACAGCTGTCTTCTGAAAGAAAGAGACAACAAGAGGAGAATCGAAAGAAACTAATCCCTATCGTAAAAGCAATAATTTTTTGCGGCAAACAAGGCATCTCCTTGAGAAGTAAAATCGATTCGGGGCGCATACAAATTACACCAGAATCACCAGAACTTGAACAACCACTACAGAATGATGGTAATTTTAGAGCCCTGTTGCGGTTTGCGGCTGAGTCTGCAGATAAAGATCTGTCTGGCAAGAATGCCCTGTACACAAGCCCTCAGATCTAAAACGAAATAATTGACATTTGTGGTGAATGTATTCAACATAAAATAATTGAAGAAGTAAAGAAAGCCAAACTATTTGCGATTCTGGCTGACGAAACCACCGACATCGGACCTGTAGAACAAGTCTCGTTATGTCTTCGATATGTTGATTTTACAGATAATAAACACCATATACTTAAAGAGATATTCCTTGAGTACATTCCTACGGTCGATGTTTCAGGATCCGGTCTCGCAAATCTTATTATTACAGATCTGAAAAAGCACGGACTTGAATGTTCTCATGTGGTTGGTCAAGGTTACGATGGGGCTGCAGCTATGAGTGGGTATTTGCTCGCTGCCCAAGCTTATGTTCGCCAAGAATGTCCTGTTGCTCTTTATGTACACTGTAGTGCACACTCTCTCAACCTTGCTATTGCTGATTCATGTTCATTAGCAAATATCCGAAATTGCATTGGGATTGTGCAGTCTGTTGGTTCCTACTTTCGACATTCTGCTCAACGCACTGCTTTGTTGAAAGAAAAAATTCAAGAGCTACTACCCGTCGGTAACCAAAAAAGCTTGCTCTCAATGTGTGAAATACGGTGGGTCCAGAAATATGAAGCTATTATAAGATTCAGGGAAATTTATTCAGCAATTGTGAATGCTCTCGAAGAACTCTAATTTAATCACAATAAGGAAACATCGCAACAAACCAACTTAGCGCAATTGCTAAGTACGCTTCGATCTTCGGATTTTGTGATGTGTTTAGTGATTTTTCAAAAAGTTATGAGCTATACATTGTCGCTATCAAAACAATTACAGACAATTGGCATCGATCTTATCACTGCATTCAAACATGTAGATGATGTTATTAATGTCTTACAACTCCTGAGAAACAACACTGACGTCGAATATCTTCATCTCTATGAAGACGCAAAGGTTTTATTGGAAGAAAATGGTGGTATACTGCGAATGCCACGCGTCGTCGGAAGACAATTAAATAGACCGAACATTCCTGCATTGGATGTATGCACGTATTACAAAATTAATTTGTTCATTCCATTTCTTGATTATACAATTTAACAATTGGTTGAAAGGTTTACCAAACATCGTAAAGTAGTATCAGCATTATCTGGTGTGCTACCTTCAAATTTTACTGCCAGTTCTGAAATTGAAGAAGCAATTTCCAAGTACTCGTCACTGCTTCCCGAAAGCAACATATCAGTGGTTAAAGCAGAACTTGAAGTATGGAAAACAGTGATGACAAGTATCTCGCCTACCCCGAAATCTAGTTTGGAATGTCTAGATACGTGCGATAAAAACCTGTATCCTAATATTTACACATTACTACAAATCTTGGCTACCATTCCTGTATCCACTGCTACCCCAGAAAGGTCTATATCGAGCCTAAGGAGACTGAAAAACTATTTACGAAACACTACAAGTGAAAACAGACTTAATGGTTTGGCTCTCATGAACATTCATTATGGAACAGAAATTCATGCAGATGAAGTAGTGGATATATTTAAAAGAAAAAGCCGAAGATTTCTTCTTTAATACTTTTAGATTTAGCGCAGAGGAACGAAATTAATTTAACCATTTAATTTAAAGGTAAGAACTTTATAAATATATCGTAATTTTTCCGATGAATATATAGATATTAAATTTCATGTAAGTATATTTTTGTTGTTTTATTTACTTCAAACTAGCCCCAATTAGCCAACCCCAACTAACCACTACGCTCGTGTATATATATATATATATATATATATATATATATATATATAATATATATATATATATATATATATATATATATATATATATATATATATATCAATATATAGAAAAATTATTAAAAAATGAATCGATACAAAACATTATAACAGGACCCCATCTGGATTCAATTAAATTAATTTGAAATTATGAAGCGAGACGCCACTGATTTCCGGCACATCTCCCATTCAGTCCATATTAATGAGCTCTATGCAGTTAATTAATCACAGGGGATCATTATAAGTAAACTCCGTACAGGATCCTTAGCCGTTAAAAAGGCGATTCTTACTTCCTATTATTCTGACGGTTTTCGTTTAAATGAGGGCGCGTTATTGATAAAATTTCTCCAACCTCGTGGCGGCAACGAATAATTGACACCGGAAACATTAATCCGATATCGCACAGGGGACCAAACTGTTCCTTTTCGCGTGTTAACCTCTTTTTTTATTGTTTTTTCTTTCAAATTGTCGTTTCGTACACTCCCGCATTCCCGGTTAATACAAAGAATTCCGAAATGGGAAAAAGCCGACGGTTACCTTTTTTTTTGTACGTTGTAATGAATATTGAATATCTAATTTAGAGAAGCGAAAAATAATTCAATTTTAAAATTAATATCAGCCATTAATTTCATAATGAACATAAAATGTATTATCTTAAAATTTAAGGTTTATTACGGAGCTGTTTACAGCATCCTGAATGAATCTTTTTACTAATTGATCATAATTTCAGATATTTCAAATGAAATTAATCTTAATTGTCTTCTTCTTCTTCTGTGGCTCTACAACCCAGTACGAGTCTTGGTCTCTACAAGCTTGTTTTTTCAGTTACCCCTGCCTCAAACAGCATCTTTCCAATTATTCAATCCAATGTTACGATCACCATCCCTGACACCATCCTTCCACCTTAGCTTGGGTCTACCTCATACTGGCATTACCTTAAAGGTATTATTGGTTTGATTATCGTCGAATCTTATGAGGTGACCTTTTCATCTCGGACATATGCATTTTATGTATTAGACGATGTCTTGGTCTTCGTATAAAGTATAAACTTCACGGTTATATCTTGTTTTATTTTCGTAAATTGCTCCATGGATCTTTCTCAAAACATTTGTTCAAAGACACCTAGGGCAGTTTTGATCATTCTTGGATAGGGTCCGGATTACTGTTTTAAGATGAAATTTAAGGCTGGTGTTAAACAGGGGTGTGTGGCTCTGGCGTTTTTTTCTATATTTGTTGCCGCTGTGCTTCATCATGCCAGAGGCCGATTGCAGCTTTCTGGTGGGATGTCATATAGAATGGATGGAGGCCTATTCAACTTGGCACGATTTACAACCAAATTAAAAACAAAGGAGGCTGACATCGTAGAGCTGCATTATACAGGTGACTGTGGACTTGTAACCATTGTCGGCGTTGCAAATGGTGCTGGATTTATTAAGATTAAGTGAAGCCTATGGTGTATTCAGACTTTAAATTAATATAACAAAAAATGAATGTATTACAACAAACGGCTCTAAATAGGAATAGAGAGACGGCTGATGTCCTGAATGATCAACCTCTAGAAGAAGTGGCATAATTGCCGTTTTTGTGAAGTCAAATCTGCTCTGGCCATTTGAAGGAAGATCGTTATATATCGATCCATATATATATATATATATATATATATATATATATATATATATATATATATATATATATATATATATATATATATATAGAATAAAGTATATTGGTGCTAATTTTGGTTGTATAATGAGAACAGTGTTCAGTAACCTAGATAAAAGAGAACACACTATCATGGGTCCTGCATCCGAAGCAATTAAGACAACTCGAGATCTCATCAAGGCTCAACTATGACTCTGCGAAATTAATAGCCATGGTTGAGGTCATACTCGTATCGGATTGATAACCACCATCAATATTTAAAAAAAATATATCGAATATTGAAAGTTGCTATTAAAGATGGGAAATTCTTGACCTGTAATATATTCAATTCTTCTATTGAAACCTTCGGTGCGAAACAGTCAACTCGAAAAGATTTACCACTAAACACCAAATCACTTTTTTTAAACTTCTCGAGGCGCGTTTCGCTAACAATGTTAACATCATCAGGGGATTTTTAAATTTATTCCTATGATTAAATCTTTAGATCTCTTTACATCTCGTTAATTAGATCAAATCATGTACTGACGATGCAGCAATATTACGCAAATATTCGCAAATATTCCTAATATAAAATATTTCTAATTCCTAATGCCTAATAATAATTTCTATATTCCTAAGATAAAATCTTTAAATATAATCTCCTTAATTAAATTAAATCATCTCGTGATGATGTTAACATGGTTAGCGAAACGTGCGTTAAGAATTTAAGAAAAGTGATTTGGTGTTTAATGGTAAATCTCTTCGAGTTTACTGTAATATATTATTTATCTAACTATGCAAAATTAACGACTATTTCAGCTTTGATCTCATTATTTGAAATTAATCTTCTTTCAGCAAATTCAAGCATCTGAAAACAAATCCGCAAATACGGTGCATGTGGAACGGTAAATGTGATGTTTTTTTTTGATAAAAAAAATTAGGCGATGGCCCAGCTTTTTGCTAGGTAATCTATGAGCACCATACCATAAACAATCGAGAAAATCGAAGACTTGTAACCATCTTCTTCTTCGAAAAAAATGACCAGCAAATTCCTCACTTGCCAATACTATACTACATTGTCGTTTATGGGTAGTATAGTGGTATTTGATGCAATTCACGGGATTTGCTGAGATCCAAAATTAGCTCTTTTGTTAATTAACTAACCCCATTTAAATCGGAATAAACTTGATTGCTCATTATTACGGTCAACTCCTCCAAAACGCTTTATCTCTGCCAAATACTCTTTACAGTGCGTTTACTCATCCCCAGTTCAGAAACGTAGTGCCTAACAGATTAAGTGGGGCTTCGCAGAAGTGCCTCCCTCAGCCTATACACATGCAGCGGTATGTGCCCCAATGAAAGGTTTTTTTTCATTAATAAACTTTTCGTTAAAAGTGAAACTTTCCATTTGAGAATGTTGTTGCGACTGGATTGATGTTACGCTTGAAGTTGCGTTTTAATCACGAATTCACCACTTTTGATCCCCATATCGAAAGTAAATATGGAGTGTTCTCGAGTTCATTGCAGAATGATGGACATTAAACATCATCGTAGGCAAAGCCGTTGGAGTCTGTCCCCAACCCCCTCTCCATCTACTAGTCGAGTACTACACATTTGAAAAACGACAAGTTTCTACTGCTTGTTCTAGGTTCTGCAGCTTCAACTAATTTTAAAACGTCAGCTTCAAGAGGTAACTACGACCTAGTCTTCAAATCTCACTTAAAATTGTCTCCATTTCTCAACTTATTTCACTCATTTTACCGGTTATGTTCAAAACCGTCGACCGTATATTTCGTAGTTTATTTTAATACTGAAGAAGAAATGTTTAAAATTTGTTGGAGCAAATTGAAATCCGATTAAACCCGTGAAGACTGAAGTATAATCATTTATTTATAAACAAAGGAAAATGCCACTACTTTTGTTATACACGAGTATTTGTCAACATTTTTGATTGCCTATCAAGGTCTTTCAAATTGAGCAGTTTTTTTTTAATTATTGAATAAAACACAGAATTTGCGTTGATTTAAAAAAACTTTTT
This sequence comes from Cosmopolites sordidus, assembly GCA_031761425.1. Classification (NCBI taxonomy): domain Eukaryota; kingdom Metazoa; phylum Arthropoda; class Insecta; order Coleoptera; family Curculionidae; genus Cosmopolites; species Cosmopolites sordidus. The sequence continues at coordinate 166,186 of JARFXV010000073.1, forward strand.
ATTGATAATTGAAGCATAGTGTATGACTTTTAAACATGAAAGGCAATATTTGCCAAATGGCCACCTCTCGCTGCTCTAACAACGTCCACTCTTTTGTAAAAATTTTGGAGGATATTTTGAGATAACCGTGACTCTATATCAGTAATGACTCAACTAATTTCATCCTTTAGTTCAGGAATCGACAGTGGATTGTTCTTTAAGATCTGACTGTTCATGTAACTCCAAAAAAATAGCCCAACGGTGTTCAATCACACGATCTTGGTAGCCAATTAACTTCATCCTTCCTTTCCATAACTCATCTAGGAAATTTTTCTACCAATAAATCAATTCTTACATTAGCAGACTGATATAGCGTCATTCTATTGTAACCACATATCCTCCAAATTAATATTATTCAAATCAGCCCATAAAAATCCAGTTTTTATCTCACCATATGGAACACCATCACAGTTAAAGCTTCACCAGCAGCAGTCTGAAAGACATATGGCCCAATTACATCTCCTAACTATAACGCACACCAAACAGTGTCTCGTTTTTCACCACCCAAAATGCAGCAATTTTATTTATTAACACGGACACCAATTTCAAAATGAGGTTCCTCTGAAAAACTTATGTTTATAAATGATTCCGGGTGTCGATCCATTGATTCTATGAAGAGTTACAACGTTTCGCCAAAATATCATTTGGCATTTTTAAGTGTGTCCAACTGTCCAAAGAGTCGAAGCGGACAACACTTGAAAATGCCAAATAACATTTTGGCGAAACGTCGTCAACAAGCTCTTCGCAGAATCAACGGATCGACACCCGGAATGATTTAGAAACATATTCTACCATCCGTGAAAATATAATACATATATATATATATATATATATATATATATATATATATATATATATATATATATATATATATATATATATATATCATCATCACCATAATTCAGCCATTGTCGATCCACTGCAGAATGAAGGCCTCCCCAGCATGCTTCCAATTCGCACGGTCCTGAGCTTTCCTCTGCTATTCGAGTCCAATATACTTGATGATGTCATCCGTCCATTTATGATCAAGCGGTATCCATTCCAGAATTGCTTTGGTCCATCTGTCGTCGCATCGTCTCGTTATATGGCCTGCCCACTTACATTTCAATTATTTCGCCTTTCCAATGATGTCACATACTTTCGTTTGTTCTCTGATCCATATGCAGGTCTTTCTGTCCCGCTTTGTAATGCCAAGCGCAATTCCATTCCCCTCTGCGCAACCCAAAGCATTTGAACTGATTGTGATGTGAGTGTTCATGTTTCACTTCCATATGTCAAAACAGGCAGCACGCACTGATTAAAAACCTTTCTCTTTAGACAAAGTGGGAGTTTGCTCTTAAATACTATATTGAGCCGGCCAAATGCCTGCCAGCCACACTTAACACGCCGTTCCACCTCCCCATGGGTGATACCGCCCGTATCACCCTCCATTGAAATCCTTTGCCCAAGATATATGTAGTGGTCCACAACCTCTAAATCACTTCCTAAAATAGAAATTCTTCTGTTGATAGCAAATTTGTTAAACATAACCTGACTCTTTTTTACGTTTATTTTATATATTTTTTTACCAAATGGTTCTTCTGCCCTTTGCAGCTCTCGTATATATTCTTGTAGTTCATCTGGGTCTTGTGAAAGGAGAACGATATCATCCGCGTATGGATGATATCGTTATGATATGATATGGCTTAGATATGATATGATATGATATGGCTTAGATGATATGATATGGCTTAGATATGCATCATTGATTTTTATTCCTTGCTGTTCCCTATCCAGATTACGAAATACCTCTTCAAGGCAGGCTGAGAAAAGAACAGGCGATATTGAGTCACCTTGCCGTACACCATGTTCTACGTTGATTTTAACTTCAAAATCATCCATGTGAACTGTAGCTGTAGCTTCTTCGTACATGGATCTCAGTAGGTTCACATAGGCTCTATCTATCCCTTGGTTAAGCAATATATACATTATGGTCTGCGTTGATATATATATACGCCATATTGTGAATTCACTGAGTCCAAATTGTTGTTAACATCATTAACATCGACGAATGGAAATATTTGGGTTTTCAGCAACAATTTTATGTACCAACTTGATATGTTCTTGTGAACGACCACTACGACTATATGTTGCTCTTCTTTTATCTTCGACCAAAACAGTTGCGAGACATTTTTGAACAATTTGATTGCTAGTGCTTTCAAAGTTGGAATAAGTGTTCAAATTGAATTGTGTAAACTGTAACTATCACGTAATTTTCTTAAAACATTTTTCAGTAAACGCCCATTTTCATAAAATAATTGAACAATTTTAATGCATTGTTGTATTGTGTACGACTCCATTTTTATAAATGTCATTCATTACACTACAGAAATGAGAGTAGAGCTAGGCAAATTCACAACACCATCTGTGTTTTATTCAAGAATTAAAAAAACCGCTTAATTTAAAAGGCCCGTTATAATATATGAACAGGTTTTTTACTGAAACGAAACTCAGTATATCTACTGGATTCTGTTCTCTTAAATCTGTTTTCTGTATATTTAATACTATTATTCAATATTCTGAGCTAGGTTCAGAAAAACTTAAGAAATTTTAATTTTAAAAACGTTCATTTATAAAAAAAAACAAATAACTATTTGTAATCAATAGATTGAGGAAAATCTGTCTGAACAAAAATGATAATAATGGATCTTTTTACGTCCATTATACTCAGAATTATGAAAAGAGACGACACTGACTCCCGACACGTCTCGCCCTCAGCCCGTAGTAGCGAGCTCTACGCGGTTAATGAATCACAGGAGATCATTATAAGTGAACTACGTAGAGGACCCTTATTCATTAAAAGGAAAATCCTTGCCCTCTGTTGTTCTAAAGCTTTAAATGAGGCTCCGTTGTTCTTGTATCGGAACCTTATTAATAAAATTGGTTTTACATCGTGGCAACAACAAATAATTGACACCATAAACATAACGGGCCTAACGCAACACAAAACACCAAACTGTTCATATCCACGACTTAATTTTCCTTTTCTTTGGTATTCAGTTGCTTATCATTCAAGGCTTATGCCAGCTTAAGATAGAACATTTAAAAATACAAGGTGTCCCATAAAACAAAGTTTCTATTTCTCTGGCTCACTGCACAAACACAACATGAGGGGCGCGGAGTGCATGTCAGTCGATAGTTCGGCGTTTTTTAATCGGTATGGACTAAACCGTGCGTTGTACGTAGGAGAATTTTACAAAAACAGTGATTTGCAAAAAAACATGTAAATAAACAGAACTATCGTTACTGAAGTGCAACGAACCCGAAACGCAAGCATCAAAACCCACTACATACGCCCTAAAGTCACTGTGCCAGCTGCAATAATTGGAGCGAGCAATAATTAGTCCGGACTTTTGTGAACACGGCAGAGGAGACGCAGTTACCGTCGATTCAGAGCGTTATGTGGAAATGTTGAATACATTTTTGCTACCTCAACTGCGCAACTTTGATGGTTATAATCACAGACATGGTTTCAGCAGGACGGAGCAACGTCACACACTTCCAATACGTCTCTGCCACGAGTTTGATCTCCAGGAGAAATGACATAAATTGGCCTCCATGTAGTCCTAATTAAAATCCAATGGACTTTTTTATGTGGGGCTATCTGAAATCGAAAGGTTACGTCAATAAACCGGGTTCTTTGGTGCAGTTAAAAGAAAATATCCGACACGAAATGGCAGCCATTCCAGAGATTATGTGACAAGCCGTCTTAAGGAATTTTGTTGTTCGTTTAGATGAGTGCCGTGAACGTGAAGGTTTACATTTGGATGACATTTTTTTTTTAAAAGTAATTTCCTAAAATATGTATTTCAATAATTAATAAAGGTTGATGGACGTCTGTCTTTTATTTTTATCGCTATATCAAAAAGAAACTTTTGGGACTGCTCTTTTGGGAAATTCTGTTAAGACACCTTAGGAATATCAAGTCTTGAAATCCATTTTTGCGTTATCTACAGAGAAGTAAAAAGTAAATACTGCTCTTGATGATTTGTTTGACTTATAGTTAATATATTTTCTTCCAAATTAACAAAAATCAAGATCCTAATCTATCAAACTGTAGTGCAAGCGATAGTTGTAGGTGTTCCATGTTTGTTTTAGATTTATTCCAAGCACTTCTTTTCAAAAGATACAGACATGTCAAAATATAATCTTGCGTGTGGCTTTTAACAGACCGTGCTTTGATAGGATCAAACAGATATTACAATTGTCAAAACACTTATTCCAACGTTCAGTCTTGAAACGAACAGGAAAAACTAAAAAGTTACAGGGTGCCATGCTTGGTGAATATGGTGTTTGATTGCGATGCGCGATGATGCATTATCCTAATCCAAAAATTATAAATTATGTTGCCACAATTTTTCCGATAATAATTAACAAACTAAAAGAAGGGTATGTCAGACTCTCTCAACTATACTCGCTTATCAACAGGAGATCCTCATTAAAAATATAATATACCTTAGTGCTATATAAATCATTAATTCGGTCTTTAATTCTTATACTTGCGTTTTCTGGGAGAAACGCATGGCCTACCAATGTAAACAAAATGCAGGTTCTTCAAAACAATATATTACGAATAGCTGTAAATGCCGAATAGTACGTAACCAACTGTTAACTGTACCAAGAACTCAGTCTACTAACAGTGTCACAAATTAATAAAAAACGAACAATCATCAGGCTGAAGTAATGTACCAGCACAGAATATTATCAACTAGGATACAGAAACATACATACAAGGCTGAATAGGACACTGCCTCAAGATCATCTTTTATTATATCACTGCTTAGTAGAACAATTGTAATAATATATATATATATATATATATATATATATATATATATATATATATATATATATATATATATATATATATATATATATATATATATATATATATATACGGAAAATGGCCGATGTGGCGGAATTGGATTCCACATCAATCGAAAGCTGAAGGACAGTGTGGTAAAATTTGAAAGTACATCCGACCGATTAGCCCAATGCGTCATTCAGCTGAATAAAAAGTTTAGGCGTCAAATCGTCCAAGCTTATACACCAACTATAAGCCATAAAGATGAGGAAATTGAGGAATTTTATGATGATGTGGCCCAGCTTTTATACAAGGAGAAATGTAGGTACAAAATCCTGATGGGTGATTTTAATGCCAGAATTGGAACAACAAGAACAGACGAAAATGCAACTGGCCCATATGGAACTGGTGAGCGAGACAATGGAGGTGACAGATTAGTTGATTTTGCTGAAGGACAAGAACTATATATTATGAATTCATTCTATAAGAAAAATATCAGCAGAAAATGGACATGGAAAAGTCCATCTGGGCTCACAAGCGAAATTGATTACATCATGACCAACGATAAAACAATATTTACCAATTGTACTGTCCTTAACAATTTTAATGTTGGAAGTGACCACCGAATGGTACGAGCAAGAGTTCGGATTGACTGTCGAAAAGAGCGCGAAAGAATGGTAAGATCAAAGAAGGGAAAGGTGGATTCTGGAAAACTGTTGAAGAGAGGAAGTGATTTTGAGATTGCTTTGTCAAGTCAAGTCGGTTTGCTGTGTTACAAAATCCAGAGGAGGTGGAAATATCAGTTCAATATGAAGAAATCGCCAACAACGTACTTCAAACGGCTGCTTCAATAGCACCAGAGGAAAAATGTCTCAAACAAACAAAAATCTCCAGTGAGACCATTGATTTAATGAAGAAACGGCGAGCAATGGGAAATGTAGGTAGTCCTTTTGGCAGGGTCGAGTACACTGAGCTCTGCAAAACTATAAGAAAACGTATCAGAGAGGACACGCGCCGATTCAATATGCAGCTAGTGCAAAAAACCCTGGAAGAAAACAAAGGAATTAACAAAGCTAAACAGAAGCTGAGAAACAAAAGAACGCAAATATATGCTTTAAAGCGTGAGGATGGCACAGTGTGCAGGGCGCGTACACAAATGTTAGAGATTGTCAGAAGGTTTTATTCCCAGTTATATGAAGATCAGAGCCAGTCAGGGACAGCAATACCCACGGAAGAACAATATATAATGCCAGATATCCTAGTGGAGGAAGTAACAAATGCTATAGAATTGATGAAGAACGGCAAGGCTCCAGGAAAGGATAGTGTAACTGTCGAAATGCTAAAAGCTGGTGGTCGGACGTTACATAAAATACTGGCAAAATTATACTCAAAATGCCTCAAAGAACAAAAAGTACCTGACTTAGGGAAAAATGCAGAAGTGATCCTTTTACAAAAAAAAGGAGCACAGGAAGATTTAAAGAACTACCGTCCAATAAGCCTCCTATCAGTGATGTACAAAGTTTTCACTAAGATAATTTCTAAAAGAATATTAAAAAAACTGAATGACGCACAACCAAGAGAACAAGCAGGATTCAGAAGTGGATTCAGTACAATGGATCACATCCAGGTTGTCCAGCAGGTCATAGAAAGGCACAACGAATACACCATGCCACTGTGCTTGGCTTTTATCGACTACGAAAAAGCATTTGATTCCATCTCAAAGGTGTAGAGAGAGCCTATGTTAACCTATTAGAATGGATATATGATGGAGCTACAGCCATAATTCACCTTGATGATCTTGAAGTGGGAATTAATATAGAACGAGGTGTACGGCAGGGTGACGCAATATCGACTATTCTTTTCTCGGTCGGCCTTGAAGAAGTATTCCGTAAACTGGATTGGGAACAGGATGGTGTAAAGATCAATGGTGCAAACTTAAACCATCTTAGATTTGCAGATGATATTATTCTCATTTCACAAGACCCAGATGAGCTGCAAAGACGCATACAAGAACTGCAAAGGGCTGGCGAACCATTTGGCTTGAAAATAAACCTGAAAAAGAGTCAGGTTATGTTCAATAACTTCGCTCAGGACAGAAGAATTTCAGTTTTAGGAAGGGATTTAGAGATTGTGGACAGCTTTATATATCTTGGGCAGAGGATTTCAATGGAGGGGAATACCGCCCGGGAGGTGGAACGGTGTGTTAAATGTGGCTGGCAGGCATTTGGTAGGCTCAACATAGTGTTTAAGAGCAGACTCCCACTTTGCCTGAAAAGAAAAGTATTCGATCAGTGCGTCCTACCCGTTATGATATACGAAAGTGAAACCTGGACACTCACATCGCAATCAATTCAAAAACTTCGGGTGGCACAGAGGGGAATGGAAAGAAGAACAAACAAAAGTCTGTGACATCATTGGAAGAGTAAAACAGTTGAAGTTGAAATGGAGATGGGCAGGTCATATAGCGAGGCGATGGGACGACAGATGGACCAAGACAATCCTGGAGTGGATACCGCTTGATCGCAAATGTCCGCGAAGAAGACCGAAAGCATGATGGATTGATGACATCGTTAAGTATATTGGACCCGAGTGGCAGAGGAAAGCCCAGGACCGTGAGGGTTGGAAGCATGCTGAAGAGGCTTTCATCGTGCAGTGGATCGATACGGGCTGATGATGATGATGATGATGATGATGATATATATATATATATATATATATATATATATATATATATATATATATATATATATATATATATATATATATATATATCCATAATAAAAAAATTCTGCCAATAATATCTAGAATATTTTTAGTACTTAATCGATGATCATATTGACGTGGAACGTCTTCTTGAACAAGTGTTCACCTACCACTGCTTCAGCTGTAGCAATTTCTAAACATTTTTATAATGCATCAACAAAAGAAATGTTGTTTTTGTTTAGAACAGTGCATACTTTTTTTGCTCGAAAAATATATCAATTTTGAAAAATCGCCCACAAATGTTTTCGACAATTACAAAAGATGCTCTAATTTTTAACTTAGCAAGCAGTTATTTCAACTGAATTAGCAATCGGTTGCATGGATACGTACGGCACTTTTGATCATAGTAGTGGATGATTTTTACCCCTTTGTTAATTAAAAAAAGAACTAAATAAATCTGTTAAAATACCATTTTTTTTTTCATTTTGCACTATTTCATGTTTCTATATTTTACCCAATTTTTCCATGGAAGGGAATTTGCATGCTTGGCACGGTTGGACACGCTTGCACAGATGAGTAGATGATTTTTTTCGTTCCATTAGTCAGTATATATCCGAGAGATAGATCATTGAATTTTAAATATTTTCTTCCCAAATCATCTCCCAATATATTTAAATATTCATCATCATTAAAATCATATAATCATTATTAAAATCATATATTATAGGATTACAAAAGATTTCTTCGTATTCCTCATAAATTTTAATATTTTTTACATAATGTGTTATCACCTCAATTTAATTCTTGACCCTTATGTTTCGACTGCAGAACATTAGATTTTAGAATTAGATTTTTTTTCCGCCGTATATTTATTTTAAAGCGCCATTTTACAGCTTAAAAACGAAATATAATATACGAGCCAACTGTGAAAATAACCTGAAATTTCTGATTTAACAAGCGAAATGATATGCAACTTCTCTCAAATGTCAAGGACAGTCATATCAACGTAAAAACAAATAGTTGTATCGATATGTAAAGGGCGCAAATTTTTAAAACAAAAATCACTTTAGTTTTTGCTCATAATACTATACAGGATGACTCCTAAGTTGAGACTTTTTTTTAAACAGCGTATAAAACTCGATAAAATAAACATTATTTCTAATACCATTTTTCAAACAACTTAAAGATAAAAACCGTACCATACAAAAAATTTGGAACATTCATTCTGGTCCTGCGCCTTGTACCTAAAAGAAAAATGTTAAAAGTGGTTACCGATCCGTTCAACACAAAGTTGGGCACGCCGTACCCAAGACTCAGTGTATGCGCGTAATAATGATAAAGGTCTTCCCCTAATAGTCTCACTAGCCTATTCTATGCGATCAATAAGTTTTTCCCTTGTATTAACTGGCGTTGTAAAAACTATGTTTTTCATGTAACCACATCAAAAGAAATCACAAGGGTTAAGATCTGGTGACCTAGACGACAAAATCTTTGTCGAAAAGTTGTTTGCCTAGAGCAAAGGTCTCCAAACTAAATCTCGCGGGCCAAATCCGGTCCGCCAGTGTCCGGCGTACTCGGCGACTAGTTTAGAAATTATATATAATGGGAGGAAACTTAAAAGGGTTTTGGCCCTTGAAACTTACTGGAGTAATCAGTATGGCCCTAAGACTGAAAAGTTTGGAGACCCCTGGCCTAGAGCTTGAGGATTATCAACTGAGCAAAAATGAGTATTGTGGGAATTGCGAATTTAAGTTCGGGTAAATAAAACATCCTCCATAACAAAAATGTTTCTGGTAAAATTTTAATTCGTCTCATGTTGGTGTAAGAGCCACTCGCAGAACTGAACTCTGTTATGGTGGTCTTGTGGCTCTAACACTTGAACTCGTTGCATATGAAATGAGTACAACTGCTTTTCCACAATGTTGTAAAACTTTTTTTTTGGCTCAGTTTAACTTGCTGTGCGATTTTTCCAGTACTTATTGTTGAGTCTTTCTTGACAAGATTCAAAATTTGTTTCTCCCGTTGTACGTTTTCAGGTACTCTCAGACTTCCCGCGTGCTCTTCACCATGCATGCACAACCTTCCCTAAAATGCATACACAACCCGAATAAATGATTTCGGCAATGGGTGAACCCGAAAAGCAAAACGTTCAGCGAATAGCTGAGATACTGAAAATAAAAGGAATGTATGATTTACAAAAAAAAAACGAAAACATTAGTTGTCTTGTTTGTTTTTAAAGGCCGGACTTGAATTTTTTAGATTTTCAAAAGTTTATGTACCGGCCAAATTTTAAAGATATTTAAAAAATGGATGGAATTGGAAAAAAAAATGTTTATATTATCGAGTTTTATACGCTGTTAAAAAAAGTCTCAACTTAGGAATAACGTGTACTTACCCTGTATATAGTATTCTGTACAAAAGTAACAATCATCGGCCACTCCTCTACGTCCAATTAATTTTAAAATTACCAAACGATCCGCCACTGACTTCCGACACGTCTCACCTTCAGTCCATATTAATGAGCTCTGTGCGGTTAATGAATCATAGGAGATCATTATATGTGAATTATGTACAAGATCGTAAACCGTTAAAAAGGAAACTCTTATTCCCAGTTTTATTTTGAAGATTTTCGTTAAATAACTTCAAGTTAGTATTGGCGTCTGATCCTAATTGACAAAAATTCGAGTCGACGATGAGTAATTGACAGTAGAAACGTCGATCAGACGTCGCTCGAAGGATTGATCTTACATATTTTTCTTCAACTCATTTCTTTTAATTTCATAGCTTTTTTAATTCTTTAATACATTAATTAAGTTGGACAGAATGTTGAATAAATTAAAAATAAATAATTACGGTCAAAGTGAATTAATTTTTCGGATACTTTGAAACAATAAAGACATATATCATCTAATTATAAGTTGCAGAATATTATAATAACCATGGTTGATCTAGTCATTATTATTATTTTTTGTATTATATGTAACTGTAGTTTTTTGAAATATTCTTCTTTTTTTCCTCTGGTACCACAGCCCGTCAATGATCCTTGGCCACCTTTAATAGATCCTTTAATAGTTTTGTTTGGTACCAGTAATAAATTAATAAGTTGTAATAAAATGACAATTACGTAAACAAGTAAAAGAAAAACTTATATCAAAAAAAAAAAATTAAAAGAAGAAGACATATGTATATTTATTTAAATAATTATCACTACATGATATCACCATAATTCACAGAGAAATTACAAAATATATCCAATAAAATAGATGTTTGTCTAGTGATTCAATTTTTTTTGTTCTCCTGAATGTTAAGCAGTAACACATCTGATGATTGAAATAGATATTATTAGATCATCGATTGGTGAACCTATTCGCATCAGAATATTCTTGCAATAAAAATTTATAATACACTCTTAGAGCTCGGATAGAAACTGTAATACCGCAAGCTATTTCTATTATTATTCGTTTACATCAGCTAGGTGAAATTCAAAAAGAAAGTCGTTCGATTCTCTATGAAATCACAGCTGAAAATAATAGTACGCTATAATGTTGAGGATTGAGCTGATTCTTATATATATATATATATATATATAATGGGATCAGCTGGGCGTCGTGTATTAAGCCGGCGCTACACATTGGCTCACATGGCCAGGCCAACGTTCGATCAACGTTCGAAAAATCCACACATTAGCTATACATTTGCTATACCATCAGTTCGCAAGTAACTGAGCCAACGTTAACACCATTGACAAATCAGAAACTGTCTCTACGCATTGAAAACATGGCACACGATATGGCCAATGTATGTACAGGGATTTCCTATCAAGAGAAGAAGATCATTTTACCTCAAAATAACGGCCAGAAATAGCAAAAAGAAACTGGAAATGATAACCGAGAAGGGCTGGAATATTTTATTGCGCCAGACTTGTCCCCTTCAGATTTTCATCTCTTCCCATCCCTGTAATATCATCTGGTTGATAGCCGCTTTATCTTTTGAGGAAGTTAAAAACAATCTCAGTAACATTATAACAACAAAACCACCTAGTAATTTTTGATCTGATATTCGACAGTTTGTTGAAAGGTGGCGAAAGTATATGAAAAACGATGATTAATTCGAAGATTAAATGTGTATTTTTTTTAATAAATATCAAAATTAGTCAGAAAAGTCCAAGAATTTAGCTGAGGACATCAGAAAATAGAATACAAATTGACGTTTTGAGTTAATATTGTATCATTTTTGAGGAATACTATGTTTCACTTAAATTTAAATACAAAAAACTTTTTTATTAATTAACAAGAAAAAATGGTTCACGTCCGACTGAACGAACATCAGTGTCCGATCTCCTGCCATGCCAGGAATCAATTAAACCACCGTTCTATTCATTAGGAAAATGGATATTGGCGGCGGCCAGATTTACAACTCAGGTAATGGAATTACAGTTGTACAAATGTTATTACGTAACTGTAAGCACGCTCGCTATTAGCTAATAAAACCAATCCGTTTCGGACGGAGAGCATGCTGTCGTTTCGTTGGCGGCAGTGGTGGTGGTGGCGACGACTACGTCACGACAGACCCGGGGGCAGTTTTTCAATTAGTCACGATGTGAGATTAAGGAAAAACCGAAGAGGGTTTGACTGGGGAAAAGTCTGATTTTTGTCCGAATGATTTTATCACTAAAACGTGTTATTACATTCGTCATTACTGAGGAAAGTTGGAATGATCAGTGTTGTTTTAGCAAAATTGCATTGGAATCTGATCAAAAAGAGACAAAAGTTGTAACATTCATGATTTATTCAGGTTAAAAATGTTGCTATACTTTATTTTAATGTTTTTTATATTATTGCCATTAGGTGTTTTATAAAACGTCTTCTAAGAAGCAGTTTTTTTGAAACATAACTTAAGACATATTTGACTACTGTATTTTATATTTATAATATAACCAAAGCAGTGGCGGCTCGTGAGGGAGGGTGTTGAGGTGCCGCATTTATCACAGTAAACAATTTTTCAGAACAAAACACCATATTTTATTTTCTTTTAGTTTCTTTCCTTTAACTCATTTTAAGATATTATTAAAAATTAAAATCTCCAAATGTAGAAGAACGTCTGTCGACCTATCACACCAAATAATGCGGATAAAAATTCCATCCTCTCGCCACAATTTTTACATCGTTGGTCGAACGTTTACATGTTTACCTTACATGTTTTGTTGGTTGCCAAAATTCGGGGGTTCAAGTGCTTTCTAAAACATGCGATTTGAACGTAGATTCCTTGGGACCCAGCGTATTGGTAATTAGTTTTAAAAGCTGATTTGACGGGTACGGGGCGTTTGATATGTTTCGCGTCACATATTTCGTTTGCCTCGCGAATACTTGTTTTGATCTGCGATTTGCTACATTAGTGTACACGTAGTACTAGTAGTAAGTAGTACTTTTTAAATAAAAATAATCAACTTTTAATTGTAAACATGAAGATGACTAAGTTAAAATAGTTAATAATGATTAGTTTAAGTTTGGAGGAGAAAGTTCAATTAAAAACTAATGGTCGCCCCACATCCGTGTTGAAATTTAAGTCAAGTTCAAAAAGAATGTAAAAATAGGGCAAGTTTTATGCGAAAATTTGACAGTAAACTATACAATAGTATCTTTTGTGGTTTGTTTGAATGACTTACTCTTCGGAAAACGGTAAGTGCCTACTCATTCATTCCTTTATCTGCACAACAAGCAACAACCCATCCTCCAATGTCCTTGTAAGTAGTAACAATACAAAATTTTAATGTTTTCCTGGTTCACCTCGTATATGGGGTTTTAACAGCATGAAAAGTAAAAAGGAGAAAAGGAAAAGCAAAAAAATTCTTCAGCTGCACTATTTTCTTCTAATCCCTCTCACTTTAAAAACTCACGAGCCGCCACAGAGCCAAAGTGAATAAATAAAGAAAAACATAAAACCTGCACGCGGGCATGCGAATAGCTGCGCATATCTTAAAATATTACAAATATTCCCCACACAGCAATGTGTGCTTCGTGTCCTTATACAAAGTGTCCAAACTTAAAGTAGCGAGGATACAAAGATCAATAGAATAGACAAATTTTAAATGTCAGATTTACAGACAAAAAGAAGAATTAATTGATACGAAATATAACAAAAGTTAAGGACGTCTCATTACATATAGCGAAACTTAAATGGAAATTTGCCGGTCACACTGTAAGACAGAAAGATGAAAAACTAAATAAAACAATCTTACAGTGGAGACCGTGAAAACGTAATACAAAGAGGGGAAGACCTCAGATCAGATGGACGGATAATATTAAAAAAAAAAACAAGCTGAATCCAGATGCATAAAAATTGCCTATGGTAGAGAAATTTAGAGAAAGGAAAGGAAAAAAAAACTTCATCTAGGCATTTGACATTGATTAGACAGATTATTTTTATCGCGACATTTGAGAAACTGAATGATGGATTGGAAAGTATTCCTGAAGCTTCACCAGTTCGAGTGGTTGGCATCTTCGAAAGTCTGGTCTAGAGTAATCTAAAGCATTACTGAAGCATAGGCTAATATTTTTAGTGCGCCAGAACTTCAAATAAAACAACCAAATTAGATGGCTTGAATGTATAATATTCAATAGCATTAATGTTTGAAAAGGATTTTGGACAAATATTTGCCACGGCTACATCTGACAAAGCATATCCTGTGAATCCAATTTCTGACTATTATTTGAACCGATTAGGGCCTTATGTCCGCAATTGTCCAAGTTATATTGGCTTTCAAGACGTCAATACTATTGGCGGTTTAGCGGCATAGACCAAAAGTTTAACATAACCCCAAAGAAAATAATCCGATTAGTTAAATAACATGACCTTGGTGGCCAATTAATAGGCCGTCCTTCGAAATAATTTTATCACTTTCAGATTAATAATATAATCTCCTCCATATCAATAACATTCAAATTCGCAATGAAATAATCATTGATCATCGCTCTGGGCCTTCCTGAGTGATTTTGAAACAAATACGTCTCAAAGGCGTACAATCCGAACCAGACGGCGTATTTTTCTGGACGCTACGGTAATTGTTGGTAACCGGACGCTACGGTAATCATTTGAGGATCATTTTCATTCCAAATGCGGCAATTTTGTTTATTAACGTAAACATGAGCTTCGTTGCTGAACAAAATTTTGCGTGTAAATTATGAGTCAAGTTGCAATTGATTTTAAGCCTATTCGCCGATATACGGCGCAAGCATTGTCTTGCGTCTTAAGTTCTTGGATATGCTGGATTTTTTAAGATATCAGACCAAGACCTTTTCCATGTTGTCTAATAATAAAGTCCAACTTCATTCATTATATTTCACGCCATACATTGAAAAGATTACTATGAATTGCTGCAAAGTCTTCTAAATCCTTTCAAAATCAATATGTTTGTCGAAGTTAGATGGCCCCACTAGCACCTACTCAACAGTTGATATTCAGTGCCTTTTCCTACTAGATATATTTTAAATTATTTTATTGGAATAGTAAACTCGAAGAGATTTACCACTAAACACCAAATAACTCTTTTAAACCTCGCAACGCGCGGTTGAACTTGGTCATCATAGTATATATCATACACTACAAACTGTATTTTATTATTTTTCAACCAACCTGTTAACAATGTTAGATAAGTTTTACATATATGAAAGGTTCATACTTTGCCTTGGTTTCCAACTTACTTGATCAGCTTACTTTCAGCCTGTCAAATCACTTGATTGTTCAGTGTATTGACATTGACATTGTTGACTGTATACGCCATAAAGACAATATTTCTTTCTTTTTTTCCTTTATTTCGGTTTTTTGCCACGATCTAAAACTCAAAAAATATCAAAAATATCTGTTCTTAAAAAAGAAAAAAAAAACAATTCAATCGTGGTCGTTATTCGCTCACGGACGAATTTAAAGAAGTTCGTCCAATATCGGTTGCCGTTCCAAAATTCATCGATACTGTGCGCGGAACTGATAAAGCAAGATTGTCATGAGACATACCGTGAGATTGAGGCATCTCTGGGCATTAGTATGACACTTGTGAGTTACTATAACACTTGTGTGGTACTAAAACTCATATAACACGAGATGTTGAAAATAATGGTATTATTATAACCAGATATACGGCTGTTGTCTGTTATTCGGACAGTCGTCATACAGGTGATGCTATTATTTAGATGAAATCTAGCTTAAAATATTGGGTGGTTTCTGTCGAGACAGCTCCCACCAGTTATTGGGTCGTAATAGTTAAGATATAGATACATAAGCTGTTTTTCTTAATTGTGATTTTACATGAACATTAAGCCCTGAAAAATATTTGTGCACGTTGGATTCCGCATAATTTGACAATAACTCAAAAACAGACTTTTGTCAATTTGTACAAAGAAATGCTCAAAAAATACAATCGTGATATGTTAAAGGTCGTATATAACATGTACACAGGTGACGAATCTTGAATCTGTGCGTACGAGCCCGAAAGTAAGCAGCAGTCGACTGTATGGGTCTTTCAACCCTCGTATCAGTGTAATTAACACGTTTATGGGTAACAATGTAAAATATTTCTTCTTGGCGACATTTAATGTCTGTTTAAAATAATCATTAAAAAATCAAGACAGCATAAAACACTTTGTATGTGATGGCCACATTTACAACACGATTTTTTTATCCGATATCGCATATCATCAATTTTTCAGCGTTCCTTTCTATACGTTTCAAATTTAGATCGAATTCTTCCCCATTTTATCAATATTGTATGAGCTGTGTTTTACTCTAATAGATATAAGTTTTATTGTTTCATAAAAAATGTATCTGCATTCCAGTCATTTTGTCGTTCTAAATTATTTACAATTGGGGAGTTTTAATTTACTCCATAGGATACATTTTAAATTGTCTTTATAAGTTTTAGTCGTTTTGGAGTGGAGGAAAAAATTGTGGTGTTACATTTACGGTACTTTGATAAAATTCCTACCATACTTTAAAATATTTCATTATTCAAATGTTGTCAATTATTCAAATTATTACCCATGTAAAAACTTTTAAAACTAAAAAGTTTTAATTATCTCCTGATGATTGTAACTTGATTAGCGAAACAAGCGACGAGTAACTTCATTGCGATATTTAGAAACGCTTAATATAAAGTTTTTATTGACTATATATACATATATATATATATATATATATATATATATATATATATATATATATATATATATATATATATATATATAGGAGGAAGAAAAAAAAGACAATTGGAAAGAAAAGAAGAGTATTATTGTTAACATAATTTACATGAATTAGCCGATAACATAATTAATACAAACGTAAAAAGTAATATTCACCAAAACAGGCTATTCTAATAATTTAATTGAATTTAAATTGTTCTTTGTTTCCCCAACAAAATCATTTAATGAATAATAAGCCTTGCTCAACAAATATCTTTTAATCGGTCTCACTGATCATGTGATGCAGATCCCGAATACACTCCGGAAAAGTATTATTTATCTTCATCATAGTATATTGCACATTCTTCTGTATATGATTATAATTACATCTTTCATTCACGAGATTCGATTTACACCTAGTTTTATAACCATGTTTTGTGATAGCCTCCCCAAAGAGATCTCTAATATTAAATACAAAAGTGTACGAATCCAAAATAAATACCAAAATGCCTGCAGCAACTTTTTCCACGTGCTCTCTCCAATTCAGCTTTCTCTCAACCACAAGCCCCAAAAAACTCATCTGTTCAAAAGACTGAATTTTAATGTCTTTATAGGAAAAAGTAATGCTGTTATTCTTTCTGGGTTTTAGGCACATTTAAGGCAAGATCCCCAATAGAGAAGTATTCATCAAGAATTCGACACGATCTCTCAACACTCTTGAGTATCAAATCAGAATCATCTTCACTAAAAATCAATACAGTACCATCCGCGTAGAATACCGTGTGCAGTTCTTGTAACGTTTGGAAGTTGATTTGTATAAATAATATATAATAGTGGATATATAGAACCTTGAGGAACGCCTTTTGTCACACAAACCTTATCAAATACAATAGCTCTACCGCAAAAATCAGTCTCTACTACCTGTTGGGTTCGGTCTTTTAAATATGATTTTATTAACATGAGTGCATTTCCCCGAACACCACTAGTCTTGTACAGAGAGTATCATGATTCATGCTGTCAAATGCCTTTGTTAGATCAACACACAGGTTAACTTTTTAAAATTTACTGAATTTAAAACATTTGTGATAGTTTGATAAATCGCCCTAATGGTAGATTTTCCTTTTCGAAAACCATTCTGATTATTAGATATTACTAAATTCTTTTCAAAAAAATTCGACAATGTATGGTAAATCGCCCCTTCAAAGTTCTTGCCCATATTCGAGAGCAAGGATATCGGTCTATAGTTAATTTCCTCATCTATTTTTCCCTTCTTATAAATTGCTTTTATATGAGTATTTTTTAATACCTTCGTATAAACCCCCGTCCAAAAACACAGATTTATTATATAAGATAAAGCTTTAGAGATATAGTGAGCAATCTCTTTAATTATTTGAAGAGGTAAGTTATCGTCACCTTAAACATTTAACACCTTAAACATTTAATAATGTTCAATATTACATCAGTGCATGTTGGATTTAAAAATATAGATTGAAGAATTATGTTCGAAAGAAAATTGTTCTTTTTATTGGAATTAACAGTTGGACATGAATTTATGAAATACGTATTTAAGTTATTTACCGTTTTACAAGGATCTTTAAATTTATTCGAGAAACTCCCCAGTACTGTCTGATTATCGTTATTATCACTTATTGTTTTTACCAGCTTCTAGGAGGGTCGCACCTTGTTGTCAGATTAATTTATAAACTCCCTGTCTGAGATTTATTTGACTTGTTTTATTACTTATTTTAATATTGTGCAATATGTATTAAAGAAGGGATTAGAAATAATTCCATTAATTTTAATCTGATATAGCTCGCATTTATGTCTACATGATATTCTAATACTCTGTGTAATCCAATTTTTATTACTGGTATTTAAATAAACAAAAAAATCACTAAATATCGTATTGAAAATGTTTTCAACTAAATACAAAAAGGCACTATATGCCTCATTGACTGAATTAGAACTGTAATTAGACTGACTTAGAACAGGTAACCTATCAATTCTTTCAACTTCTCTTTTGAAAGACAATATTTTATTATTTGGGAAAGTTCTTTTATAAATAAAGTTTTGTTCAGTTCGTA
Organism: Cosmopolites sordidus; assembly: GCA_031761425.1. NCBI lineage: Eukaryota > Metazoa > Arthropoda > Insecta > Coleoptera > Curculionidae > Cosmopolites > Cosmopolites sordidus. The sequence goes on from JARFXV010000073.1 coordinate 185,025, forward strand.
AATCATTCTGCCCTCCAACCATTAAATTTATATTAATTATCTGTGCATAGTGATCAGAAATAGCCGCATTTTGAACACAACATGAAAAATCATTCATGTGATTGTAAAATATGTTGTCCAGGAGTGTGGCCGAGATCGCAGTGGCACGAGTCACATCCGATATGCATAGATGAAGATTGTATGTTTAAAATAAATCTAATAGCCATGTAACTTGGTTACTTTGACTATCATTAAAATTAATATTAAAGCCTCCCGCAAAAACAATATTATATCTGAAATAAATTTATGAGTAAATTCCAGTAAGCCTTCAATTATTGCTAAAAATACATCATATGATCCCAATCCCCTGCGATACAAACCGATAATAATAATTTTTAATGGTTCATCGGACACAGCTGATATTTCTGCAATACCTTCAACACTCACATCCCGAACCGATCTGAACTCCTTAAAGTTCCAATCACCACTTGCAAAAATTCGCAGACCTCCTGAATGTTTCATTTCACTTCTGGCATATATCGATACAAGTTCATATCCACTAATATTTTCATGATGTATTTCTTCTTCCGGCATCCAATGTTCACTAAATGTTATTGATTTGCGGTTTATTTACCATACTACTTAGGAGATATTCAATTTGAAGAGTTCTATTTCGTAACGACTATATGTTCTGATGCATAATAGTAATACATACTCTTCCTTCAATCCCTCCAGTCAGTCCTTTCAGCTCGACATGCTATTTCGCTTCCTCAGCATATCGGATTTTAGATGATTCTATCTTCCGTAACCACAAGTAGGTTGGACATTTGATATCATATACCGCACGTTCGACATTCAGCTTTAAGTGGTGTTCATCCACAAGCACGTCCACATCCACATCCACAAGCATCCACATCCACAAGCATCCACATCCACAAGCATCCACATCCACAAGCACGACATCGCATCAAGCTTATATACTCAAAGCATCGACATGATCTGCATCCCAAAAATAATCGCCCATCAGTTTGAATACGTTCAAACGTGAAGGCGTCACATTCTATAATTGCAAAATATGTTTCCTCCATTTTCTTTGTAACAATCAGTTTTATTTGACTCTCCGGCGTTAAGATTGGTACATTCTGTAGCAACAATTTCTGGACCAAAACTCCCTCGACATATTCTTCATTTATCCCAACAATCTTTATTTTCGGATTCTTTCTGGGACCTTCGTTGCAAAGTTTTTGAAGATTTTAGGTTCCACATTCGATTGTATTGTCTATGTCTGCCCTCATTGCGGCAGCGAATGATGACACTTCCATCCTTGATCCCACTTATCGACCTTATACCAATTCTCAACTGTGCAGGATCCAATTGCTGTTTTATTACTCTCTTTATTGTACCACCCCGGCATAGTTAACCCGCTCAGATGTTGCTCGATTATCACCATCATGAGACAATTTAGGTTGCTTGGAAGCACGCTTTGAGACACTATTTTTATTACAGATTTCGTTTTTGTTAAATTTTGTTAGTTTTTCCTTCTAGGATAATATTCTGAGCAACCTGGTTCACACATTCAACCACATTAAATTTTTTGTTTCAGCAACTGCCTTTGACACATTATCGTTTATCTTTTGGCATATATTATGAAAGCTTTTTCGACAATAATTACACTGCAATGTTTTATTATTAGCAGCAATGTTATCCTGACACGATGGATATATATATATATATATATATATATATATATATATATATATATATATATATATATATATATATATATATATATATATCAATTTCTTAAAAAGGAATAAAACTATTTTATACTTAGTTATCTATCACTTTTGTGATAAATAACAAAGTATAAAATTGTTTTTACAAAAAATTTACTTTTTATAAAATGAACTACTACTCATAAATTAACGGACTATAACGGATACTCTAACGGAAAAATTTACTTTTTATAAAATGAACTACTACTCATAATATAACGGAACGGAACTACTCATAAATTAACGGACAAATTACTATCACGGAACACTAGCACCGCTGGACTGGGACTGAGGTTCAGGTACAGGTTGTTGACTGTGGATAGGGTCTCCATATTCTTGACAGGAGAGCATATGTCGGTACCCTGACGAGCCTTAACATCAAGAAGCAAAACGTGTGCCCCCCAATTGCAGGAATGGGTGGGATGACTGACTCGTCCCCAGTCAGGCACTTAACAAAATGTTCAGATATATATATATATATATATATATATATATATATATATATATATATATATATATATATATATATATATATATATATATATATATATATATACAGGGTATCCCAGTAGTGTGATAACAGAACTAGATTTTTTCTTATGGAGTTTTCTTAAAGGACAAGTTTACCACAATAGAGGACATGCAAATTAGAATAATAAATCTGATTATAAATCCTTGTAGTTTATCCCTCTTTGTAATCTACAATAATAAATTCTTTTAATATATTGGGCGTGATGTTATTAATTCTAGCTCCGAATTGTTTATTCCAGCTTATCAACAGAATTAGGAGCGGTCGCGTATACTTTGGTTTTTAAGAAACCCCACAGCAAAACCTCAAATGGCGTGAGGTCAGGCGACCTTGCAGGCTACTTCTTATTTTTATGCATCTTTCTGGTAGCAGTTCATAAAGATAATCTCGCACATTTTACATAAAAAGAAATATGCTCTGTTCTGTTGGAAGTAAAAGAGCCTTCTTTGTGCTAACGGTAGTTCATCAATAAAAAAACTCAAGTTCGTTTCTCAATAACTCTGAATAACTATATGCATTATATGCATACTACATCATACGTTAACTGCTGAATTATATTGTCTTCTACTTTCTTCAGCCCAACAAGGATTATTGCCAGAACAATATCTGTAAAGTTGTCTACTGACCATGCTATTTAAATAAAAAGATGGTTCGTCGGCATAAAAAATGTGCTTCTCGCAATTGGGTTGTTGATGCTTCTTGTCCAAAAACCAGCCCCAAAATTCCAATCTTCTATCACAATCATCTTCATGCAATTCTTCTAGCAATATCATCATATTGTATGGATGATAATTCTTCCCCTATAATGTGCCTATGCCTTTGATTGAGTACGACTTACCTCTTGGCCAATTTTGTGCATTGACTTGTGAGGATTCTCCACATTACAAATAAGACGATTTTCTTCAGTAACAATATTGTTGTGCCTTTTGCGGATCTTTGGGCACATACTACCAGTTATTTATAGTTTTACTAAGTTATTTCTTAAAAACTCCGGATTGTCGTAGACTTAAACCACTAACATGAAGAAAAAACAACTTTCTCTTTTTGATTAACGAACTGATTAATTTTAGCAACTGAATTAAAACGATATTTTTATACAAATTCGAATATAACAACTTTAAAATAACACACTGATAGCACAATAATGATGGCTCTTTTCAAACAACACAATTTTTGTTTAATTTACAAGGCCTACTGTTGACATGTCAGCTTCTTTTAGTTCCTGCCGACTGCAGATTATATTAGCTGTTTTTGCTAATTGTTCAAAAAGGGCTACTCCCATAAAGAAATATGACATTACATCCTCCCATTAAAAATATGACTAATTATGTTAAAAAAATACGGTCTTGCTATTTAAAAAAATATTGTTTTAATATCTACTGAAAAAAATCTGGCAACACCGTAAAACATTATTTGTAATGTTTTCTTAGACAAGTTACTTCCTACAACTTTGCCTTTGGAAGTATCAGTCTTTAAAAGAAAAAGTTAGCCAATGTCAAGTTTTAAAAAATTACACTCAGTATATAAACACACACTCATAGCGATCTAAACATTTTAATATGTTAATACTTTAACCTTCTAAGATCTAATTAACTTTAATAAAGGCCGCTGTAACCTCTATCCATCAAAAATATAAAACTAACCAGTGTATTAATCAACAACAAACGTAAAATTCGATCAAGGCGAGCGAAAAATTCCTTCCGAACGGGTTGGGAAAAAGTCCGACGACGCTTTCCAATCGTCCTGATTAATTAATCAAATCTAATGTAATGATTAATATTTTACGAGACTTCCATTAACAATGCACAACATTTTTAAAGAAGAGAGAAAGAGAGAGAAAGAGAGCACGCTTCCTGGGCAATAAGCTAATGGAACTCAATATAAATTATTCATTTTCTGCGCGATTATATTTATGCCTGCAACATATTGGACGCGCAAAAATGCTTTAGCAAAATTAAAACTGCTGCTGGGGCTCGTTGGAGGGATGGTTTGGGATGAGGGAGGTTGAGGGCGAGGGAGAGGGAGAGGGAGAGGGAGAGGAAGATTTTTGAGATATACCATTTCTAGAGATTCTGGACTCGTTATATCTTGATTACTTCTATTCGTAGGCAATACAGTAATGATATAATACTAACGACATTAATATTAATGTTAAAAGAATATACAATACAACAACAACAAAACTCAAAAAATACCTGTTCTTATATAAAGAAAGAATCACTGGGTAAAAACAAAAAACCAAACGGAGACAATTTTCTCAGTGATTCTTTTTTGTAATAAACGAACAAAATTTTAAAGATATAAAAATGTTATAAAAAATTTTACAAACTTTTAACGTTAACGTTTCGGAGGGTACCCTCTCCCCGTTTTCAAAACTAAACTAAAAAATAAATTATATTAATTTGTATTATATAAAGTAACGAGCGAAAGTAAAGTAAAGTTTTGGGGTTAGAGGCGCATCAGCAACTGAGAAGGCTATTTAGCGACTGGACCTACAGCTTAACGTGGGTTCCGAACCACGGTCATCAGCTACCGAAAACCCCGGTCAGCACCCCCCTCGGACTATCAACCCTTGGTTTTGTGCTTAACCGAAATTATCTCGAGAGGCCTACTGACTAGCGAGTGACCAACGTAGAAAACCTCTCAGAAGGCATCCGGCCGAAAAACTTTTTGCCTAGTACGGGATTCGAACCCGGTCCACATTAACTACCGTAACGTAAAGCTGACGCCTTAGACACCACAGCTAGCGTGGTTCCCACGAGTGAAAGTAAATATATTTTTTTTGTGTATGTCAACGATACTTACATTGACAACAATAGATTTTCATGACAGTGACATACTACCAAAAAAGAAATATATATATAATATAATATATATATATATATATATATATATATATATATATATATATATATATATATATATATATATATATATATATATATATATATATATATATATATATATATATATATATAGGTAATGTTTACTGTGTGATTGTTTATTGTACTGATTGTGTATTCAAATATTTAAATGTGTTTAATTGTATTCTTAAGAATCGGTAATTTTATAAACCACATTTATGGAATTTTGTTGTATATTGTTTGGTTTAGTCTTTGTTAATAGAGATCTAAGAGTATTTTTTGTTTTAAATGTCGTTCTTATGTTGTATTTATTTCCTACTCTTTTAATTGTGTCAGAAATATCGCGGATATAAAGGATTGTGAGGTTGATTGTTTGAGAGTTATTATTATTGTTATTAATAACTTGTCTGTTTTGTCTAGTATCAAAATTTTTAAGCGATTTATCTATAAAATTTTTTGGGTAATTGTTTTTTATTAAAATGCCTTTTATGTGATTTGTTTTTTTTTTTTAGTGTATCACTGTCGGTACAAACGTTTTTTGCTCTGCCATATAAACTTTTAATTACTCCTATTTTGACCGATTTTGAGTGATTTGAAAAGAAATTGAGATACCTATCTGTGTTTGTAGGTTTTCTGTAAACTGTAGTTTTTAATTTGTTGTTTTGTTTTATCACTAAATTGTCGAGGAATGGCAATTTATTCTCCCTCTCCATCTCTAAAGTAAACTTAATTGTAGGCTCTTGAGAATTTATATCTTGTAAAAAAATATTTAGATCGTCAATGCTATGTTGCCATATAGCAAAAATATCATCAACGTACCTAAGCCATATTAATGGCTTTTTAAGAGATTTATTTAATATGTCATTCTCGAGTTCCTCCATAAAGACATTACTCATCAAAGGAGAAAGAGAAGAACCCATTGCCATTCCGAAATTTTGTTGATAATTATCATTTTCTAATTGAAAATATGTGGTTTTTAAGCACAGAGTTAATAATTCCAAAATTGTATTTATGTTTAGTTTAGTGCGGTCTTTTAATGTTGTGTCATGTTCTAATCTCTTTCTAACTATTAAAAGTGATTTATCAACTGGTACATTAGTAAATAAACTCACCACGTCAAAACTAACCTTAACTTTTGTTATTTAATGCAACATAGTCCCTTCTGTAAGTCTGTATTTGCTTAAATATGTAGAATAGAATCAAATCCTGATGAGGCAAGTCACATATGCACATAACTTTTTCATCTGCGACAAAACAAGACTTTTTTAGAAAATGTCACTTAACCCCTTCTTCCACTTGCTTCTTCAATTGTGCAAAATTGTTGTCGACGATTTTTTAAAAATAAATACATTTATCGAGCAAAGAATTTGTATGGAAGTTTAATGAAAACATATTCTGATGTTGCTGCAACAAAAAAATTTAAAAAAGTTTTCAAGCAATGAAGCTACTTATGTCAAAAAAAAGTTCTTAGGATCTTTGTGATGGTAAAGAAACAGTTAAAGATGAACCTCGATCAAGAAAACCTTCCACTCAATCAGTGGATAAAAACATTACCAAAATCATGAATCTTATACTAAGTAATCGTATAGATATTGTAGATATTACTGAAATATTATCTGGATTAATTCAATCAATTGATCGAGATGATATTTGGATTTGATACTAATTTTTGATTAAAATAAAAATTTAGACATGCCATGTGTGTCTTCCCAAACATAATCGTGTTGAAGTTGTTAAAGGGATGTTTTCTTTGGATGATGACACTCATTTACGGAAATAAGTTCGGTTGGGGAGACCACGGTACAAAAATTGTTTAGGGGCGGAGATTTAGACCAGGAATATCATCGTCGCACTGGCTGTCCTTCAGGCACTGATGTCGAGGAAATAAAGGCCAAAATAGCCGAAAATTCATGCACCACACTCGGCGAGATAGCAGATAAGTTAAATATTGTTTGCGAATATCATGTGTGGGACCCTGGACAATCACTGGACCGAATCTCTTCGTGCGATGTTTTTCTGAAAACAATGCAAAGGCTCCAGTTCTGAGACGCATGAAAAAATTATGGGGGTTGGTTCAGCGGTTTTAAGGGACCCATACATACTCCTCTCGGTTGAAGATAACATTTGAAAAAAACCGGCCAGAATTAAGAAAGGCGTCTTGTGACATTATGACAATGCACGACCACACGTTTCAATCAGGATACTGAAAAAATTATAGGGCTTCAATTGAGATGTTTTGCCATATCCACCATACTCCCCCGATATTGTGAGTTTGGTGGATGATTACCCTCTGACTACCATCTATTCCGTTCCCTCCAAAATTATTTAATTAGAAAATCCGAACTTTTCGGCCAACCCGATCTAACATTTGTAATAGACAATGGTATATTAGATATATCTTTTGCATTAAAAACAACTACATTCAATAATTCAATTCCAGTGTTTGTCTAATCCCCTAAAAACTATTTTACGTCCGTTTCACCGCACGACATTTCCAGCTATTTCAGTAAACCGGCAGTGACATATGAAATTTTTATAAATCTAATCGTGTGTCTAACGGGCGCTTTGTGAATAAATAAAACGAAAAAAATGTGCTAAATGCTGTACTTACCGGCCGATTGCGTGCACGCGGAGGGCGGCAAACACGCGGCGGTTCTCATAGCCCGACCGGAGGCGGCGGCAGCGGTGGCGGCCGCATCGACTGCCTGATCCATAATTCAAAATCGTTATTAGTTACATCGATCGCTATATTAGCCGCTAATTTATTTCGAACGCCACTTGAGGCCATCAATTTACATAAACATTTTTCGAATTTTCATGGCAAATTGTTGTTCCAGGCCAACAATTATTTCTCTTCATTTTTATACCGTTCCTACCATTTTCAGAAAAAAAATATATAGTAATTATACCGGTATTATACCAACTTTTTAAAACCTTTTAAAAAACAAAATGAGAAATTCAGAAGATAGAGAACAATGACAGGACGGAAACTGTGAGAATTATTCACGAATTTTTGTCAGTTTCAATGAAACATTCGATGTCCGATAAATAAAAAAAGAATTATCATTAACAATTAACATTTTCTGACATTGTTGCATACAAGATTTTCAAATGTATCTCTTGTGTCGTTCAAGACTTATTTAATTTTGATAGCTACAGGCTGGTTTGATCTCTAATCTCTCACAAATTAACAAATAACCTTGCGAAGCGCCATAAAACTTCACAATTAATAAGACTCTAGCTTCTCTAATGTTTAGCATCATGGCTTTTACATGATAGTCCAAAGAGTTGTTAACTTTTTGAAATGAAATTAAAAAAAAAACAAGTCAATCCATTTTAACAAATTTATTTTTTAATTTTACAAAAATTCTTGGAAATTTATGTTCTCAAGAGTATATTGCCTAAAGATGGTCCATTTCTGTCACTGGCACTTATGAAGGCCACCTCTAAAATTTGCAATAACACGTCGGCAAGTATCTACAGTTATGACTTCGATTTCTTGCCCAATATTCTTCTTTAGATCTTCCAGAGTGGTGGCGCGGTTGCGGTACACTTGACTTTTAAGATACCCCCATAAAAAATCACAGAGAATCATGTCCAAGTTTCCGAGGGACCACTGAATGTCTCCTCTTCGAAAAATTAATTTGTCCGTAAAAAGCGCCCGAACGACGGATAAAAAAAGATTGGAACTGTGACAGGTGTGTCTGTCCTATTGGAACCAAGTGTCCTGTGTGTCGCCTTCAAATTATTGAAGACCGGGTGTGAAAAAAGTTTGAAGCATGTCGACATAACGCTGTTAAACCAAACATTAACAACTTTTTTGACCACCCCGTACAATTAAAAGGCTAGTTTAAACATTATGGAAGAAAAAATGATTAGGGAGGTAGCCGAAGTGAATGGTTTCAATAAGAATTTTGTAAACAGATTAAATAAAAAACAAATAAAATATTTTTCTGCTTTTCAAAAGGAAGAGAGCAAAAACAAATTCATTGCAATAAAAAGTAAACATTAAGGTAGTCCACAAAAATAAGTGATAAGTTAAGAGAAGTTCCAGAAAGGATAAACTAGATCAACATGAAATATCGGGAATTTATGAAACTAATTTTTAAGATTGTGATCGATGATATGTTGGGCAAACTAAAATATCCATATTGATTAGATATAAAAAACATCTTGCTCACATTAGATATAGAAGAAATAAGAAATCCTATATATTGACTAAATGATTGTGGCGTGTTTATATATTTTTTGTGGTGTTTTTCGCCACGATCTCTAACTCTAAAAAATCTGTTCATCAAAAATATCTGTTCTTATGTAAATATAGAATCACTGGGTAAACAAACAAAACGGAGGCAAACTTCTCAGTGATTCTTTTTACGTAATAAATTTGCCTACAAATAAAAATTTAAAAAATACACAAATATTTTAAACTAAATACAAACTTTTGGACGTTAACGTTTCGGGAGGCCTTCTCGTCCCGTTTCCAAAATGAATATAAAAATAATTTATAATAATTTCTATATAATAATGTAAAGATACTAAGTAAATATATTTTTTTGTATATATTTCAATGATATACATTGACAATATTTTTTTTACTGACAGTGATATACTACCTAAAAAATTATATAGGTGGGGTTTACTGTGTTATTATTCAATTCTTCTATTGGAACCTTTGGTGTGAAACACTAAACTTGAAGAGATTTACTACTAATCACCAAATCACTTTTTTTTTAACTTCTCAGCGCACGTTTCGCTAACCATGTTAGCATCATCAGGAGATGCTCCTGATGGTGCTAAGTAGCTAGTGGTAAATCTCTTCAAGTTTTCTGTTATTATTGTGTATTGAAATACTTAAACGTTTTTAATTGTATGCTTTAGAATCGGGAATCATTGAATTTAAATCTACCGAAGGCATAGCAATACAGTTATTTTTATTTAAATTAATTATAGCGGTTTCTTTTAATCTTCTGTATTTTGTTACCGATTCTTTTAATACCATTTTGAAATTATTCCAATTGATATTATGTCCCGATTCCCATGCGTGTTGGCAAATTCTAGATTTATTAAAATCACCATTTCTAAGAAGGTTTTTAGGTTCTTTTATTCTAACATCCAACGGTCTAGATGTCTCACCTATATAAAATTTACCACATTTGTAGGGAATTTTATAAACCACATTTTTGCTATTCTGTTGTGTGTTATTTGGTTTGGTTTTTGTCAATATAGATCTAAGAGTATATTTTATTTTAAATGTCGTTCTTATGTTGTATTTATTTAATTGAGTCAGAATACTGCAGATGTAAGGAATTGTGAGGTTAATTGTTTGAGAGTTATTAGCAATTTGTCTGTTTTGTCTGGTATCAAAAGTTTTAAAAGATTTATCTATGAAATTTTTTGGGTAATTGTATTTTATTAAAATGTCTTTAATGTAATTTGTTTCCTATTTTAATGTATCACTGTCGGTACAAACAAATTTTGCTCTGTCATATAAACTTTAAATTATTCCTATTTTGACTGATTTTGAGTGATTGGAAAACAAATTGAGATATATATCTGTGTTTGTGGGTTTTCTGTAAACTGTACTTTTTAATGTGTTGTTGTGTTTTATTATTAAAGTGTATGAATATTAAATATCATATATTAAAGTTTTAGATTGTGGCGAAAAACCCAAAATTAGAAAAGAATATAAGAAATCCTATGTTGCCCAACATGAACTCGAATATGACCATAACTCAAATATTAGTAACTTAATCACTGTTAAAAGTGTAAATAATAATAGGCTTTTGAATGCATTGAAATATCAAAATGTAAAGAAACCCTGAAACAGGATAAAGGACCAATTTCATTCAGTCACCTTTCTAAGTTATTAATGTAACGTTGGGTTGGTAAGCTGTAAGTAACTGCTTGGTTCATGTTTTTTACATGTTTCATTACGTAGGACTGTCATATAAATAGAGCATAGTTTCAAGTTGAGTTGGTGAAACGTACGTAGATTTCTACTTTAGTTCTGAACAGGTTGTCAATGCCCAATGAGGTACTACTATTATAATACGTGGCAAGATCGAACACCATGAAGTACGGGAAAGAATATCTCCATACAACAGCATGTTTCTAGAAAATAAGCATGAAGTGCTAATTATCTTCTGAAATTATTGTCAAAACAATTAACGTCTTGGATTTTATCCAATATTTCAAAACGTTGGGAAAAGATTCATAGCTGACGAGAACTACAATGCTAAACAGATTATATGGAGCTCAAAACTAACACGAATAGAAAGCAGTGTACTTCTTTAGATAATCAAAGGGACAATCAAATCAAACCCTAAAAACAATACAAATCAGAAAACCAACCCATTAATCCGACATCAGGGATAATATTCAAAAAAAGTAACTTAAACGCTAAAAGAACAAAAACTAAACCTCATTCATATCTCTCATCTGATCACTTTTCGTAATGAACGAAATAATATTACTAAAATGTCATTTATAAACTTAGTTGGACATAGAAATCGCTAACAAAGCGTGATCAATAAGCAGCATGGTTCGCTATGGCTAATCACAGTCGAAGAAGAAAAGAAGAAATCTCTTACACAATCGAATAATAATCAGACAAGAACCACCGAGTAAAAAAAGAGAAGCTGTATTCGCTTTATTTGGGGCATTTTTACTTTCTTTCACAAACCTTTTGGATCGCTATTTCGGCTCTGGCATGTAATAATAAATCTATGCTCATCTGCTAGTATAAAAAGCCGAAGAAATTCAGTAGGATTGCCTTTATACATGTTTAAACGCTTTTGTCCAAAAAGGAATTGTCCATTCGAATACCAAATACATTTGGTCAGCCAAAGATTTTGTGTCCCATATCGTCAATAAATGTACAAGCCGGTTTAAAATCAGCAGCCTACTATATCACCGAAAACGAGGGGAAAGACTCCTTTTATTTAAATTCTGACGATTTTGTATCTGTCGGAATTAAACCCTTTAATACAACACAAACGATCTCGCACAGTCTGACTAGTGCGGCTGCAGAATTGCATAGCTGCATGTGATTGTAGCCACCATTCGACATTGCCGATTTATATGGTCATGACTTTAGTCGTTCCTTCATTCGCTCTATAAGCGTTCAGTTTGGGCAAAACTGATGAGAGCTTAAGGCCAGAAATCGGTCTTGGGAGACATTTGCGTGCGTTTTGGATGATAAATGAAGGAATGGCAAAGCACCAACGTGGATCACGGGTGAACTTATTTGTCGAACATATCAAACAAATATAAACAAAAAATAATTTTCAAATAATACATAACTTTCAATAAATAAGAGCTTGGTCAGAAAAAAATACAGTGTTTGGAAATAGCACGCACAAAAAATTAAGTAATATTTTCTTGTATAGCCATTATTTTCTAAAACTGAGGTACATGGTATAGTATGTATAGCATGGTATAGCATACGATTACAGCAAACTTCAACCGGAATGGAATACCAAATTTCTTGAATATTTTCCAATAATTTTTTGCTATTTGATGCTTTCCTCAAAGTTACACGCGTTTTTAAAATTTTCCACACTTTTGCTATAAAATTCATGTCCGGTAACTGAGATGGCCAAGGTAAACAAACAATATTGTAGGTATCCAACCAATTTTTCACACTTTTTGCGGTGTGTTTGGAATCATTGTCGTACTGGAAGTCCCACTGTAATAACTTATGTTCTTCGGCATAAGGCAAGATAATATTCTGTAAGATGTTTAAGTAAATTTCTTTGGTCATGTTTTCTTTTATCCAATAAATTGTACCAACTTGGACAAAACATGTACTCTTCCATCATCACCATATTAATTTATTTTAGTTTCGTTGGAAAAAATATCTATTTATTTAAAAAAAGGTAGTTTATATATAGTAGTAGTAAATGCTGTGGAGGAAATACAACAACCCATCGAAAACGCTTCTGATGTTTTTCGTGGACATAGGGGTTTTATTTTTGACGCGTGTAGAGTCGCAAGGGTACGTCGAGCCATATATATAAGTAGTATTATATATATATGGCTCGGCGTACCCTTGCGTACCTATAATACTACTATATTGCTAGCAAGGTCTGGAGATCGGCGAAATCATTACGATGTAGACATGTATGCGTCTGTTTCTCTCACTACTACTTTGAGTCTTATGAGCATGTCCGAGAATTAAGTATGCTTATAGACGTGCGTCAGTTTGCATGTTTTTATGTTTTTATGTCACGTTTATTTATCGCGACATTTGCGCACAACGGGCCGAGTAGTAGAAAAAGACATAGAAGCAGACGTTTGCTGTCTCACTTACTCTGTGACACCTTCACATACAGATAATAGCAATATAGTAGTATTATATATATTCGCCGAGCAAGATTTTATGTTAACCCAACAAATGATGACAATTTTGAACCATTTTTGTAATATGTAACATTGTTGTTTTTGATATTTTGGAACTTTTATATAAATGATTTTTACTTAATTGATTTCTCTTTAAATTATTTAATAAATAATGAAAATGCACGGTTAGAAAATGAGGAAATTTGGATGGAGCACTAGCATGTTGTACCAAAAAATTATATTCTCTAAGCAAGAGCCGTTTAAAAATTATTATTGTTATTTTTATCAATAATAGTAAAGGTCATAAAATTATAGAAAATAAAATATGTGTTCTTTGTTATTTGTTTGCTTCTTCAGTTATTTGATTTATTCACGCATTTAATTTTTCTGAAGACAAAAATTTCTATCTATATCTGACTCTGTATCGAAAATTTATTCACAGAAACCTATAAGTAGTAGAGAGAGTTAATATTGAAGATTTTTCTGTATTTCATTTATTGCTGTCAGGGTGACCTATATATTTTCATCTACGTCGAAATAGAATGTATTAATGAAATTACAAACTTTTATTTTACTGAAGAATAAAACTATTTTTATTTATAATCGGCAAAAAGTAAAAAAGAAATCATTACGGACTTATGTTGAACAATTTGCTAACAAATGAACATTCATAATATCGATTTTGTCCAACAAACCGCCGCCCACCTGCCCCCTTTTATTCCCTTACAAAGATAATTTCGTCTCGTCCAAGATAAAACTTGTTAAATTCCCGTCAAAAATAAAAGCGTTCCGTGCCCGTGTCTGTTCTACGTTCCGAAACTTTTTATTATCGTTCACTACAGCCAATAAAACTGTAGACTAAATTAATTTCAGTTTTATTGTCGGTCGTGCAAATATACACACACACACACACACACCCGTACCGGAACATCAGCTTCAAGTTTGTTGTACGAATATATTTTTAAGCAGATCATATCCATCAAAAGAGATGAATAGTGCTATATGACGCCAGATGTCACTGATACGAATTGTATTTAAGAAGCCTAAATTTTAAAAGACGCATTCTATTATTATTTTTCTATCCTATTTTTATTATTTTTACTATTCTCTAGCAATTTTTGTTATTGTTATTATTATGTACACCATGATGGAATTATACAAGGTGTAAAGGAAATAACTTGTTTTTAAATGTTCTATAGAACAAGAGTCAAAAACATGACTGCTACTGTGAAAAAAATTGCAAAATTACTGCATCATTTATAGACAAGATATAAGAATGAATAGCTTAGCAAATATTTGTAAAAAGCTATATGGCAAATATTAATTGGTTATAATTTAACGAATAAACAACAAATCAACTAAAGAAAAATAAAAAAAAAATCACGCCTTATATCAATCAAAATGGAAATAAATATTATTTCAAAATGGAAATAAAAATTATTTCAGTGTATGCCAGTGTGTGTATTTAAGTTCCTTCGAAAACTAAACAAAAATGTTTTCGGTATATTTCTTATTTGAGCAGAAGAAGCTCGTAATAAGAAGAACGTATTTTTGTTGTTGCCCATCACATTAGAAATATGCCAGGGCTTGTTCAACGTGTTTGGAAAAACTGGAGAAAATGCTGCTAGGCTTGCATAGAACCAAATGGTGAATATTTTGAACATTTAATTTAACAATTTAAATTTAAAAAATCCCTGTGAAAAAAAAACAAAAAATCTCTTAATATTCTTAAGAACAAAGGAATTCTTCTATTCAAACAGTCTCTTCCATCGGGGAAACTACATAACGT
This sequence comes from Cosmopolites sordidus, assembly GCA_031761425.1. Classification (NCBI taxonomy): domain Eukaryota; kingdom Metazoa; phylum Arthropoda; class Insecta; order Coleoptera; family Curculionidae; genus Cosmopolites; species Cosmopolites sordidus. Next base: position 200,304 of record JARFXV010000073.1, read on the forward strand.
AATATTAAAAGTGAATGGACTGAACTCAAACATACTTGGGGTAAGCCAAAACCCGCTGGCCCAGAAATGGAAAATGCTGCACTAATAACGGAGTCATGGAGTGGCAACAATAGTTAACAATATTCGATTAACGAATATGTGATTGACTTCGTACCTCTATCTAACCGAGTTATGATTTTTCAATTGGGCTTTTGAACAATTTTTTTTTTAGGTAAAGTTTTTGGGTTAGAGGCGCATCAGCAACTGAGAAGGCTATTTAGCGACTGGACCTACAGCTTAACGTGGGTTCCGAACCACGGTCATCAGCTACCGAAAACCCCGGTCAGCACCCCCCTCGGGCTATCAACCCTTGGTTTTGTGCTTAACCGAAAGCATCTCGAGAAGCCTACCGACTGGCGAGTGACCAACGTAGAAAACCTCTCAGACGGCATCCGGCCTTATCCAGTCTCGAACTGGCGTGACTGAGGGGTGATTCCTTGTCAGATTTTACACTCTTACCTAGAAACATTCACAAGAATTTTAGAAAAACTTTTTTGCCTAGTACGGGATGTGAACCCGGTCCACATTAACTGCTGTAACGTAAGGCTAACGCCTTAGACACCACAGCTAATGTGGCTCCTCATTTTTTTTTTTATAAATGGAAAGATAATATATAAGTTTCATAACAAAACTATTTTTATTTTTATTTTGTTTTCCTTATAATTAAAAAGAAATAAATTTTTAAAATTGTACCAATGACGCGCCGACAATTCCCAAGTTATACCGAAATTTTCTTTCATGCTCTTTCTGAACGTTCGGAAAGGATCGAAGTCTGGGGTAAATAAAACAATTTATCGATCTTGTCATTGTTCTATAGGTTTAACCTATATCTTTGACTACATTTGTTGTTTTGCTATCGATTTGAAAATAGACTTGCTTTTAATTGTTATTTAGTCTTTCGGTGCTGTTTTGGACGTTATGCCCATATACCTTTACATAAGATATGGAGGCTCAAAGATAAGTTCAGAATATATAAGAAGGAATATTCCTGCGTGTCCGCAAAGAATCTACATGTAGCAACATAACCGAGGGTAGTAACAATGAGAAAGCCCTTCAGGATCGTCTATTTTGTAGGATATGAATAATAATTTTCAAGAATTAGACAAGAACGAAATTCGACTACCAATTTGGAAGGTAATCGTATATGAGAAGTTTTATAGTTATGAAAGTTTTGCAGGATAATTTAGTTTGTAGATGGTAGAACGGTACAGAAATGTGTGTGATCAGTTAGATGAACACCAACTAGTTAAATTAAGGAATAGTTTTGATTGATTCCGCGGTTGGCTCTTGGTGAAACATAGTAACAATGATAATAATTAAAACACTTGGTATTTGTTTCACAATATATTCAAGATATTCTCTAACATGTTTCGGCCTCGCGACCATTCTCAAAGAGAGTTATGTATAACCTAAACTAAAGTTTCAAAGTGCTGTCTAATGGAAGTCGGTTTTTTCATCTCGTTAAATTTATTACACTATCAATAATTGGAGTATTTCCGAAGTCTAGCTGAGTGTTTGTTAGGTTTTTGCCGTCGTATATGACTTTTACCTGGAAATTTTCGAAATTAAAAAAGCCATATACGACGGCAAAAACCTAACAAACACCCAGCTAGACTTCGGAAATACTCCAATTATTGATAGTGTAATAAATTTAACGAGATGAAAAAACCGACTTCCATTAGACAGCACTTTGAAACTTTAGTTTAGTTTATACATAACTCTCTTTGAGAATGGTCGCGAGACCGAAACATGTTAGAGAATATCTTGAATATATTGTGAAACAAATACCAAATTAAGGAATGGCAAAAAGTAAAAAAAATGGTATATTTGTGTACTAAATAAAAACAAAACAGTTAAAATATTTGGTCTTTTTCAGGATTTTGGTACATTTCATCTATTGATTGAACATATTCATTTGATATGGTATGTTTAAACATAGGTTAGAAATTTATTATAGACATTGAACACTGATGGTAGGTTGACATAATGGTTTTCTAGTGGGTAGACCTTAACAGGAGAGTCCCACACTTCGTTTGTTATCCCCTCAAAAAAAAATTAGTTTAGGTACCTTCGCTTATATGGGAAAGCTGATCATACATTAGAGTTAATTAGCAGCCAGATTTATTTATATTTGTAAATATTATTAAATCAAGTGTCTAATGTGGTGTTTTGTAAAACATGTAAGGCGAAAAATCATCATCGTTTTAAAAATACTGAAAACTTTAATTAAAGAAATAATGTAATATGGGTGGATTTTGTGTAAAATATTGTTAATAGAGTTTAGTGTGATGATTTGAAGAATCGGTGTGGTTTTAAAAGTACTGCAAACTTCAATAAATGCAATCAAACAAATATGTACATAATTTTGGGTAGTATTTGTTTTATTCTGAATTGATTATTAATGTAGTTTAGATATTATAATCTACTGTAATATATTATATATAAGATTTAATATGTATATTTAACAGTGCATTTTATATGGAAATAAAATTAGTGATTTAAACAGTATATATGTGATTTGTTTTTCTAATTATGATTTATATTGTTTTTTTCGCTCAAAAAATAATTATAAAACTTGAAAATATCTTTTGGTTACTCAATATTTAACATTTCTCTTCAGTGGACGTTGGATCTTCGCTTCTCCGATGTGTCCACATTTGTAGTGCTACTGTTTGTTTACAACCATCTGTCATCAAATATATACAAAGGATAGATAGAATAGAAGCCGTTCACAGTACTGACGTGAAAACACTTTAGTATTCTGACGTCACAAACATAGCAGCCAATCGTGACGCTTTCAGTCACGTGATATTTTTTAAATTTTATACATTTTAATTCATTTATAATTAATTATAACAAGGTTTTAAAAAGATTTTTGCATCGATTATCAATATTATTTATGATAAATTATATGATTTATTATTATATGATTTATATTATAAATTTATGAAAAAAAACTTTTTTTCAAAAACCCAATTGCAAACTCAAATAACGAAATTGAATATATTGCAAGTATATGGACACACTGCTGAAAAGAACGAACAAGAACTAGAAGAATTATATTACGAAATAAATAAAATCCTTAAAATAACCAAGAAACACGTACTCTGTATTGTTATGGGAACCCTAGATGCTAAGGCCGGGGGAGGCAGGTTCGAAGATTTGGTAAACGATTATAGTTTAGGACTAGGAGGGGAAATAGACTAAAACAATTTGTACGAGAAAACGAACTAATAATTGCAAATACGCTATTCAAGCTTCCTGAAAGAAGATTATATCTCTATAAATAAAAATCAATTGTCACATGTATGACGGAGTATCACTTGAGAGCGGCTCGACTGATTTCGTTTTTGTTGTGTTCGTAACTGTCAGGACAAGGTTTGTATGAAAAAAAATGTTGGAAAATGCACGGGAAAAGTCGGAAATTTGGATGGTTCGGTCGGGAGAGACGGGTTCGAGGATTTGGTAGGCGATTATGGTTTAGAAATTAGAAATAAGAAGGGAGATAGACTAAAACAGGAACAGTCAGAATTTGGATGGTATTTTTATATGAAAAAACTGTTTATATTAAATTTTGCATCATTGATTTTTGGCCAAGAACCTCAGTCGAAGCATTTTTGCAGAATATACAAAAATACAACAGTACGTTGACCATTGAAAAGTCAACTATATGTTGCTTGCTACAGAGTAGCGCATCAACTTCTACACCTTAACTACATCTCTCCCTGCTTGCAGAATTTTGTAAGGAAATTTGTATAGGGCGGGTAGCGTAACTGGAGAAAACCCTCGACATATAATCGAACGATCTGGATTTGTTGACCATTGAAAACTCAACTATATATTGCTTGCTCCAGAGTGGGAACTCCAAAAACTGTGGATATCTATACACCGAATTAGAACACCAAAAATATTGTTTATCCCCTTGCATTACGGCAGATGTTAGTATTAGTTTGGATTACTTGGAACGAATGGAATAGTTAAAAATATTGTTCGTTCATGTAAATTATTAATACAAATAATGTATCAAATTTATCGACAATTTACACTAATAAAAATAATAGAATCTTATCAATATGAGTAATCTTTCATTTTTCCACAATTTTCTACAACACTTTATAGATTCTACATTACATACAGACTATCTACATTATATACAGACCTACAGATATATATATATATATATATATATATATATATATATATATATATATATATATATATATATATATATATATAGAGTTCTTTGTTTATTCACTTGTTTTACGCTAGATCTTAGTATTTAGTTTAAATTAATTTGAATTGGTTTCATTATATAGCGAAAAGTTAGTTGGAATAGTTAAAAATATTGTTCGTTCACGTAATTTATTAACATAAAAAACTGTACATAATTTTTCATCAATTTATACTAATAAAAATATTGGAATTTTATCAATATGAACATTCTTTTATTTATATATATATATATATATATATATATATATATATATATATATATATATATATATATATATATATATGAACATTTTGTGTGCTTGATTGGGGACGAGTCACCCATCCCTTCAATTGGAGGGCACTATACCATATTGGCATAAAAATAATATAGACTATATATAATGGTCCAGTTTTATGAAACGTCAAATACAAAGATTAAGTGTGACAGCCATCTTCTTAATTATTAAGATGCATTTCGATATGTAATCGTACATCGATTTAGAAAAAGTCAATTTCCTGGTAAACGTTCTATCCAAACGAAATAAAATAAGAGGATCTTTTTTATCTAAAGATATATGCGATTTAATCATTTGATTTAAAAAATTAAAAATATTACAAAGAAAATGTTATTGCAGTATTTACCATGGAGACGCCCCAATGTGAAGCCCCTGATTAAAATATTATTTATTTAGGCGGAGACGCAAGTTGCTGTGTGTTCCACATGATATTGTGGAACCCAGCGGTTGGGTGTATGTAACATTCAGCTACTGTTGTCTCATTAAAGTTGTCCAAAAAAATCTAACATTGCATATATATATATATATATATATATATATATATATATATATATATATATATATATATATATATCATCATCATCATCAGCCCGCATCGACCCACTGCAGGATGAAGGCCTCTTCAGCATGCTTCCAACCTTCACGGTCCTGGGCTTTCCTCTGCCACTCGGGTCCAATATACTTAACGATGTCATCAATCTATCGTGTTTTCGGTCTTCTTCGCGGACGTTTGCGATCAAGCGGTATCCACTCCAGGATTGCCCTGGTCCATCTGTCGTCCCATCGCCTCGCTATATGGCCTGCCCATCTCCATTTCAACTGTTTTACTCTTCCAATGATGTCACAGACTTTTGTTTGTTCCCTGATCCATGCGCAGGACTTTCTGTCTCGTCTTGTAATGCCAAGCATACATCTTTCCATTCCCCTCTGTGCCACCCGAAGTTTTTGAATTGATTGCGATGTGAGTGTCCAGGTTTCACTTCCGTATGTCATAACGGGTAGAACGCACTGATCGAATACTTTTCTTTTCAGGCAAAGTGGGAGTGTGCTCTTAAACACTATGTTGAGCCTACCAAATGCCTGCCAGCCACATTTAACACGCCGTTCCACCTCCCGGGCGGTATTCCCCTCCATGGAAATCCTCTGCCCAAGATATATAAAGCTGTCCACAATCTCTAAATCCCTTCCTAGAACTGAAATTCTTCTGTCCTGAGCGAAGTTATTGAACATAACCTGACTCTTTTTCTGGTTTATTTTCAAGCCAAATGGTTCGCCAGCCCTTTGCAGTTCTTGTATGCGTCTTTGCAGCTCCTCTGGGTCTTGTGAAATAAGAATAATATCATCTGCAAATCTAAGATGGTTTAAGTTTGCACCATTGATCTTTACACCATCCTGTTCCCAATCCAGTTTACGGAATACTTCTTCAAGGCCAGCCGAGAAAAGAATAGTCGATATTGCGTCACCCTGCCGTACACCTCGTTCTATATTAATTCCCACTTCAAGATCATCAAGGTGAATTGTGGCTGTAGCTCCATCATATATCGATTCTAATAGGTTTACATAGGCCCTCTCTACACCTTGGCTAAGCAGTGCATCCATTATCGCATGCTTTGAGATGGAATCAAATGCTTTTTCGTAGTCGATAAAAGCCAAGCACAGTGGCATGGTGTATTCGTTGTGCCTTTCTATGACCTGCTGTACAACCTGGATGTGATCCATTGTACTGAATCCACTTCTGAATCCTGCTTGTTCTCTTGGTTGTGCGTCATTCAGTTTTTTTAATATTCTTTAATATTTTTTAATATTTTTATAATTTTATAGTTATTTTAATAATTTAGTTTTTTTATATATATATATATATATATATATAGTATTAAATTTTTCTTGGACTGCGTCCAATGAGACAGCAGTAGCTGAGTGTCATCACACACCCAACCGTTGGGTTCCACAATCTCATGTGAAACACACAACAACCTGCGTCTCCGCCTAAATTAACATTTTTGTTGGTTGCTTGACCGGGAAGGAGCCCCACCTATCCATTCAATTGACAAACAATGACATATGTTTCGTCTCTCGAGGTTCAGACTGATAAGTCTGAAACTCGAAACATATGTCATCCACTTGAAGGGATAGGTGGGGCTCCTTCCCGGTCAAGCAACCAACACTTTACCTATATCTATATATATATATATATATATATATATATATATATATATATATATATATATATATATATATATATATAGGTAAAGTGTTAGGGTTAGAGCCGCATCAGCAACTAAGCTATTTAGCGACAGGACCTACAGCTTAACGTGGGTTCCGAACCACGGTCATAAGCTTCCGACAAACCCAGGCCAGCACCCCCCTCGCGCTATGAACCCTTGGTTATGTGCCTACCCATAAGTCTATCAGGAAACCTACCGACTGGGGAGTGACCAACGTTGAACTCTTCTCAGAAGGCATCCGGCCTTACCCAGCCTTTAACTGGCGTGACTGAGGGGTAACACGTTGTCGGATTTTACACTCTTGCCTAGAAACAATCACAAACAATTAGAAAGTACACAGACAGAAGAAAGAGAGAAAAACAACCATCCGAGCGCTGGAATCGAACCAACTACCGCTCCGATACGGTTTCAGCACAACAGCGGCAGGCCGCTTCGCTTACCGTCCGCACCAACGCGACCGGCATGTATATATATATATATATATATATATATATATATATATATATATATATATATATATATATATATATATATATATATATATATACATATATATATATATATATATATATATATATATATATATATATATATATATATATATATATATATATATATTGTAGCGTTCACAAATTCTTGATCGCTGCAGGTAGCATTCGTAAATTGTTGATCACCACTGGTAGGTTTATTTCGGACAAATTCTTAACTGAAAGAGCTCCGGTATCGTTCGGATAAGGCAAGACAGTCTAACTCCAAATCTCCAGGTGAGCGGACGTTTTCGCGCCTTACCCTTCCGACCGAGGTACGTAGGTTTGCTGGCCAAGTCACGCTTGGGTTGATTTATCGGATATTCTTATAGAGGGTTTTACGACCCGGCAGCAGAGTTAAAAAAATAATAGGAATTTCGTAACGAAGACCATGCAATATACAAGGGTATAAGAGTGGGGAAGTAATATTACACACCGAAAAGAAGCTCCAAAGATGGACAGAATATATCCAACAACTTATTGAAGACTACGAATAAGACAAATAGCACAAACTCGACATAACAATATAATAGCTCAATATACACTTAAAGATATGAAAAGTAATAAAACACCTGGACCAGATGTAATTCACCTCATTTTACAGAACATATATTATACCATGAGGATGGTTTAGTATGTTAAAAAACAAATTTTTACTTGCTCAAATCCTTGTGCAATTTTTCAAATAATACAGTATCTCATCGTAGAAAAGCAGTGGTTTCAGAAGTAGATCCAGAAGAAAATAAACACACAAACTTTTATATTCATTATTTATTTACATAGAAATTGGAAATAGAAAACATTAACAGAATTAGAGAAAGAGAACAATATAGTTTGTAACATTGAAATTATCCATAAATATTGCACTAATATGGACTGAAAACGTTCCTTTTTACAATATATACATTTACTATAACATGAATTATACAATTTTATTGAAAATACTGGAGGAAAATACACAATATTTGTCTTTAATGTATATATCTTCAATGAAATTATTGTATAATTGCTTTGAGAATCGTTTAAAAGACAAAACTAAACTGAACGTTGTGTAATGATTTTCTAAAAGTTTTTAATAATCTTTCAGTGATTCTTAAAGTCTTTAAATATTATTGCAAAATGTAAGTTTAAAATTATTATTTCTGTACAATACTACATAAATTATTATGACTATTTTTGGGGTTAGATTGGATCAAATTACCAACAATACTATGTGAAATAAGTTGTTATCTAATATATTTAAAATAAGATTTCATAAAGTACTGTCTTAAACTGATCACAATATCATTTGGACCAGAGAGGAGAGAAAAAATTACCAAAAACAAATATGCTGTTGGAGACTCACACATTTTTTCTTTTTTACGCGTTTCAAGGTAAAATCTGTAGCGCTTACACTGTTACATGGAAAAAAGCTTAACTGAATTTGGTAGTACAACATTCTAATTGGAACTGATGTACGCTGATGAACCTTTATACACAGGTGATTTAAAAGATTTAAATGCTTATAGAATTAATTAAAAGATTTTCTTTAGTTTCTTCCATGTTTTTGGAAAAAAAGTGCAATTTTTCTGAAAAAAAATTCAAAAATGATACATTGGTCGGAACAAATGCAAGAAGGTGTAAAAGAAAGTATTTTATTTATGGTATAAGATTGTTTTTCGTCTTTCATTTCAGAATAAGCTAAAAACACTGGAGTTTTAAAAATAGAAAAGTATGTACTTGCAGAATGAACATAAAATATTACAACTTACTTTGAGATTTGAAGAAGTAATATTTCAATTCAGACTTAATGAATTAAAACGTTAGAAATGCTTCTTCTACACTTATCTGCTTCTTCTTCTCCGTAGTCGTCTTTGCAGTAGAGTCGTGACCTATGGAAACTCATTCCATTTGCGGTCTTTTTGAACTACTCGCGTTCTACTGCAGCGTTCTCTGATTCTGGCTTTATTGGATACATATTGAAGAGATGAACCAGTTAGGTCAATAATTTGGTCTGTCCATCTCTTTGGTGGCCCGCCGCGTGACTGCACCATCAGTCTTTCTGGGTTATTTGGAACACCCTTGTTAGATCATTAATATCGAACAAAGGCATAGTGATTCGGATATCAAAAGAAAATGCGAAATAGCCAAAAATACAGTGCGAATGCACAGAATACAAAGAAATAGACAGTAAAAATCTTAGTTTTTCCAATATTGTTATATCCCGCTATAACAAGGACCTTTAAAAACAAGACCTCATTAAAAAAGGAGACCTCGTGAAAACAAGATTCTTTTGATCTTTGATGCACGAGAACAGCCAGACGAACAAATGCATCTCTCAATGCACTTGAGGTCTTGCCTTTTAATGAGGTCTTATTTTTTAAGGGTCTTTGTTTTAACAAAATATAGCAATATTGGAAAAATTAAGATTTTTTACTATATCTTTCTTTGTATTCTGTGCATTAGTATGGTATTACTTTCCATAAGATTTTTTCTTCTGATATCGAAAGTGTTATCACCTTCGTTCCAAAAGCCCCAAAATAGATAAATACACTTACTACTTTAAAATGTCCTGTTTGACTGATGTTGGACATATTGAGCATGATATTGGACATGTTGTGCATGATGTTAGGCTAATGTTGGGCTGATGTTTTGACGATCTATAATCATTATTTTCGTTTACTCCTCGTTTATTACTAATCCGTAAAGACAGCTTTCATCATTTATCTATATTTTTTCCACAGACATTACGAAGAATGGCAGCCAATTATTTGGAAACTGGGTCTGTTGGTGACGCTATAAATCAAGGCAGCCTATTACTCATCCCTATTTACGATGCGTCAAAAAAAGACAAGCAAAAAAGTTGGGGATAGACAAATCATTTAATATTGCACTTTTGCAATAAGCCTAAACAGAGTAACATTTTTTATAATTCTTCGATTATTTAAAGGGTATTTTCATTGACTAATGAGTGTAGTTCGGATTTTTTAATTAATTAGTTTAATTTTTTATTTTATAAATATGTTATGTTAATTAATTAATCTTTAAAACGTTAAGCAATTTCATTCTTAATTCCAAGACTACTTTCGGTGAACATATCATAAAGTTTTGAAATATATCTGGATAAGAATAACCAAACCTACAAAGAACATTGTAATGCTTAACTGCCTGCTCCATTTACTCGATTTGACTTCCCATGACTATTTCCTATTTTCAATGTTTATGGACAGTGATTCATGGATGGCGCTACATGTTGAAAAGCTGTTTTTTACAAGTTTACAACCGTTGGTGAGCTTGTTTTTGCGAACCCTTTGCTTTAAGTTCTGAGAAGTGAAAATACTGAGATGTTTCAACATTCACAATGTTTCAACGAGATGCAAGCATCAGTTTCAAGTTTTCGAGTTGCAGACTGGTACTGTTTCAAGATAGACGTGTACCAACAGATGTAAACCCAGGAAAAACTCTTTAGTATATATACATATATATATATATATATATATATATATATATATATATATATATATATATATATATATATATATATATATAAATAGCCTGTGTATAAAATGTGTCTCAAATGAAATATTTTGATAATTTTATCTTGAAATAGGTTTGAAATGAGATTAATAAAAAGTAATTGTCTTATTCGCTATTATCACTGTACAGTCTGTAGGTTCGTTGTTGCACATATTGAGCGTGTAGCTCCATGGCCCGTGTGAAAAAACTATGATCGTATGCATACGGATGAGTTCGGAACGTCGGACTGTAGTGCTGTGATTGGTCAGGCGGGATCTCTCCATCTGAAAGGAAAATGATGTTATTAGCACACTTGAAATTAGAAATGTCCTTAAGAAAGAATAAACTTTTCTTCGTTCATATTTAGGGATTCTCTATTATTCCCTATTGTGCATTAATTAAAAAAGACAAAATTCTGAATTATTCAAATAGCATACATTTTTTCAAGACCATATTATTAATTTTACGGAGAACTATAGGAAATAATGACTTTAACTTTTGATACTTATGTAAATGAACATGAACTCTCTATTTAATATATTTTCTGCGCTGCAGTGTTGCCTTGGGTATTCATTAAAAAAAAGTTAAAAACAAAGTTAATATTAGCTACGAGTAGATTCGGCAACATCGCAGCGCAGAAAATATTTTAAATGGAGAGATCATATTTATAGCTACATAAGTATCTAAAATGTTAAATCTCTGCCATTCACCGTGAATCATCGTATATATACATATATATACGATATATATACGATATATATATATATATATATATATATATATATATATATATATATATATATATATATATATATATATATATATATATATATATATATATATATGTCACCAGAGTACAATCCGCACTATACGTTGCGTTTTTCTGGATAAAACGATAATTAACGAACCATATGTGGTATATTTTACTCCTTATGCTGCAATTTTCTTTATTAAAGTAACCATTTAGTTAAAAATTCGCTTCGTCGCTGAACAAAATTTTGCGGTTAAATTCAGGGTCAAGTTGCAGTTGGTTTTGATCCCATTCACCGAATGTACGACACAAACAATGACCTTGCTACTTAGGTTCGTGGACAAGCTGGATCTTGTAAAGCACTAGACCAAGATTTTTACGCAAATTTTTTATGTAAAGTCGTCATTTTTACGTTTTAGTCGAATAATAAAGCCCAACTTCATGCGAATGTCAAGAAAGTGATAAATTTGGATCTTCATCAACACTGTCAGCAACAGCGGCCATATTTTCTTTTAAACTCAGAGTTTTTTTGTTTCGTTTTTGCTTTAATATTAGAATTTGTCGATAATTCGATGAATACATCGCTCGATTAGGCGATTATGCACCATAAAATTCACGAAGTTTGGTGCACAGAATCCTGATTTTGGTAATAAATATCGAAAATTTGTATATTTGCAATTGGCGTTGATACTAGAGGGGCGCAAACTCCGTATTTGTTTGCCTCCGTATTTGTTGACCCCTGTCGGAAGTTTGGACATACTAAAAGAATCACCCGTTATATGTATAGAAGTAAATAAGGAAGAGTTATAATTTGACTGCAATAATTAAATGATTGAAGCATCTTACATGAGGACAAACATAACAGAGTCACAGGATATAGCTGTTGAAAATAATAACATATAATAGTAATATGAACGCCACTGAAAGCTTTAGATAATCTAAAATTAACTCTGGGCAATTTTGTCAGTTTCTCTGGCGATATCAACGCTCGCAGCACCGAAAATGGAACGTAAACAGCGGGATCTCCCCGAAACGGTTCCCCCGTTTGTGTCTCTTCTAGATATCTGAAGCCAGTTATATTTGAATATGAATGGGGAGAGGAATGATTTGACTTCGTACCAAAGAGATAGTTATATATTGAATATGCGATATAAGTAATTATTTTCATCTGCACGTAACTTTAAATAAATATAACATTAGGATAAACTAATAATTTAAATTAAAATTAAATGTTTCCTAAATATGTCTTTCCTGACATTTTAAAAGTCGAGAAAACGATATTCCTGAAGAGATGCAGGAGTATTTCTGTCCACATATTCAAAATATTCTTCTTTAATTTATACATTTCGTGTTCTTTTATTAATCACACAATAATTATATTCAAAAGTATTCAATTTCGAAATACTAGGCGACCATAATATACAGGGTGATTCCTAAGTTGAAACTTTTTCTAACCGCGTATAGAACCACTGAAAACAAAGATTGCTTACAAATTCCATTCCTCTAAAATTAGACCGTACAGCGTATAATACATTTAAAAAATTCAAGCCCGGCCCTTGAAATAATTTTAAAAAATTTATTCGACCACCCGCAAATTTAAAACGAACTGAAAACAACAATTTTTTATAGTTTATTTTTTGTGAATCACGCATTACTTTTATTTTATTATCTTGTATTTTATTGTCAGTTTTAACATTGATTTCCACCGCGGTCTTTGGAAGGATAAATGGCCCACGTGTATGAGATTAGTGAATTAGTTGAAAAGTTATTAATTTATGAAAAGTGCCTTCAAAATGCCTATACTGCATCTCAGTTATAGGCTGAACCTTTTCCTTTTCGGGTTCACCCATTGCCGAAATCATTTATTCGGGTTCTTCAAAGAGCCAGAGAGACCGGTGATTCAAGGAGACATACTCGAATGCACGCAGGACAACCAGCGAGAGTACCTGAAAATGTACAAAGAGGGGAACAACTTTTGAATCTTGTCGAGGAGGACCTAATAAGTACTCGAGAAATAAGATGGCAAGTAGCACTGAGCCAAAAAACTGTTTTTACAACATTGAGGGAAAATGGGTTGTATCCATTTCATGTGCGACAATTTCAAGCTTTAGAGACACAAAACCACCCTAAAAGAGGTCAGTTCTGCGGGTGGCTCTTAAACCACTATGACATGACTCAAAACTTTACCAGAAATATTTTGGTTATAGACGAGGCTTTATTTACCCAAAATTGAATTAACATTTCTCACAATACTCATTTTTGTTCAGTTATTAATCTTCGTGTTTCTAGGCAAACAAATTTTCAACATAGATATTCGACCAATATGTGGGCGGCAATTGTCACCGGTATTCTTTATGGGTCTTTTATCTTTCCGGGTCGTTTAACGTATGAAAACTATTTCGAATTTTTATAAAATCATTCAAGGTCTTCAAGAAAATGTGTCTTTGAATGTCAGGCAGAACATATGGTTCTTACACGATGGAGCGCCAGCCCATTTTAGGCGTGAAGTGCAATGCAGTGAAGTGAGTTCTTAGACATAACTTTTCCTAATAAGTGGATAGATCATGGATGGCCAGTTGCGTGGGTCGGACCTTTATCATTATTATGCGCATGCACCGGTTCTTGGGAACGTCGCGCCCAACTTTGCGAGGAACGTATCGGCGACCACTTTGAACCTTTTCTGACGCAAGGTGCCGAACCAGCATGAATGTTGTTTTCGTACTTAATATGGTAAGTTTTTTATCTTTCTTTAAAAAAGGAGTCACCCTGTATATGCAAAACAAAGCTGTACTTATTTATTCTACATCAATCCTAAGATACTAAACTCGAAGAGATAACCACTAAACATTAAACCATCAAAATTTGCCACTCACGTTTCGCTAAACATATTAGCATCATGAATAAATGATTTAATTTCCTTATATTAAATCATCTCCTGATGAAGCTAACATGGTTAGCAAAACGCGTGTCGAAGAGTTATAAAAAAGCGATTTGGTATTTAGTGGTAAATTTCTTCCGAGTCTAGTGTTTCATACTTAAAGTTCCAGTAGCAGAATTAATCCTAAGATCGTTTCTCCAAACCTTCACTTCCCAGTCATCAAGATTCGAATAGCTAATTCCCATTAGGGCGAATTGAATCCCTTCCATTATTATGTTATAGATAGTCCAGTAATAGTGGAAATATCTTCCATATGGTAGAAATTCGGTAATTTTCATATATATTTTTTAACAGCTATACTTTATTTCGTCTTGATAATTGTAAACCAAATAGTTGATCATAAAATTGCTTTATAGAGCATATTTATATAACAGTTTGTAAAGTGTAATCAAGAAGTGTAATCAAGATATTTATAAAATGAGCAATTTGTAAAACAAGTGTGTGAAATGATTTACCATATTTTGGTCATTAAAATCGGAATAGAGGAGCAGATATCGGAAAACATATTTATTAACTTGAAGTTAACAGATCTGCTATGTATATAAAATACAAAATCTATATTCGTCCAGCTCTTGAGCTCAGGAGCGGGTGAATTTTCTATGTTTTTAATATATATATATATATATATATATATATATATATATATATATATATATATATATATATATATATATATATATATATAAATACATATATATATATATATATATATATATATATATATATATATATATATATATATATATATATATATATATATATATATACATATATATATATATATATATATATATATATATATATATATATATATATATATATATATATATATATATATATATGTATGTATGTATCGAAGAATTAAACCCAATATATCGTCAAAAGTTACTATTTGGTGAGAGTTATAGTCCGATGGAATCAATGTTTCCTACTATTTCGAAAATGGGGCTGGTAATACTGGCGTTAAAAGACGAAAATATTGCCTAATGTTAGGGTACTTGTTACAGTGAAAAATAGAACATGTGAACATTGACAGTATGCTTAACATAAAATATACTTAAAAACGAAATATATATTTGTAGTTACTTAAAGAACTGCTATAGTTAAATAGAATCAAACATATCCGCATCAAATGTAAAGTTTATAGATATTTTAGTCCTTCGAGCCAAATATAAACATCTCATAAAAGAACGACAAATATCGTTTATTTTTTTATATATTCCCGAAGTATATTCACTGTTTGATTTATGACTGCATAAAATTTTATTTTCATGATTTATTTACTGAAAAGTAGGTATTTTAACTTTAAGATGCCCTTGACGATAGTACATTTAGCAAGTAGGCATAGATTAATCAAGTTAATTAAGACTTATACAGCCAACATTCTTACTTAAAATTATTAAGCAGTTTGGAGTAAAATTTTTAGAAAAATGTGTGTGCAAATGTAATAGATTCATACAGAATGAGATTGTGAAAATATTTCTTGGCTAGTACTTGTGGGAGTGAACTGACGCGAATTTAAGTGAACGGCTCGAAATCTGTACACATCACTTTTACCCTAAATAGAAAAAAAGCACTCCATTGAGAATATAAATCGTACCACACTGAGGAATAAATTCGGTGTCTAATGGAGTATTGACTCAATTTAGACGAAATTCGAAAAACGAATTCAACTTGGAGAAAATACCTTACTTATTTAAAGTGCATTTTTATGAAGCATTTGCTTAAATGAAGCACCAATATAGGGTATTGCCAGTGATTTAAACATTCTGAGGATGCAAGGGTTTCAATTCAAAGTTTTACGACATATTTGCAGAGCTCCATGGTACGTATTTAACGAAATTGTATATCGTGACCTTCAAATATTTACATTCGAAGAGGCTATATGTCCTACCAGTGCCAACTACTTAAGAAGATTTCAATACAATTGTAATTTGCTATAGCTAATATAGTAACCCAAAAGAAGACGATTAAAAAGAAAAGAATTTCTTGATTCTTACGAGCTCAGTAATTAATGTACAGTACTGACAACCGCATGTACTCCCGGAAAAAACCCAATACATGTTTTTCCATCCGTTAAACAGTACGCACAAACATATATATATATATATATATATATATATATATATATATATATATATATATATATATATATATATATATATAAAACCAAGATTAATATCTAAATTTCCACTATATTTAAAGCTTGTACTTATGACAATTGTTTCGACACAGTGTCTTTTTCAAATACACACTAAATTAAACCAACAGTAAGAAAAGCAGTTACTACCTAAACTAATCTAATAAAACCATAAATGATTATAGTGAGAGTCCCGCGTCTCAATATCTAGACTAGACTATTATTTCTAGACATTGAGACGCGGGACTCCCACTATGAGGCATTGGTTAGTTGGTTGACCGAAAGGAAGCCCCACCCATCCCTTACATTGGAGAGCACCTGTTTCGTCGGTTAGACTCATCAGGGGACCGACATATGCTCTCTCGTCGACGATTGGACGCAATCCAAAGACGTCAAAAAGCTCCATACATATATATATATATAATTTTTTTATTTATTGGGATTTTCGGTCAGTGTAAATAAGTTTTCATTTTTTATTGTTTTATTTACGTTTCGATTCTACAACGAACCATCATCAGAATACTTCTAAAATAAAAATTACTTTTATTAAAAAAAAACAAACTTACATTTAAAAACCTACCAATATCAATTAAACAATTAATTTTTTGAATTTTTTAAGTAATATGTAAAGTAAAGTTTTGGGGTTAGAGGCGCATCAGCAACTGAGAAGGCTATTTAGCGACTGGACCTACAGCTTAACGTGGGTTCCGAACCACGGTCATCTGCTACCGAAAACCTCGGTCAGCACTCCCCTCGGGCTATCAACCCTTGGTTTTGTGCTTAACCGAAAGTATCTCGAGAAGCCTACCGACTGGCGAGTGACCAACGCAGAAAACCTCTCAGAAGGCATCCGGCCTTACCCAGCCTCGAACTGGCATCACTGAGGGGTGATTCATTGTCAGATTTTACACTCTTACCTAGAAACATTCACAAGAATTTTAGAAAAACTTTTTTGCCTAGTACGAGATTCGAACCTGGTCCACATTAACTGGCGCAACGTAAGGCTAACGCCTTAGACACCACAGCTAACGTGGCTCCCTTAAATAATATGTGTCAATTTTTTATAAAATTTTTAAATGACATATTTGACTTTTGACATATTTAACAATTATTCCACCTTTTTTGTTTTTTATTATAACCTAATTGTTTTGAATTTTTTATGTGGAATGAAATTAAAAAAATTATGAAAATTTATTATTTAATAATGTTATTATATATACAACTTAAATTATCTCTATCATTTCTGAAATGAATGGTATTATTTGTTTTTTTTTATATAAATCATTTCTTTTAAATTTCTTTTTTTATATTGTTTTTCAAAATCTAAGATTTTTATGTTATGTTAAAATTAAAGTTATGTTCATTGTCTATAGCATGCTTTGAAAGTGCAGTGATGTTTGGTTCTAAGTTTCTAATGTTTTTTTTGTGTTCATTAATTCTGTTTTTTAAATATTGTTTCGTTTGACCAATACATGAGCTTGGGCAGTTTAAGCAATCAATTTTGTAAATTAAATTTGTTTGTTCCATTTTGGGTGTTTGTGGTTTTAATTTTGTAAATATTTGTTTAGTGTTATTATTGGGTATTTCTGCTATATTTATATTATATGGTTTAAAAACTTTTTTTATTTTATTATTTATTTCTGGTATGTATGGTAAAGGTATGTAATTTTCATTTTTAGTTTTATTTGTTATGTTATTCTATTTTTAATTACCGATTCGTAAAATTTTTTTGGATAGTTATTATCTTTTAGTGTTTGTTTGATTTTATTTATATATTTTGGTCTATTGTTTGGATTAGTTAAAATAACAGCTCTATCAATTAAAGAATTAATAACACTTTTTTTATATTTATTTGGTGTATAGGATTTAAAATTGAGATATCTTCCAACCATACTGGTTTTGTATACCAATTTGTTTTGATATTGCCATCCATATCATAGGTGATGATAATATCCAGAAAATTTATTGTTATATTTTTTTCTTCTTCATGAGTAAATTTTAATTTGTTATGAAATATATTGAATTTGTTTAAGGTATATTGAATTTTATTTTTAGGTATGCATAATATACAATCATCTACAAATCTTTAATAAAAATAAGGTTTAAAATCGAGAGTATCAATAACTTTTGTTTCAACATATTCCATAACTAGATTAGCAATAGTTGCTAAAAATCAAAAGTAATCTTTATGTTAGAAGTACTCTGATGATGGTTCATTGTAGAATCGAAACTTAAATAAAACAATAAAAAATTATAACTTATTTACATTGACCGAAAATGCCAATAAATAAAAAAATAATAATAATACTAAACGGTCACGAAAATAATATATGTAATAAAATATTTATATATATATATATATATATATATATATATATATATATATATATATATATATATATATATATATATATATACTTGAAATAAAATGATAATGATCAAAACCGGGCATTCAATCGAAACTATTAAAATAAAATGCAACTACTAGAAAAATACTTTTCTTATCATTCACCGTCTTGATAAATATTTGAAATAAAAAAATAATTGCGAAACAAAATTAATTCGAGAATGTCATCTCAAACATAATGTGGTCAAAAAATATGAATGTTGAAGTATATTGATAGGTTTGGTTCACATTTTGTTAGAAATTGTTTCATTTTTAAATTGTTTGATTGGCGTTGTTAGTGTAAGTTGTTATACAAACATTTTAAAAACAATGGGTCGTACTAAACATTGTACTGACGAAGAACGCCGGCTAATTTTACAATTACGAGAACACAAAAGATCTTACAAATGTATTTGTCAATTTATTTGTCAATTTATGTAAAGAAAAAACATGGAGCAAAAACCAGAGTTCCGAGGACGAAAAACGAAAAATCTCTAGTCGAGAAGATGCTCGTTTATTCGCGAGGCATGTAAAAATCCTTTTTTTTTTTTACTTCGGTGGTTGCCAAACGAGAAATACAGTTGCCAATCAGTACCAAAAGTATTAGGAGACGTTTGTAACAATGTGGTTATAAAGACAGAATTGGAGGAAAGTTCCCAGTTTGAATAAAAAATATTTAAAACAAAGTAA
This sequence comes from Cosmopolites sordidus, assembly GCA_031761425.1. Classification (NCBI taxonomy): domain Eukaryota; kingdom Metazoa; phylum Arthropoda; class Insecta; order Coleoptera; family Curculionidae; genus Cosmopolites; species Cosmopolites sordidus. The sequence goes on from JARFXV010000073.1 coordinate 220,003, forward strand.
AGAGTTTGCACGAAATAATTTAAATGGAGAACATTGGAATCATGTCCTTTTTTCCGACGAAACTAAAATAAATTTATATGGTAATAATGGAAAGGTACGTGTTCGGTGTCCAGTAAATGAACATTTAAATCCGAAAAATACTGTTGGTTACGTCAAACATAGTGGTCGCAATATTAAAATTTGCGGCCCATTTTATATGCCGATGTTGGTCCAATTCATTGCAAAACAAAACATGACCAAAGAAATTTACTTAAACATCTTACAGACTATTAGATTGCGTTATGCCGAAGAACATATCCTATTAAAGTGGAATTTTCAACACCACAATGATCCCAAATATACCACCCAAAGTGTGAAAACTTGGTTGGATATCGACAATATTCTTTATTTACCTTGGCCATCTCAGTTACTGGACATACATCCTATAGAAAATTTATGACATTTTAAAGACCCATGTAACTTTAAGGAAAACATGAAATACTAAAAAATTATATATTCCATTCCGGTTGAAGTTTGCCGCAGATTTAATTAATAGATTAATACATTTAATTTTAATTAATTTAATTTAAAATAACTGTATTGCTATGCCTTCGGTAGATTTAAATTCAATATGGTTCCCGATTCTAAAGAATACAATTAAAAACATTTAAGACTTGCAATAAACAATCACAATTACACGGTAAACCTCACTTATATATATTTTTTGGTAGTATGTCACTGTCACTAAAAACTAATTGTCAATATAAGTATCATTGACATACACAAAAAATATATTTACTTTCTATTTTTTCATAATTTATAGAAATTAATATAATTTATTTTTAGATTCATTTTGAAAACGGGAGGAGAATACTTCCCGAAACGTTACCGTTAAAAGTTTGTATATTTTTTTAGAACATTTTTATATTTTTAAAATATTGTTCGTTAGGCAAAATTATTACAAAAAGAATCACTGAGAAATTTGTCTCCGTTTGGGTTTTTGTTTTTACCCAGTGATTCTTTATTTACATAAGAACAGATATTTTTGATATTTTTTGAGTTTTAGATCGTGGCGAAAAACCCAAATGAAGAAAAAAATATCACTTAAGTATCCTATCTGCCGATTTTCTTTAAAATACTGAAAATTTATATTCCAAATAAATTAAATAACTTCTAAAGCAAATACTATTCAGTAATATTCACTCGTGGGGAATTTTGGTCCTTCGAGCTATTAAGATCACATCGATATATCGAGCACAACATATGTAAACCGGTGAGTTAAGACTTAATCCTAATTAATCGTCCTCTACCCCACTTTACCCAGTCTAACCAACCATCCTCTACGTTTAGGGGGCTTCCCCCCACCGCCGTTGACCCCCTACCCCAGTCGGAATCCAACCAAAGTAATTTCATTAGCCGCAAGCGGCCCCGTTGACTCGACCAGCCATGAAACATCGTAACGAAATATAATTTTAATTAATAAGGCACCTTAGCCGACACATATTGTTATATAATTATTCGGAGTGTTTTCATTTCATTAAGGGATGCCATCTAATTTAATTTAATAAAAGGGAAATTAATTATTGTGTATTAAGGCCCGGCGATAATATGACACGACGTTGTGCCATTATCATCCGTTGCGGCGCAGTTATATTAATGTTACATGATAATTAGACGCGGGTTGTTGGGGAAGGTGGGTGGTTTTTTTCTGATACGATGAAAGTGGGGGGACTGGTGTTTGGAGAGGTCGTAGAGCGTCAATTTTTTACTTTTAAGCGGGCTTTTTTAATACCTCAGTAAGGTTGTAAATATAATTACTTAAATATATTATATTTCGCGATCTCTAAATGTGAGAAGTCGTTGGTATTATTTTATCGGGGTAAATATATTTTGTCATTATTTTTTTTGCTCTATCAAAAGCAAGAAGCTCCGATTATGCAAAATAGTATCGATGAAACTCGGCTTCTTCAGTAGGTAAGGTTGGGTGGAATAAATAAAGAGATTCTCTCGTACGACCTAAATTGGCGACGTTCAATAAACAAATAAAATACATTAATATATAAAGAAATACTAAATTCAATAAACTAAAAGTCACAAATAAGCATCAATAATATTAAAAATGAAAATCACAAGCCGTCCACATCTGCACATGTGCTCTGATACACATAAGCGTAGATGATGTTTATTTGATGTTTAAACACTTCAATTTCCATTATCATTCACATCTCCAAAAATTCTTCTAAGCATTCTTATCTTAGGAATCCACGCCTCGCAGATAAAGGGTCTTTCAAATTGAACAGTTTTTAAAATTCTTGAATAAAACACACAATTTGCATTGATTTCAAAAAACTTTTTATTGATAATTGAAGTGTAGTGTATGACATTTAATCATGAAAGGCGATATGTGTCAAAAGACCACTTCTTGCAAGTCCACAGAATGTTGACAAAAGTTTGAATTACGACATTTTGTCATAACCATGGCTCTACCTCACCAATGACTCGATTATGCATTTTTCTTATAGACCTGGTTTTAACATAAAACCAGATAAAATAATCCAACAGTATTAAATCACATGGCCTTGGTGACCAATTAATATCGCCATTTCTTGCAATAATTTGTCTAGGAATCCCGTTGAAACCACATATCGCAAAAATCCAGTTATCACCTCACGATATCAAACATTCACAGTTACAGCTTAACCAGCAACTGTGTCTGACATAAATATGGCCCAATTACACCTCCTAACTATAACGCACACCAAATAGTGACTCGTTTAGGATATCAAGGTTTCTCATGAATTAATTTTGGACTTTCCTCAAACCAAATGCGGTAATTTTGTATACTAACATAGCCACAAATGGCAAAATAGACTTCACCTGAAAAGATGATTTTTGGGAAAAATCATCTGTTTGTTCTTTGACCCAATTGGCAAATACACGACGTTTTGAATGATCCAATGGCTTTAGTCACTGTTTTATTTAAATTTTATATGCTTTCTAAGCTAAATCCTTTTGTAAAATATGTATAATATAATTAAGTTATGTGTGTTGCCTAATATTAAATGTAGTATAATGAGTTCTAATGTAAACTAAAGACAATGAAGATCTTAGGTTAGGTGATGTAGATGGAAGCATGGAATGATTAAGAAATAAAGAGAACAATGCATGGTGTCAGATAGAGTAGATTGAGCTATGGAAAAGAAATATATTGAGCCCTGGAGAATCATGGATTCGATATTTAAGACGCCGGAACCGTTAAGCATTCAAGGTAACCTTGTGGAGAACTGGAAGAAATTTAGACAGAAGTTTGATTTGTTTATGACGGCTATCGATTTGGATTCTAAAGAGGATAAAAAGCAAATTTGTTGTATTCTTAAGCCTAACTGGCGAGGACGGCTTAGATATTTACAACTCGTTTATGTTTACAGAGACAGAAAAGAAGTCCCTGAATAAATGTCATACATTACACTTCTGAAATGAGACTAGACCTAAGCAAATTCACAACGCCATCTGTGTTTTACTCAAGAATAAAAAAAAATTATAGAATTTAATTTTCGTATTTATTCGCATAAGTTTAGATCTTAGCACAGACTGCAGGAAGAAAGAAGTTTTATAAATATTCATAATACGATTCCTGATATCTCCTGTGTTTTCATATATTTTGCTTCCCAGATAAGTAAATTTATCCATAACTTCCGTCCTCTTCTTAAATTAGTTCTTTCTTACATCAACTTTGTTTTGTCTATATTTATTTCTACTATATGAAAGCGAGACTTGCTGAATCAAAAGTATTCAATTAAAAAGTTTAAAACATGACTCAGAATATTGGAAAGTGAACTGTATTGGAATGGGAAAAAAACGAACAAATCAAGAAATAATTATATAAACTCTTTGGTAAACCATTACTAAACGATCTAATAAAGACTTAACGTTTACCGTCAGCAAGCCACTTGAAGATAAAAAATGAAGAAATACTTGTCACGGAAATCGGATGGACGCGACCAGTAAGGGAAAAGAGAAGAGGAAAATGCAGAAGAAGTGAAGAAAAGCTATAAGGGAAGATTTAAAGGAACAAACAGATAATAGAGTGGAAACGGAAAGGCAAGGATAAAAACAATGTATAAAAATGAAAGTTATGAGCTTAAATGGGGCTAAAATATTTCGCTGGCGCCTTTGCTCAATACTATGTGAAACACGACTGGTGTCAATATATATTCATGTCCCAAATACCTGAACTTTTACCCTGATGTGGTTTTGAATTTTTGCTATTGCCTTAGAGTTAAACATCGCTATCCTGGTTAATTTAACAGACTTAACTCATATTCCTATTTTTTCCATAGCCTCGTATACTACTGGTTTTTTATGTCGTCATACGCTTGTCTGACGATTATGGATTTTTGTAATAAAGAAGTATCAAATATTGTTGTTTTCTCGTTTATTTGACAAAGTATAAACAACTGGTCTATTATTGAGTGTCCTCTTCAAACCATGCGTAATATTTGCCCATTCTTTCTTCGATATATGGTACTATTCTCTCCCTTATTAGGTATGTTATTAACTTTGTTAATTCTGCAAAGCAAAAATATGTCATATACGAGGGTTGATCAATAACTATACGTGTTTGAAATAAAGACGTAATTTTTTTCACAAATTTATTTCTATTTTTCAACGTAGTCTTTTGTTAGGTCTATACACTTTTCCCAACGTTGCTGCCATTTGTTTAACGTCTCGAAAAAATACGATTTTTCAAACTTCCCAAAATGCGCTTCTGTCTCCGCGATAACCTCTTCATTTCAGCATGGAGCATTGAGCATTTGAACAGAAAAAAGTCGCCAAAGTCGCAGGGTGTCAGTTCGGGCGAGTAAGGTGGGTGCGGAAGCAATTCGAAGCTCAGTTCATGCAATTTGACCGCGACAATTAAAGATGAATGTGCCGGTGCGTTATCGTGATGAAAGAGCACTTTTTCTTAGACAAATGGGACCGTGTCTCCTTTAACTTCTTATCGAATCTGTCCAACAACTAACTGACTAATTGTAGTACTGCCCTGTGAAAGTCCATGAGGATTATTCCTCTGGAAAAAAATTCTGGCTCAATCCTGGCAAAGATTCACCCGGAAAAATCCATTGTTTGGACTATCTCTTGATCTCTGGCGCATAATAATGTATCCAGATTTCATCAACGCTGACGACTTGATGTAAAAGATCCTGCGAATTTCGCTTAAAGCGGTCGAAACACTGACTTGACATTGTTAGTCGTACCCGCTTGTTGTGCACCGTGAGCAATCGCGGTACCCTTCGGGCCGACACTTTCGTCACACATATCTTATCATTTAAAAATCTTGATTGTCGTTCCGTACGAGACACCTACGGCCTCAACTACTTCGCGCACTTTCGTTCGGCGATCAGCGAGAATCATGTCATGGACCTTTTCGACGATTTCCTCACCTCATAGATGGTGAAGGGTCCCACATAGACAACATCCAACTTCACTTTTATTTCTTCGCACGTTTTTCATCCAAAAATAAAAAACGAATTACGGATCGATATTGCTCTTTTTCCATTTTATCGAAATATACAAAACACGGATGATACAACTGGCTGTCAAAAAAAACTAACCTATAAATTTATCTGAAATTCAGCATGAGGTCGTTTAAGAGTCTGCAGTACACGATGGTAATGTTAATTTCACTCGTCAACGCCATCTGTTACCAAACACGGGTACATATTGATCAACTCTCGTAGTTTTCGCGTTTCAATTTATTCCCTTATGAATCGGGTATATTACCTGCTACTACTTTGCTACTACTATGCTATTACTATCATTCTGCTCACTATATAGTCTATTATACTAGTTATTGTATACTATATTTATAAAATAAATATATTCACTGATATACTTTTTTTTATAAAACATAAATTACTTTAAGAATATTGACTCCATCGAAAATTTTTAAATCATTAAAGCAATTCTATTGTATTTAAGTAATCTCAGGTCTGTTAAACTGAGATAACACTGAAAGAAAAACACAAATACTTAACCAAAAGTGGCAACTACCCTCCGTCTCCACTCACGTGCTTCCGCACTCTTCTTCGCGGCGGTCCTTCTCCTCCCGTTACGGAAGACCTGGAAATAATTGAAACTGGGAGGAAATGCCTAGTTTTGTGCGCCATATTTACCAAAGGCGTTTCTAATTAAAAGAGATGAGAATCCCGCAAATATTGTTTCATTTCTCTGTTTGCTTTTTATTAATTCGGCCGGGGATCGGACAGTCCGCGCGGGCCAAACAAGACGGGTGGTTCCAGAGGGCAAAAGGGATTGAAAAGGGATCTCTTTGATGTTTGTCGTTATTGTTGATTCATTTCTTCCACTTGACGATTTGGTTTTGAATGTAATGAGTTATTAATGGAGTTTTTATTGTTTTGGCTATTTTTAAATGTTGCTTTGTTTAAGTTGATTGTTTTACATTTCTTATTTATATTACATATTAGACATTAAACTTAGTTTATAACGATTATATATGTATGTCTCTAAATATGTATATAAATATAATCCTTAAATCTTGAAGTAATCAAGATGTATTTGAAAATTACGTCAATGAATTATGGATGGGACTGTTTATACGTAAATGGATATATAATACACCAAATTTAATCTCCTAGGCCACAGAAAATCTACAAATGATTCATAAAAGGCGTCACCATAGTAAAAAAAAAAACGCAGTATAGTGTACTGTTTGTTGCAAAGAATTATTGAACTTTTTTTCTTTACAAATCGTCATGTAGTATATATAAAAATATTTATTTATATATATATATATATATATATATATATATATATATATATATATATATATATAACACATGGGCTGAAAAGTCCCGGGCCTAACACATAGATGGCGCTAGTTTTATTGCAGTTAGTTTGTGAGTTATTGTGCTAAGAGTGACGCTACTTTTGTTATTTTCAAAACAATGGATCAAAAACAATTTCGTGTTTTAATTTTACACTGCTTCTTGATGGGAAAAAATACCGTTCAAGCGAAGCAATGGCTTGAAAAGTGTTATGGGGACTCCGCTCCATCAGAAACAACAATAAAACGTTGGTTTGCTGACTTCAAACGTGGTCGTAGAGACACCGATGATGCAGAACGCAGTGGACGTCCAAATGAGGCGGTAACACCAGAAAACATAAAAAAAATCCACAAAATCGTTTTGAATAATCGAAAAGTGAAGTTGCGTGAGTTAGCTGACATCGTAAAGATATCAAAAGAACGTGTTGGCTTTATATTGCATAAGCATTTGACTATGAGAAAGCTCTGTTCAAAGTGGGTGCCGCGTTTGCTCACTGTTGACCAAAAACGAGAACGTGTTGATGATTCTGAGCAGTGTTTGGCCATGTTTAAACGTAACAAACCGGAATTTTTGCATCGATATGTGACAATGGATGAAACATGGATCCATCACTTCACTCCGGAATCAAAACGATCGTCATCTGAGTGGACAGCAACTGGTGAACCTCGTCCAAAGCGCCCGAAAGCACAACAATCGGCTGGAAAGGTTATGGCCTCGTTATTTTAGGATGTGCGTGGTGTAATATTCATAGACTATCTTGAGAAAGGAAATACCATTAACAGTGAATATTATATAGCGTTATTGGAGCGTTTGAAGGCCGAAATTGCAAATAAACGACCGCATATGGTAAAGAAAAAAATGTTATTTCATCAAGACAACGCACCGTGTCACAAGTCAATCAAAACAATGGCAAAACTACATGAATTGGGCTTCGAATTGCTCCCACATCCACCGTATTCGCCAGATTTGGCTCCCAGCGACTACTGGCTGTTCGCAGACCTGAAAAAAATGCTCGCCGGTAACAAATTTCACACGAATGAAGAGGTTATCGCTGAAACTGAGGCCTATTTTGAGGCAAAAGATAAATCAGTCTACAAAAGTGGTATTGAAATGTTAGAGCGGCGCTGGAATGATTGCGTTGCTCTTGATGGAGATTACATTGATGAATAAAGCTAATTTTGAACCAAAAAAACTGTGTTTTCTTTGTTAGGCCCGGGACTTTTCAGCCCATGTGTATATTCAGCCCATATATATATATATATATATATATATATATACACATATATATATATATATATATATATATATATATATATATATATATATATACATAACCTTAAGGTTTAAGCCAAATGGTTCGCCAGCCCTTTGCAGCTCTTGCATGCGTCTTTGCAACTCCTCTGGGTCTTGTAAAAGAAGAACGATATCATCTATAAATCTAAGATGGTTTAAGTTTGCACCATTGATCTTTTACACCATTCTGTTCCCAATTCAGATTACGGAATACTTCTATATATATATATATATATATATATATATATATATATATATATATATATATTTATTAGAATTATTAGATTCTCGGGTAGAACCGCGTTTTAGATATATAAAATCTCGACGTTTCGGCATCGACTTTGAAGCCATTTTCAAAAGAATCTAGTTGATTTACTGCGAGGCCTCAATCTGTCTACTCCCCAGAGTTCACAACTAGAAAAAACGTGGCCGGCGCGATCTCTGTATTAATAGGTAAGGTTGTAGGTGGGATGCTCGGATGATGGGCGAGGGTGAGACGGGAGGTGGACGTTTGACTGGAAGGGTTTCGGATGGGCAATTTGGAAATAAGCGGTTTCCATGTATTTGGAACTCTAAGACCGTCGTCCCTCTTGTTTAAGTAGTCTGAACGTTTTTCGATCTCAATTGCTTCACGAATTATGCGAGGTTTGTAGGAATATATAGGTGCGATTACTTTGGCCTAATCAGCGAAGCTTTTGCGAATATATATATTTATATATATATATATATATATATATATATATATATATATATATATATATATATATATATATATATATATATAGGTGGTTCCTAATTTTAAGTTTTTTCATTATTTAAATAGAACATTTCCAGTTCATAATTGCAGAAACCACTTCTTATAAATACTGTACGAAACAGCATAATCTCTCAAAGCTGCATAAATCATGTTTTGATCTTCCACAGCATTTTAATTTAGTAAAAATATGCAAGTAAATGCTTCATATGGTGTTTTTCCAACGACATTACGTCTACAACTGATTTTTCAGGGTATATTCGTAGTAGGCTTGTATATTATACATCATTTTGAAGTTGAAAGATGGCGTTTTAAAAAAACTTACGGTAGGAAAAAATCTAATTCAAATAGATTCGGGAATAGATAAAACGTAGCGACCGAGAATGGAGTTGTGGACCTAATGAATCTAAAAAAGTATCTTTTTTGCATTATTAAGTTATATATTTTTGACTATACGGATAACCATAAAGTCGCGATGAGAAAAACAAACGAACGTCTTCTTTTTTTGTACGTGATGGTACATCTGACAAGACGACATATAACAAGCTTCGTTTCGAACGTCAGGAGGGCACCAATTAGGGCAAATGCGCGCGGGATAAAGAGCGAGGGGCGTCGGGGGGACCAGCGGGAAAGCGGCGGTGCGACGCGAGATGCAAACCTACATTAGCTTAATTGAACATTAGGTGAAATGAACATTTGGACCCCATTAGCGATGAGAAGCAACGTGATTAATTAGCCGGGCTTCGTAGCCTTCGACTATTGCGACGACAACGACGACGAACGCCTTCCACTTTAAAATATTAGAACGGGCACAATAACGCTAATTAAAGTTCTTATCCCGTTAATTGAATTAGCACTGCTTGGAAGAGAAGAAAAAATTAATCTATTAGCTTCCGCTTATTTATGGGACTGCAAGCAATCGCATTAATGGAATTGAGGAAACAATAACCACTTAATAATTTAGATCACTAAAATCAATTGTTTTCGTTGAATAATGGATAGATGGGGTCATATTTGTCCTCAACTTTGATTAAATAATTCTATTTTGGTTGATTGGTTTATTAATTTTCATTATATTTTCATTTGAAAACAACCAAAATTATACCAGAACGGTTAACATGCAATCTGAAGAATTTATGATAAATCGAAGTTTGAGACAGGGTGGAGTACTAACTACAGTGCTCTTCAACCTTATTATGGGCATTGTTATGAATGATACACGAGGCAGAACAACTGATCTATATGTAGGCCACAAATATATGGAATCAGTGCAAAAAATAATGGTAACCGGAAGAGTAAATAATCAGATAAATCTTTATCTCCACGGAAAATATTTCGAACAAGTGGGCAGCTTTAATTATCTCGGTGTGAACATTATTATCAATGGATATCGCGACACTAAAATATATACCACAGTTGTGAATTCCGTGAAGTGTTCTACAGCCTGAAAAATACATTCATCAAAGTGAAAAGATTTCGATAAAAATCAAAATCAGTGCCTTTAAAATTATTTTTGTTCCGGTTCTCATATTTGGCTACGAAAACCAGGTCCTGATAAAAATTATAAGGTCAAAATTATAAAGTGCAGAAATGAAATTCCTGTGCTTGACTCTTTAAGAAAATATAAGATAAGAAAGGGGTAAATCCGGGAACAACTACAAGTCCAATCACCAGAAAGAATAGAAGAACTATACTGAAAAGAATAGAAGATTATCAGCTGAGGTGATATCTTACAAGAGTGAAAACAGATAGACCAATTAAAAGATTGCGGGAAGCAAGAAGACATTATAAAAGAACAGGAGGAAAAATACAAGCAAAAAAAGTTAGCTAAGGACAGCACGGTGAGGCAAAAATGTATTTTTGAACATAAGAACTAGTTACACAAGGTGTCCCAAAAGAAAGTTTCTTTTTGATATAGAAATATAAATAAAAAAGAGACGTCCATCAAAAAAAACTTTATTAATTATTTACACATTTAAAAATAAGAAGAAATACACATTAAAAAAGATTACTTTTTAAAAATATTGTCATCCAAATGTAAACTTCCACGTTCACAGCACATAATCTTTACAATGACTGTCATTTTCTGTAGGATATTTTCTTTTAAGTGCAACAAAGAACCCAGTTTATTGACCTTAGCTTTCGGTTTTAGATAACCCCATAAGAGACAAGCCGTATGACTCAAATCAGAACCCTGTGGAGGCCAATTTATGTCACCTCTCCTAGAGATCAATTTGTTTGGGAAAAATTAATTAAAATTCGAACTCGTGGCAGAGACATGTTGAAAGTGTATGACGTTGCTCCTTCCTGCTGAAACCATGTTTTTTGATTATAACCAGCAAGTAAGTAACTACGTCTCCCATGCCGCCGTCAAAAAAGTATGGGCCGATTATTCCTCGCGCTGACATTCATGGGCTGCAATGTCAGCGCGAGGAATAACTTTAGGCGAATGTAGGGGTTTTTGATGATTGTGTTTCGGGCTTGTTGCACTCCAATAGCAACAGTTCTGCCTTTTTACATGACCATTGAGATAAAAATGAGCGTTGACATGAAAATTTTGTAAAATTCTCGCACACGCAACGTACGATCTGATCATGAGAAAGGCACGCAATATCGACTAAATTTCAAATGTGCGGTTATCGATTGACATGTGCCCCGCGCCCTCACAGCTGTTGTGTTTGCACACAGCGCCAATAAAATAGAAACTTTCTTATGGCACATCTTTTTTAGAATACGTTACACCCTTTGAGTATAATAAGAGTATATATCATCATCATCATCATCAGCCCGTGTCTATCCATTGCAGGATGAAGGCTTCTTCAGCATGCTTCCCATTTTCACGATCCTGGGCTTTCCTCTGAAGCTCTGGTCCAATATACTTAACGATATCATCAATCCATCGTCCTTTCGGTCTTCTTCGCGGACGTTTGCGATCAAGCGGTATCCACTCCAGGATTATCTTGGTCCATCTGTCGTCCCATCGCCTCGCTATATGGCCTGCCCATCTCCATTTCAATTGCTTTACTCTTTCAATGATGTCACAGACTTTCGTTTGTTCCCTGTTCCATGTACAGAACGTTCTGTCTCGTCTTGTAATACCAAGCATACATCTTTCCATTACCCTCTGTGCTACCCGAAGTTTTTAAATTGATTGCGATGTGAGTGTCCAGGTTTCACTTCCGTATGATATAACGGGTACAACACACTGATCGAAGACCTTTCTTTTCAGGCAACGTGAGAGTCTGCCCCTAAACACAAAGTTGAGCCTGCCAAATGTCTGCCAGATACACTTAACACGCCGTTCCACCTCTCGGGCGGTATTTTCCTCCATTGAAATCTTCTGCCCAAGATATATAAAGCTGTCCACAATCTCAAAATCCCTTCCTAAAACTAAAATTCTTCTATCCTGAGTGAAGTTATTGAACATAACCAGACTCTTTTTCAGGTTTATTTTCAAGCCAAATGGTTCGCCAGCCCTCTGCAGTTTCTGTATGTGTCTTTGCAGCTCCTCTGGGTTTTGTGAAAAGAGAACGATATCATCTGCAAATCTAAGACGGTTTAAGTCTGCACCATTGATCTTTACACCATCCAGTTTCCAATCCAGTTTGCGGAATGCTTCTTCAAGGCAAGTCGAGAAAAGAATAGACGATATTGAGTCACTCTGCCGTACACCTAGTTCTACATTAATTCCCACTTCAAGATCATCAAGGTGAATTGTGGCTGTAACTCCATCATATATCGATCCTAATAGGTTTACATATGCTTTATCTACCCCTTCGCTAAGCAGTGCATCCATTATTTCGTTGTGCCTTTCTATGGCCTGCTCTACAACCTGGATGTGATCCATTGTACTAAATCCACTTCTGAATCCTGCTTACGATATCCTGTGGACGGTAGTTCTTTAAATCTTCCCTTGCTTAGTTCTCCCTTTTTATGTAAAAGCATCACTTCTACATTTTTCCATAAGTCAGGTACTCTTTGTTCTTTGAGGCATTTTAAGTACAATTTTGCCAGTGTTTTCTATAACGTCCGACCACCAGCTTGAAGCATTTCGATAGTTACACTGTCCTTTCCTGGAGTCTTGCCGTTTTTCATCGAGTCTATAGCATTTGTTACTTCCTCGACTAGGATATCTGGCATTAGTCCTTCCGTGGGTATTGTAGTCTTTGATTGGTTCTGATCTTCCTATAACTGAGAATAAAATTTTCTGACAACCTCTAACATTTGCGTACGCGGCCTGCATACTGCCTCATGTCTTAAGGCATATATTTGCGTTCTTTTATTTATCAGCTTCTGTTTAGCCTGGAAAGTTAGGTTTTTTTAATATCTAAGTCCAATTTTCTGAAGAACTACTAAATCTATTGTAATGCTGTTTTCGCCTAAGTATTCAGCAATGTTCAGGGCTTGTTTTGACTGACCTTTTTTAGGTCCAAAAGTATATTAGGAAAAAAGTAAAAAAAAATTAAAGTGAAAAAAAGAAACGAAATTTTGGCGGCTTATCTAAACTTTTGCGACATTCGAAATTGTAAAAAAAAACTACCAGTAAAGATTAAAAAACTGAACTTGGGTTTCTTTAAGGCATTCTCAGAAGACCGAAACTCGATTGAAGACAAACCTAACCGTGGAAGGCTTTCAACTGCAAGAAGTATTGAAAATGTCAGCTGTATCCGAAATCCTGTGGGTTCTGATCGTAGGTTTATGGTCAGAATGATCGAAGAACTGGACACTAAATATTGAATTACGCGCCTTGAACCAATTTAACGAGAACACCTGACACAATGATCATCCTGTACATAGAGCGATAGCGGTAGGTATAGAACGAAACAGGAGAGCGTCGGCGTCGGCTTTTATTAATTGACAACGCAGCGCAGAGCTACGGCGCGGCCGTCCAGAGAAAAGTCTAATTAGAGATCCCGCGATTCGTCGTCATAAATTTAATTGACGTGACGCCATAATACCCAATTAAATAAATTTCGGGGCGGAAATATCGGCCGCCACCGCCGCGGTATTTGTTTTAATTACGCGGCAATTAGGACCGTTAATTAATTTGTTTTTCGGACGTGATTGGTCCCCGTATCGGTCGGCTAATCCGGTAACGTCATTATTACGCTTTGGTTTTACTAAAGTTCACACATTTTTGTACATATACAAGAACATTTCATGAACTATCATCTCTAAGACATAAAGATACCACTGCAACATTTAAAACAATTTTATTTTTCAAAATGTAGTTATTTTATTTATTCCTATAAGGCTTTTTATTTAAACTGATTTTCCTGTAATATATTTCTTTTTCCATCCTTTTGTGTCACCTCCTTAATAAAACATTCCTTCTGCACTTTAATCCTTTATTCTTTGCTCCTTTTTTAATCACGTCAATCGACCTTTTTCTCGGTTTTGCTCTATAAATTTTCGCAGTTGTTTTCGCACTGCCTTCGTTAGCCTATCAAACTATCAAAACCAAATTGTCCCTCTATCAATTTTTCATTTATTCACTTTCTTTATAGGGTATATATTTTAGGGTATAAACTTTATTGTAGGGTATATTTATTATTCTGTCTCTTCTTGTCAATCTTACGGAAGAATCGCATTTCCATTGCATTCATTTGTATATAGGGGAGAGTGGGGGAAACATAAAAGTCGGGTAGTCCCGAACGCAACAGTTTTAATATGTTAGAAAGAAATTACTGAATTTTCTTTACTGTCATTTTAAAGATAACGGCACTTGTAATGCAAACAACAGGGGAGAAACGGGCGCAGTCACGAGTCAATGTATGAGTATTTCAATTTTTTGTGTGTTTCCAATGTAATTTTTTCATAAATATAATTTGATGTAGCTTTATTTCTCTCAGCAGTACTAATACAACGTTTAAATACTGGAATATTCACAAATAAATGATTCTAATGACAGTAAGGCTGACGGCAAATGTAATATAACTTAAAATAATGTTTGTTGTTTTAATCTCGAACGTTCGGTTCTGTTTTGTTAGTTCGTCGTTTCATTAATTTTTTTCTTATAATTGTTTTAGATGCCCCGTAATTATATCAGAAAAACGGAAACAAAGTATAAAGTAAAAGATCTTCAAAAAACTATTGAGGATGTCAGTACCAAAAAAAATGAGTCTTGCCAAAGCAGCAAAGGCTTATTCCGTGCAAAGAACTACAATTTTTGACCATTTGAAGAGGACGGTTATAAAACAACACAGAACTGGTAGAAAACTATTATTTTCAGACGTGCAAGAAGACTATATTATAAAATGCAGCAAAACTATTTTATGGATTATCGCTAAAAAAAAGTTCGCCAAATAGCTTTCCAATTTGCAGAGTGAAATAACCTTCCTCATAATTTTGACCGAGTAAAACAGCTAGCCGGAAAAGACTGGTATTATAATTTTATAAAAAGACATTCCAGAATATCTTTGAGGACACTTGAGGGAACTCCGTTGAATCGCATCAATGCTTTTAATGAAGCCGACGTTAAAATATGGTAATTTGAAAGCCATGCAAAATAAAGATCATATTCATCCTGATAAATATTACTTTGAAGAGACAGGTATATCAACTGTTCAAAGAAATTCGAAAATATGGGCAGCAAAAGGTGAAAAACAAGTGAGCAAGACAACAAGTACCGAAAGAGGGTCTTCAACCACAGTTATTTATGCATTTCATGCGGCTGGCCAATTTAATTCTCCATTAGGAGAATGTCTAACATGCTTGGATCTCTATCAGACTCAGGATTGATAAATGAAAGCTTATTTATTGACTGGCTACACCACTTTATTTCTTTTGCAAAGCCTCCCAATTAAAATCCAATACTACTAATTTTAAACAATCATGAGAGTCATGTCAGTTTTCGTGCATACACACTCTGCAGAAACTATGGAATCATTGTGTTAACCCTGTTACCACATACCTCACATAGATTTCAGCCTTTAGATTTGACATTTTTTGGGTATCTCAAGGCAGCAAATGGCTTTAGATCTGCAGATATACATCCCTTGCACCTAACTAAAATTGGTACAATTCAGCCATCCATTTCCCAGAATACTACATTACAGGCAACAAGAAATTAAACACAAAATAGTTAGATCGATGGCCACCCTCCAAATAATCAAATATCAGTCAACATTGTCGAAGTGGTAATCCCGGTGCTTAGAATTCTGTTTTACAAGATTGTAGGGAACAAGCTGCTGAGAAAATTTCTCATATATCTGCAGACGCACAAGTTTGCGATGTTCAAGCTTTCGATGCCCAAGCTTTTGCTACACGTGCTGTCCATTTCTAATCAAGTGACACACAACCGCTTAATACTTCTGCTTCTCCTTCCATGGTACAAAATGCTGGTTCATCAATTAATACTTTTGGTAGACCTGACAATTTAGTTGTAACTGAAAAGACGAGCACGCTATCCGAAATCGTTTCGAATTTCTTATTATTCCTCTCAAAATATCTAAGCGCAACATAGAAAGAAAAAATGGATTATTTTAACAAACATACCTGTCAAAGATCAAATAGAAGAAAAGGAAAGTAAGAAACGAGCATAAGAAAGAGAAACCAAAAGAAAAGCTGAAAAGGCACCAAGCAAACAAACTGAAATGAAAAAAATTGAAACGTGATGATTGGAAATCCAAAACAATGACACTAGAAAAATACTGAAAAATTTCATGAATATTAAACACTAAAGATTCTAGCCAAGACAAGAAAAAAGGAAAGCACAAAAATGATGACTATTATTGTATTTTTTGCGTTGAAAAATATAAAAGCCCCTCCGATGGAGGATGGAGGGGCTAAAAGCCCCGACAATCAACATCGGTGGATTATAAATGTGATCTCTGTCGTAATTAAGACTGATTATAAGTTATAGATCTTAGTTCAGGTTTACCGGACTAACCTCGGGTAAACCCGAATACTAAACATTTTATTAAAAAACATCTAAATGTTGCCTTTGGAAGTGGTCAGATGGATAGTTAAACTTAATTAAGAAGCAATAAAATAAATTCTATGATAATTCCGCTGTCTTATTTAAGTTTTCCTTTAGATATTCGTGTTTCCCCCACTCTCCCCTACACTGTTTGTGCAATGTCCATTGCTCATTACTACAGGGTGCATTACTACATATTACATGCCTTGAAACTATTTGTTTTATGTGAAACAACATTCAATTCTGACAAAGCGCATTCTGTCAATCCAATTTCCGACGACTTTTTCAAACAATTGGGGTCTTATGTCTACAATTGTTCGAATTGTGTTGTCTTCCAAGACATCAATAGTTGCTGGTTTATCAACATATACCAAAGATTTAACATAACACCAAAGAAAATAATCTAAAGACGTTTAATCGCATGATCTTGATGGCCAATTAACAAAAGAAGTCCATTCCATGAAATAATTTTCTCACCGAATTGTTCCTTCAATAAACCGATTGTCGCGTTTGCTGTATGACATGCGAAGCCGTCCTGTTGAAACCACATCTCCTCCAGATCAATACTATTCAAATTTGGAATGAAATAATTATTGATCATTGGTCTGCAACGATCCCCATTACCGAATTGATAAATTTGGCTCTTCATTAACACTATCAGTAACAGCGGCGATATTGTCTTCGGAACGCACAACTCTTTGTCTTGTTTTTGTTTTAACATAGAGCAACGTGAAATACGTTCGGAATTTACCGATAATTCGGCAAATTAATCGCTCAGTTGGGCGATTATGTGTACCATAAAATTCACTAAGCGCTCTACGTATAATGTTGGCTCATAGATAATGTTGGCTTCTGATCATAAACGTTTCATGATAATTTGCCAGACATTTGATGTGTAGTGATGATTAGCATGATGCTTTGACAGCGACCCCTATCGTAAGTTCAGACACACTAAAAAAATTACCCTTTATATAATATCGTTATATCTTTATATAATATAATTGTTATTTTTTTAGTAATTCTGTTTTTATGTACTTTCTTATTTCACTCCTGTTGAAAATTTTACTTACTTTTCGCACTCCCTTATGGATTTCTTTTTGTATTTTGCAATTACTTTCAATTATTGTTCCTAAATACATTTAATTTTTTAAATAAATTTTTAACATGTATATCTTTGCTTTTGAATATTATTTAGTATATTTTTATTTTTTTGTGTACCTTTTGTTTTATTTGCATTTATTTTTGTAATTATTTTTTTCTAAACTCTATCTAATACTTCTATATTATGTTGTAAATCTTTTTCTGAGTCAACTATTATTACCTTATCGTATGTGAATAATAAATTCGCGCAACTGTCTTTCTTTCATTTTCCAAAATAATAAAATATAAATAAACAATAAATAATAAAATATTTTCCTATTAACGTAATAATTGGTGGGGCAAGTAGCGCGCTAGCATTTTAATTACTTACAACTTTTTAAAAAAACATTTAAATTTTGTGTTAACAAATTTTTGAAAAGTATGTGAACGAAATGTGAGCCATTAGAAGCAACGTAACTTTGTGCCCTTTTTAAAACATTTCTCAAAACTTTTGTCAACATTTTTGATCAATTCTTCTATTAAAACCTTCGGTGTGAAACAGTAAAACTCGAAGAGATTTACCACTAAACACCAAATGACTTTTTTAAACTTCTCAACGCACGTTTCTCAAACCATCATCAGGAGATGATTTAATCTTATTCTAAAACTAAACTATGTTGCATTTATATGAGAACCCTACCTTATGAAGTGTGAAAAAATCATAAACCGTGAAGTTTACTGAGCGTGACATCATTCTTACATTTTTCTATTTGATTGCTTTCATATGCATTCAAAGCCCTATTGTTATCATATATATATATATATATATATATATATATATATATATATATATATATATATATATATATATATATATATATATATATATATATTGTGGTCATGTTCGACTGTATGTTGGGCAACACAAGACAAGATTTTTCATTTCTTTCATATCTAATGTGGGCAATGTGGTCTTTATATCTCGTTAATAGGGATCTTTTTGTTTGCCCAATATACCTCCTTCGACCACAATCAAATAATTTCGCAAATCTCTGACTTTTCATGTTACTTTGGATTAACCAGGACTTCTCTTATTTTATTATGCAGTTTGTACACAACCTTAATGTCCATTTTTATCAAAATTTTGTCTAGCCCTATTGTTAATTGGACATCAAACGGTATTACCATAAATTTATTTTTGTTCTGATCCTTTTGAAAAGTCGAAATAATTTTCTTAACTTATATTTTCTAATTAATCTATCTACAATGTTCTTATTATAACCTATTAATTCAGATTCCTCCCTAATTAATTTTAATTCTTTGTTATAATTATTTTTGTTTTTTGTTAAATCTATTTACTATAAAATATAACCTATCCATCTTATTTTGGAAGCTATGATTCGAATCGTTAGGAATGTATCTCGAAGTGGTGGTATTTTTCTAAAAATATCAAAATCTAACCTATATCCAGAAATGGTAAACTATCATTGTTTTCGAGTTTATGCGAGAATACTATCAATTCTTCTATTAGAACCTTTGGTGTGAAACACTAAACTTGAAGAGATTTACCACTAAACACCAAATCACTTTTTTTGAACTGCTAGATGCACGTTGCGCAGATGATGATGCTAACATGGTTAGCGAAACGTGCGCCGAGCAGTTAAAAAAAAAAGTGATTTGGTATTTAGTTTTCATTTTTAGAATCGATGCAATCGTTCTACATTGTTGAAATGTATTATCAAATCAGTGTTTCGTGCACCAAATTTATAAAGTAATTCGCGTATTTTATGGTGTATATAATCGCCCAATCGCCCATTTCACGATGCTTGATATTAAAAGAAAAAACAAGACCAAAAACTATGCGTTCCGAAGAAAATATAGCCGCTGTTGGTGGCAGTGTCGATGAAGAAAAATCTATCAGTTCGTCGCCGTTGGCAGGAAGCCAAGAAGTTGGGCTTTGGTATGCGGCTAAACATCTTGGTCTGGAGCCTTACAAAATCCAGCTTGTTCAAGAACTCAAGCCGCAAGGTCATCGTTTGCGTCGTACGTTCGATGACGGGTTCAAAATCAATTGTAATTTGATCCAAAATTTAACCACAAAATTTTAACCAGCAACTAAACTAATTTTTGACTAAATGGTTATGTTAAGAACCAAAATTGCCACACTTGGATTGCAAATAATCCACAAATGATCCAACAATTACCGTTGTATCCAACAAAGTGTACCATATGGTGCGGATTGTCGTTACCGGTAATGGAGACCGTTACAGACTGTTAATAAATGATTATTTAATTCTAAATTTGAATGATATTGATCTGGACGAAATATTCTTCTAACAGGACGGCTTGACATGTCATACAGACAAAGCAAGATTTAATTTTTTACGGGAACAATTCGGCGAGAAAATTATTTCGAGAAACAAACCTGTTAATTGGCCACCAAGGTCACGTGATTTGACGCCATTATATTATATTCGTTAGCAATTATTGACACGCTGGAAACCATCATTACTAGGACAATTGCGGACATAAGACCCCAACTGGTTGAAAAAGAGGCCGGAAATTGGATTAACAGAATGTGCTTTGTCAGAAGTAGCCGCGGCAAATATTTGTCCGGAATTGTTTTCAAACATTAATGCAATAGAATGTAGTTTCACATAAAATAAATAGTTTCAATGCATCTAGTTTGGTTATTGTTTTATTTGAATCTGAATTCGGACGGAAAAATCAGCCTCTATTACATTTTCTTACTTAAAATGTTAACATGGTAGTTTCGATCTGAAGAAGGAACTGTATGTCGAAATAACTGTCGTACATTTTTTTTTTAAATATAGTGGAAATTTAGGGATAAACCTTAGTTCTTTTATTTGAGACATTACTTATTTAAAATACACTTGTATGAATAAATATATACGAGGGTTGTTATTTATGTATCCGGAATAATAAATAAAACCAAATATTGATCGATACACTTTTGCATACATTTGAACCCAATTTCATACAATTTTTTCCATTTCGATTGAGGTATCTCCAAAACATGCATTTTAAAGGCATCAACCGTTCCTTCTGGCGTTGAAAATCATTGACCACGTAGTTTATTCTTCTCGGATCGTTACAAAAAAAAAACAATGGGTCCCTAATCAGGACTGTATGAAGGATGACCCATCAATTCGATGTTTTCACCGGTTAAATTTGAGTTGTTCGGTCCGATGTGTAAGAGCTCACGATATCATGGTGAAAAATGATCTTACTACTTCAAAACTTTCTGGCAAACAAATGGTTGTGGTCATTCACAATTGGCCATTCTACGATTATCTAGTGGCACAGTATTTGCTTCGAAGTGCTTCTTGCGCGAACAATTTTTGTTTGGTTGGAATAATTGAAAAACCGCTACAGTCGACTGCTGCATACTTTCGGGCTCATACACATAGATTTGTCACCTGTGTAAATATTATACACGGCTTTTGATGCACTACGATTATATTTTTTAACATTTCTTTGCACAAATAAACACAAGCCTTTTTTTAGTGATTGTCAAATTATGTGGAATCCAACGCACACAAATCTCTTTAACGGGTAAACTTTCTTGTGAAATCTTGTGTATGTTTGTCATAATAATGCCCAGGGATGCCTCAATCCCACGGTATGTTACATGATGCTCTTGCTTTATTAGTTCGTGCACAATATCGATGTTTTCTGGCACAACAACCGATTTTGGCCGATCTTTAAATTCGTTCGTAAGCGAAAAACAGCCACGACTAAATTCACTAAACCAGTAATATGCAATGGTTCTAGATGGTGCTTTATCACCAAAAGTAGAAGTGAGTTGATCGATGCACTGTCAATTGTCAAAGTTAATTCCATTTTTAGACTGAGATGAAATTTTCCAGTTACTAAACAACATAAATAGCGTCCGTATGACAAAACATTCGGAGTACACATACAGTCAAAAATGTCAAACTTTACGATTTTTATGTCAGATGGAGCCTAGCAACATCATTGTTGCCAATTCCAGATGCATATATAGCAACCCTCGTACTTTATTTTATTTAAAAACTCACCTTTCTTTATATATGTCTAGTTTTTTATTTATATGAACTATGTCAATTGTCAAAGTTAATTCCATTTTTAGACTGAGATGAAATGTTCCAGTCACTAAACAACATAAATAGTGTCCGTATGACAAAACATTCGGAGTACGTATACAGTCAAAAATGTCAAACTTTGCGATTTTTATGTCAGATGAAGCCTAGCAACATCATTGTTGCCAATTCCGGATACATATATAGCAACCCTCGTACTTTATTTTATTTAAAAACTCACCTTTCTTTATATATGTCTAGTTTTTTATTTATATGAACTATCTTCAAAGTGATGCTAGAATTTTTATTGCGAATGCTGTGTCGTTTCGCAAACACCCTGTGTATGTCACTAATAGACACCGCTCTTGTTTTTCGTCGTTGCGCATAAATCGGCCTACGATACGATTTACGAGCGGGACGTCCGATTTAATTAGGGCCCTGATGACGATTTGTGACTCGGCCACGGTCGTATATATATGGGCGCTCGACATCCATGGCCCGATCATCCTCAATAAGCCTCTTACCGGATTTTTTACGCCGTTCCGGAATCCGATTTTCCGGAAGAAATGCTGCACGAATGATGTAGCGGTGATGCTCTCTTTGTTAATTGTTTATTATATTTATTTTTGATTCTGTTTGAATTTTTTATTGTCATTGTAATGACATTTTGATAACGGTCATTTGAATGATGTGCTATTTCACACATAACTATCATCGGGTTCAATTAAATCGTTCTGAAAGTCAGTAGGCATTTATCAAGAGAAATACAATACAGAGAACAAATTTATATCCGTCTGTATATTCTCTCTTAAGCCCTTAATACAATTTTTCTAGCGGTTCTCCAATTAATTTATTCTATCTATGAAGTAGTTTTGGCTGCTATAGGCTGCTATAACTTCTTCATTTGTTAAAAAAAAATGATAAAACTTTTGCCACGTAGGAATTTTTTGAGGTTTGAAAACGGATTGGATAAATATGGTGGATGCTCCAACAATTCGTAGTGTAACTCCTTCAATTTGGCCATTTATGCATTGTCTTTATGAAAAATGTTTTTTTCTTCGCTAAACCAGGTTTTTTCTCCCGAATGTTGGCATCCAATTGATCCAAAAGATTTGAGTAATAATGTCCTGTTATTGTTTTACCGGTTTGAAGGTAAACACTTCACTCTGCGGTTTGTTGTCGCAGTTCAGGGCCATAGTGATAAACCCAAGTCTCATCCATAGTTACAAAACTACGTTGAAAATCTATTTTATTCTTTCGAAAAAGTTCCAAATGTTGGTTAGAAAATTTTAGTCGAAGTCGTTCTTGATCAGAATTTAACAAATGCCGCACTCATCTTACACATAGCTTTCTCAAGTCCAATTCCTTTTTCAAATTTTCAAAATACAAAACACCCATTCAGTTGAGATGTCCAGGGCCTTAGCAATTTAACTCAAAGTCAATTGTCTGTTATACATAACCATATCATGTAAAGAATTAATTATTTGTTTAGAACGAGAATCATCATCCAGGCTTGTACGACCACGTTGAAACTCACTTGCCCACTTACAAGTCATTGTTTTTGAAGAGACAGACTCCCCTAATACATATACCATTTCACTATGAATTTCCATTGCCCTTAAACCTCCTTTTACAAAGAATTTAATCAAGTTTTTCAATATTTTCCATTTTAAAAAATAACGTTGATACGTTTATTTAAGCTGCTGTTTTGTGCAAATGAACGGTTTTGTACGGTGACAGATCGACTTCAAAATATAGTATATTAAATAGTTTTTTTACTGCTCTTTAGGTGTCGCTCCGCGAACTTTTGAACTAGCCTAGTAGAAACTCAAATTATTTATGTAAATATTTATGTAGTCGTAGTGCTGGATTATAATCTATTTTTGTCAAAAATTAACATCTATATCGACAATAATATTAACAGGTTGTTTTTCATCTCTTCTTTCGTTTTAAAATATTTCCCATTTAAACAATTTTGGAGGAAACGGAATAGATGGTACTCCAAGGGTGAAATGTCCGGTAAGTAAGGTGGATTGGGCAAAACATCCCATTCCTGATTGAACGACGACGATGCTTATATGTTTGCTAATTCTGGCCGGTTTTCTTCAATTTCTGCCTTCAGCCAATTTAAATAAAAACTTCAGTGTTGATGATATAATTACGTGGAAGAAGCTGCAAATGTTTTGAATTCCTTTCCAATCACACCAAATGTAAAGAATAATGTTCATCGCATGAAGACCGTATTTAAAACACCTGACTATGGCGACCCCCATAATTTTTTCGTTGCATATTGTTGTTAGAGTCTACTTTTATTCACCAGTTACAATCCGCTTCAAAAATGGCGCCTCATTTTTTTTTAGCAAGAGCCGTATTGCCTGGGTCTTCTGTATGTCCATTACAGTCTTTATTTTCTCGATATCAATCCTTGAAGAACGACCCGACCTCAAGTCAAAATATCCGCCCCTGAATGGATCAAACCACTTTTGCATCGTCGTTTCCCTTCGCCGTAAACGGCTCAAACTTGTTTCCTGTTTGGACAGGGTTCTTGTCCTTTTTGAAAAAAAGCATAATATGGAGTAAATGTCAGTAATCAACCGACATTTAAAATTCAAGGTAGCACTGTCGGTTTTAGAATTTGATAAAATATGGCATATTAGTAGATTATGGTAAGGTAATGATGTAATTAAAATTTTGAAAAGCTACAGAGAACCAGTAAAAACATGTCGACACTTGAAATTTATTAGTTTTAACATTGGGCCTTGTAAGAAATCACAGGTCTTATCATATTTTACAAAAAGTACCGTTCAGATTTCAACAAAAAAAGGAAAAAATGATAAACAATATTATATAAAACATTTAAGATACTTAAAATTACAACTTTAGAGCATGTGATAGTAGTAATTCGCGAATAAATATGAAAAATGTACTTTTGTACGTTCTTCCAAGACTTCTGATGCTTTAAGGATCGCTGCGAAGTACAAGAAGTATAAATTTTCAGTGCATGTCAAATCAATACAAACAATTTCTGATGAAGCTAGTAAAGTTCATGGTTTACTGTTGGTTTATAGCAAGCTTGTAAAGGGACGATCAATAAAAATGAATGGAAATTCAAATTTAAATAAAACACAAATTCAAATCAATCATTCAAATTGATTTGAATGTAAAGTAAAGTTTTTGGTCAAAATCAGTTCTAATTGGGGCTCATTTGAGGCTCAATGGCTTCATCCTTTGAGTCAGTCAGTCCTTTAGTCCTTTGCATCCCATTGTTTTGTTTAACAGATTCAGACGTGCAATTTATGATTTGAACATCCAACAACATGGATCCGCTCACGTCAATTTTCTATGACCTAGGCGCACATTTCGGGCTGTATTGCTGATGGCTTGATGAATGTTAAGCAGTTAAATCGCATGATCTAGGCGGCCAACCGATCGGACCATTTCGTGAAATTAACGAGTTACCAAACTTGTCACTTAACGAGCCCATGTTTACTCGGTAAATATGCGGTGGTGCGCCGTCCTGTTGAAAATAATGGTCATCCGCATCGATGCCATCAAATTCCGGCAAAAAAATCTTCGAACGTTGTCTGGTAATAATCGATCTTAATGGTAACGCTGGCTCCTTCCTCATTTTTAAAGAAATAAGGACCAATGACTCCTCCATGTCAAAATCCACATCAAAGTGTCTTTTGCGGATACAAAGGACTCTCAAGTATCACGTGCGAATTAGATTTGTGCCAATACCGAAAATTTTGTTTATTGACGACGCCATTGAGCCAGAAATGAGCCCCATCGGAGATGATGACTTTGAGATAAAATTCGTTGTCGCCTTCTATCATTTCGAGAACCCAATCGGCAAATTCACGACGAATACGATGGTCACTTGGATTCAATTCTTGTGCCAGTACTACCTTATATGGATGCAAGCCTAAGTCCAACCTCAAAATTGGCCAGGCTGTATACTTGCTTCAACGGAGGCAATATTCTTAACACTTCTGTTTTCTTTGTTGTACAGGTACCACACTATCGTGAAGAGTAACTCACTTTAAAATTTCCTAATAACACGATCAATAGCGTGTTCAGAAGGACCATCACGACGAATATCACGATGGCTTACTTGGAATTGCTCGTTGAGTAGCACAAGGGAACCGCGAATTTGCGTAATAAAACTGGACAAATTCTAAACGTTCTTCTAACGTGAAACAAACCATGATTTAATTGCAAACCTTTCGGAAAACAACCGACAAGACATGTCAAAAGTCAGCAAACAAATATGACCGCCATGAGCTGTCAAAGTTCCATCATCCCTAATGGTAGACCCTTTAAATAACTGTTAGTTTATCAGAAGTATTAGTGGCATTATATAAATATTTACATTTGTTCAAACGAAAATACATTTTAACTGCTCATAATTGCTCATTCGATTAAACTCAATTGACGGGTGCTACAGAAAAATTTTTCTTAAAAAAACATTTCCATGGAATAATTATTGGATAATCTGATTGATTCACTTCCTATAAAAAAAATGACTGAAAAACAAAGAAAGGTCATAACAAGATAGAAAATATTGCTATGGACTTGAACATAAATTGTGATAAAGCTCATCATGCTCTTCATGACGTAGTTATGCTGGATCAAGTTTTAATCAAATTTAACATTACCAATGATGATTTACTTGGTTATTTTTTTTAGTTGGCACGATACGTGTAATAAAATAAAATTTTTACAGAATTTGCCTATTGCTATGAAAGGATAACATTTATTATAAAACTGTTTATCAACAGGTATTAGAAAAAAAATTGGCGCTGCAAACGTGACTTTCGAAATGGTTGTAGAAGCATAAAGTGTAGTTAAAGTTGCCAAAGATGAAAAAATGTCACAGAAAATTTTTAATTTGTTAAAAAATAAGGAAAAACAAAACAAAAAATCGTTATTTTAAAGTTAATTACTTACAAAATGAAATATTATTATGTGTATCATTATTAGTCATTTAAATATAATTAGATTTAACAAAAAGGGCTGTGTTAATGAAACATCGTACATGTTATTTTTGATAAAAAACTTTTATGAAAACTACATTCTCATATCCTATGAATTTTTAAATTTCGCGCGCTTGGTAATCTCTTTTAGGACGTTGCCACATCGAATGAATAACGATTTAAAAGGTATATTTTTGAAATCTATTCGCTAATTACTACTATCACATGATATGAAGCTGTACTTTAAGTGTCTTAAATATTTTACATATATTATTTGTTCTCATTTTCTCCTTTTTTATTGAAATCTAAACGGTACTTTTTGTAAAATATGATAAGATTTGTGAATTCTAATAAGATTCTATGTTAAAAACATGAAATTTCAAGTGTCAATATTTTTTACCGATTTTCTGTAGCTCGTCAAAAACTAAATTAAATCATTATCTTACTAATATGCCAAATTTCCTTAAATTCTGAATGGTAATTCTAAAACCGACAGTACTACCTTACGAGGTGTGACATTAAATAATGAGACTGACGCTGTAAAACATTTTATTTTTGATTTCATATATATTTACTTAATATCACCTTCAATATACACCCCTCCTCTATCTCTACAACGGTCCATGCGAATATTTCATTATTAGAAACAGTGCGGGAAGTCTTCTTTTGTCAGCTCTTTTTCAGAACGTGTGCCGCTTTCTCTTTCATAGCTTCAACGGACTCAAATATTGTGCCTTTTAATGCAGATTTCACCTTAGGAAGCAGATAGAAATCGCACGGCGCAAGATCCGGCAAATAAGGTGGATGGTTTAACACTGGTATGCTGTACTTGAGCTGACACATTGTCTTGGTGAAGAACCTATGACTTGTCTTTCCACAATTCAAGTTGTTTTTTCCTTATTCTTTCACGGAGTTCAGCAAGAACGTGAAGGTAGTAATGTTGATTAATAGTTTGACCTTCAGGAACCCAGTAAAGGCACACAATTCCATGAATATCGAAAAAAACAATCATCATTGCTTTGAATTTTGATTTGCTCATTCGAGCTTTCTTGGCTCTCGGTGAGTTTCAGGATCATAAGTAAAAAACCACGATTCGTCACATGTTATTATCCTTTCCAATAAGTTTGTCAAGGGTCATTTTCAATGTCATTCAAAGTGTCAGTACAAACATTTTGCGTGCTTCTTGTTATTCAAACGTGAGAATTTTAGGCACCATTTTGGCATACACTTTTTCCATGTTAAAATTGTTATGTAAAATTTGTCGTACTCACTCGTTGTCAATTCCTTCAGTTTCAGCAATCGTACGAATACTTAACCGACGGTCAGATCGAACCAGATTACCGATTTTTTCCATATTGTCATCCGTTTTTGTCAGGGAAGGGCGACCCGAGCTTGGATGATCTTCAGCGTTTTCTCGGCCATCTTGAAAACGCTTAAACCACTCAAAAACACATGCACGCGGTAAAAATTCATTGCCACACACTTCTTTCAATAAATTATAAGTTTCAATAGCGATTTTTCCAAGTTTCAAATGAAATTTCACAATAATTCATTGCTCTATTGTTATACTTAACATTTTTCCGGCGAAACAAAAAAACAACTCTAATGCGAACGGAGGCTACGGTTATACAGATTTGTTTACAGAAGCGAGAGATATTGTATTCGAAAGAGAAGGCTTCATGCTAAACATTTCTTCTGTAGCAGCGTACGTCTCGTTATTTAATAGCCACACCTCGTATATCAGTTTAACTAACTGAAGGCAAATCAAATCCAATCTGAACGTAAACATTTTTAAAATACAAATCAGCTCCTGTTCATACACCTATTAGTTAAAGAAGAAACACGAAACAAAACCGAGTGATTCCTGTCGATTATACTAATAGGACCTCTATTGGCCATTAGTGAGATTGAGATGCACCCTTCTCCCTCCCCGTGAGTTTCCGGCTTATGCTCCCCACCATCCACTGCCGGCATCATCACCCTCGGCCTCTCCAAGAAATTGTTTCCTGTCGGCCAGCAGGAAATGAATTAATGCATTCCAAACATACGTACATTATTGATCATTTCTAATGCAACAGTCCGATCGTTTTCAATCTCCCGTGACCTCGCACCACCCTTTTCGCCTCCCTCAGTCCTGATTCACTTTGTAATTAGCAGGAAAAATGCGTGTTGGAACCGCATTTACAAATTGCTCGGGAAAAACTTTAATTTCGTTAATAACACAGTCGGTTTCTGTTCGACTCGCTCGGGTCGATGTCTACGTCTGTCTCGGTCTGGTTCTAGCGGTTGAATGTTGGGGGGTTGTGGAGGGGGGGGGGGGGGAGGTTAAGTGCGCTGTTATTTTTAATTTAATCGAATGAAAAGGCCTGCTGGACGCGTTAATCCTATTGAAATTGAAAAAGTAAGTTCAATTAAGATGATATTACATTTTTTTAAGTCTTATTTATTTATTTTATATCATTTGAAGGCCGTCCCCTCATTAGCTCTAGTCATTCTAAAATCATATCAAAATATGATCACAGCAACATCCAATACAAGTTTGTGTGGCAGTCAGGGTAGCGTACCGGGTTCAGTATTGTATCTGCTGTTCCCAGCAGGTATTTCGTCATCATCTTCAATCATTTTAGATGCGACGCTTGCTTCAACACAATTACAAACCAGTGGTGGCTCGTGAGTTTTTAAAGGGCGTAGAAGAAAATAGTGTTGCTGAAGATTGTTTTCTGCCCCTTCCTCTTTTTTACTTTTCGTGCTATTGAAACCCTACACAGGAGGTGAACCAGGAAAACATTAAAATTTTGTATTGTTACTGCTTACAAGGACATTGGAGGATGGGTTGTTGTTTGTTGCGCAGATAAAGGAATGAATAAGTATAGGTACTGCAAATCAATAGGGAAAATTCGAAAAAGTTTATGAGAAGCAAGGAATCTACGTCCAAGTCGCATGTTTTAGAAAACAGTTAAACCTCCGAATTCTGGCAACAAACAAAACATGTAACGGCAACGACGAGATAAGATGACGTGGAGTACGGTCGCTGGAGGTAAACGTTCTACCAACGATGTAAAAATTGTATCGAGAGGATGGAATTTTTTTCCGTATTATTTGGTGTAATGGATCGACAGACGTTCTGCTACATTTGGAGCTTTTAATTTTTAATATATTAAAATGAGTTAAAGGAAAGAAACTGAACGGAAATAAAATATGGTGTTTTACTCTGAAAAATTGTTTACTGTGATAAATGCTGGAGGGGCGGCGCCCCAACGACCTCTCTCACTGTTACAAACCTAATTCTAATTATCAAATTGAGAATATAGGTAAATGTTATCAGCTCTATCAAAACTATCTTCACATTAAGAAGAGAGACTTGTCTAAGTGCGTGCGTAAACTACCAGCATAACATCTACACGCATAACACATCGGACAATAAGACCCTGATCTGACAAATAAAACACACTTGTTTTGCAAATTTCGTGTTTATTTATCAATATATTATCCACGAAGAGCAATACAATCATTCTAACTTTTTCTAACATTTCTACAACTTTTTTATAGAATCGTTTCTCTTTGCCTTCAAAATATCCCTTAGTTTTGGCAATTACCTCTTCACTGCAGCGAAATTTCTTTCCAGGGAGCATATTTTGAGTTCTGAGATATAGCCGCTGGAGGCAAGATCTGGAGAATACAGTGTATGAGGAAGCAATTCTAAGTGCATTCGACCTAATTTAGCCATCAATGCCTACGATTTGTGACACGGTGCATTGTCTTGGTGAAACAGCGCTTTTTTGTTCATTTAGAGCCTTTTTTTGCGATCTCGTCCTTGGTCCAAAAGCACCAATAACGTTATGTAATATTGTGTATTGATGGTTTTACCTAGAGATAATCGATGAACAGTATCCCATGCGCATCCCGAAATACAGTGGCCATAACCTTGCCTGCCAATTGTTGTGTTTTTGATTTTCGTGCGGCATAGTCCGGGTAATGTTTATCAAGTCATTGTTTTGCTATATTTTTCTTCACCAAAAAACAATGCTTAACCAATATATAAAATGCTTTTTTTTTCATTGTTTTGAGAACAACAAAAGTAGCGTCATTCAGAAACTAGTAGATATATTGACACATGAAGTTATTATTATTACCGCATTTAAAATCTATTTTTAATTACTATTGAGAGAGCAAAATAACATATATAACATTTAAATGAATAAAATACATGGGGTAGTCAGTAAATTTGAAAATATTATTTAATTATTGGGAAAACGGTATAAATAAATTTTAACATTCGGAAAACTTATAAAAATAAATTTTTGATTCCAGTATTAAAATTTGTTCATCTAAAAGTAAAACAGTAGAAGAGAAATTAAGAATATATCATCAGCCCGTGTCGATCCACTGCAGGATGAAGGCTTCTTCAACATGCTTCCAACTTTCACGGTCCTGGGCTTTCCTCTGCCACTCGAGTCCTATATACTTAACGATATCATCAGTCCATCGTGCTTTCGATCTTCTTCGCCGATGTTTGCGATCAAGCGGTATCCACTTCGCGATTGTCTTAGTCCATCTATCGTCCTATCGCCTCGCTATATGGCCTACCCATCTCAATTTCAATTGCTTTACCCTTCCAATGTTGTCACACGCTTTCGTTTGTTCCCTGATCCATGCCCAGAGCTTTCTGTCTCGTCTTGTAATGCCAAACCTATATCTTTCCATTCCCCTTTGTGCTACCCGAAGTTTTTAATTGATTGCGATGTGAGTGTTTCCGTCTGTCATAACGGGTAGGACGCATATATATATATATATATATATATATATATATATATATATATATATATATATATATATATATATATATATATATATATATATATATATATATACCCCTGAACGCGACATAAGATTCCCCAAGAAAAATTGTATCCATACCCACTCAGAATCACCACCACCAACACAGGAAGAAATCCACAGGCACATACGCAAACTAAAGAATAACAGGTCATCCGGTGAAGATGGTATCACCGCGGAACTATTGAAAAACCTCGGACCAAATTCACTGCAAGAACTTACGCAAATTATCACGAACATTTGGTAAACAGAAAAATTACCAGATGATTGGAAATGTGCTCTTATCCACCCGCTGCACAAGAAGGGAGACAGAACAGATGTGAACAACTAGAGAGGAATCTCCTTACTACAAGTCACCTACAAAATCCTCTCTGCAGACCTTCTCCAGAGAACAGAAGAACAATTAGAACACAAAATTGGCGAGTACCAGGCAGGCTTTCGCCCTGGTTGCTCATGCACCGAACAAATATTTAACCTAAAAATTATACTGAAATACAAATCTATCAGGAACGTCCCAATCATCTGCACGTTCGTGGACTTCAAGAAAGCATACGACTGCATCGACCGAAAATCTTTGTTCAACATCCTAGAAGAAAGAATAAGGACTCGACCCCAAAATTCTATGATTAATCAAGCAGACACTGACTGACACAACCTCTAAAGTAAAATTGATGGGAGAAATTTCCGAACACTTTCTGATTAAAACTGGAGTATGCTAAGGAGATGGGTTATCCCCACTCCTCTTCAACCTGGTCCTGGACAAGGTCATATGGGAATGGGAAAAAGAACTAAAAAATCAAGGACACTGGAAACCAATACGACTCGGACGATCCAAAAACAACAGAAATATAATGCCTGGCTTTCGCAGGCGACCTAGCCATACTCACAGACAATGAAAAAAGAGCAACCAAACAGATCGAAGTCCTCAAGGAATGTGCAGAGAAAGTTGGCCTACAAATCTCCTTTCAAAAAACCGAATTCTTCTGCTCAAAATTAGATGTTCAAAATTTAAACACTAAATACGGCAAAATAAATAGGGTCACTCACTTCAAATACTTGGGCAAGATCATCGAACCCAGAGGAAGAGAGCAGATAGCACAGAAGACTCGATTACAGCAGATGAAGAGGGCATACGGCAAGACGCAGAATATCTTCAATAAGAAATGCCTATCCACACACGCAAAATTAAGACACTACAACACAGTAATCAAAACCAGAAGTACTATACGCAAGCGAGACACTTACACTTCATACAAAAAGCGGCGCAGAAAACATACTAAAAGAAGAACGCAAAATTATGAGGAAAATTCTCGGTCCAAAACTGACTGAAGAAGGATACAGATTATATTCTCGAAAGACCACAGAGAGAATGTCCAACGTAGCGGTGGACATAAGAAAAAGAAGGTTGAAATTCTATGGACATATCCGTAGACTCCCACCGACATGACTCACCAACAGAATTCTTACATACATACAAGGAGTCAAGTCAACAGTACCATGGATCACACAAGTCAGAGCAGATCTGGAAAAGGCACAAATGGGTCCGACAGAGATTGAGGATAGAAGAACATACAGAAACAGAACATATGTGGAACGTTGCATCAGAGAGTGAAGTTTCGAGGAGATCGGGAAGAAAGCGGACGGAGGAAAGAAAGAGAATCCACGGAGAAAGGATGAGAGAGGTGTGGAGGATCAGAAAGAACACTCGAAACAAACGGGTCTATACGCACCTAATAATAATTACAACTTTCTTGTAATTTAAGCTGATGTCATTAAGGCGATGCAATCTGAATGCTAGTAAGATACATTCTAAATACTGCGTTCATGTGAATATGGACAACGCTACTCGTTGGATTAAATCAAAATTGGTTCCGGTCATTAGTCCTGGCAAAGTGGATATTTTTTACATACAGCTCTCATATTGTATAATAAATTTATTGAATCTTAGTAAAATGGTTCAAAATTAGATTCAAAACAAAATAAATATTCGCTCCAGATCCTTTGAACGTGCCTTTTTTAACTACAATTTTCCGTTGACAGAAGGCAGAGTATTAAGAAAAAAAAATCAAGTTATATTAAAAATTTAAAAACAAAGAGAAACATATTTCCAAACGCAATTTAATGTAATTAAATGTAAGCATACGCCACTGTATTATTCTGAAACAACTGAGATCGGCGTGAGGAGCGGGGAGGTTCCGTAAGGAATCCCAATTAATTAGCTCCCATTGGTGGAGGGGCGCCGCGAAAGTTTACCAGTTAATTAGCGAACTCTCTACTTATGGTATTTACTGTTCGTCTTATTTCATAGATGCGGGTTACGAAAACTACGCCGATATATGTTTGGCGCGGGTGGTATGCCGCCTACTCCTGAAAAATATCGAATCCCCTACCTAATTAAATAGACCCCCCTAACTACTACGAATAATTTACTTTCAGCTTAGCTAAGGTGACTTATTTAAACTAGATATTTTAATTGATTTATGAAAACAATATGACATATTAAAATTCAAATAAACTGGAAATATTGGGTTCGATAAATATTCCAATACAGTGGAATGGAATATGTGAATATTCAGTATATTTGCGAATATTAAAATGACTTTTGGTGCAAGAAAGAGCTCATAAATCTCTTTCTTCTCCTTCTTCCAGTTTATATTTTTGGGCAGATTTCCCGCTTCTTTTTTCAATTTCATCTCGGTTTAAAAGTGATCCACCAACTTTTTCTTGAACATCCTAGAGTTCTTCTCCTGTTAGGCAATTTATTACTTAAGATTCTTGCTACCCTATTGTTTACCAACCTTCCAATATGTTAATTCCATTCCAATTTTCTTTCTTTTATCCATGTCTTGTTTTCCATATTACACGTGTGCGTTATGTCTTCACCCTTTTATCTATCTCTTAGTATCTTGCACGCTAATTTCCTCAATATTCTCATTTCCCCTGATTTTGACATTTTCTGTTTTACATTTGCACCAGGTTATGTTTCAGATGTAGATCCTGTGTAAATAGTACTCGGAATTTCTCATTTACAAAGACGGCGAAAAATATTGTTTATTTTTCGTTTCTTCTGTAAAATGGCAGCACTGTGCCTAGTTACTATGTCCACTTCGAGCGCCATAGGTCAACTAGTTTATTTACATCAGCTGGTTTTGTTAGTCAACGTCAAGTGTGTATTGCAATAAAAATATTGAGCAAAGAGATTGACTGAAATTTTGTGTGTCAAACGAAATTTCGTCTGATGAATCACTGAAAATGTTGCCCAAAGACCTACGGTGAATCGTTCATATTAAAACACAGGCATATTAATGGTATGAAGCGTTCAAAGCGGCTCAAGAAGTGGTAGTTGATTTGCCTCATTCTTGTCGACCTTCAAGTTCTACAAACGATGAAAACATCAACAAAATCAAGGAACTGACAC
Organism: Cosmopolites sordidus; assembly: GCA_031761425.1. Lineage (NCBI taxonomy): Eukaryota > Metazoa > Arthropoda > Insecta > Coleoptera > Curculionidae > Cosmopolites > Cosmopolites sordidus. Next base: position 255,190 of record JARFXV010000073.1, read on the forward strand.
TCGAAAATAGTCGTATGAGTTTAAGTTGGCTCATATTTTTTAAGTTCGTTTATAATATACTCATTGATTTTGGGCATCAAACGCGTAGCCGCGGGACTGTTTCCGAGGAAGGATTTTCTCAAAAAAGAGCATCGAAAGCATGTCACTGAAGATATGATTTCCCCAGCTTTCACGGATCCCTACCTTCATGAAATGGACCGGGGTCGAGATATGGGTTTACAAGTACGACATGCAAACAAGAGAACAATCGTCAGAATAGTGCCTCGAAAAGACGAACCAAAACTAAAAATACCGCGTCAAAATCTCTTAAAAATCAAGGTCATACTGACAGTTTTTCTCGATTCCAGTTGGTGTGGTGCACTCCGAATTTTTTCTAGGGGAAGCAAAAGGTGAACAAGGAACACTATTTTGGTGTCATGAGACGTTTGCGCAAGAATATCTGACGAAAATGGCCAGATTTGTGGAAGGACAATTCATCGATCTTGCTCCATGATAATGCATCACTGTGCAAAGTCATCGTTTTGCAAGAGTTTTGAACCAAAAATTCAACGAACATCAACGAGTAAATACCGTACTCGCCTCATACGACCTCGTGTGACTTTTTCCTATTCCCGACGCTAAAATTACCACTTCGAGGAAGGAGTTTTGAGTCAATTCAGGCCATAAAAGGAAATTCGCTAAAGGAGCTGAATGCCATGCCAACCCATTGCCTACGAACAATGTATGGAAGATTGGGTTAAGCGGTGACATGGTTGTATTGCAGTCCATGGGGCCTACTTTGAAGGCGACAAAACAAATTTTAATGAATAAATTAATACTAATGAGTTTTATTTAACAATTCCGGGTACTTTCTGCACATAATGTACAAGTAGAAATTAATTTCTAAATATGTCTACATTTTACATAGTTTAGTGAAACTCAGAGAGGTCGAATAATCAGGATGTAGGAGCAAGGTATTATTTTCTATAATTCCTGCTATACTCAATAGAAGACCACATATTCGTATATCCCATTTCAAAAAGGACCAAGAAGATGTATTAGGAATACACGACATCAAAATCAGGGATTGCAATCCCGCAAAACGGGATCATCCATTCCCGCGGGACCCCGCTGCTTTTATTGATCTGCTGGATCCCGCACCTTTAAATCGCAAATGAAAAATTTGGCGCTAAAACTTTCGCAGCGTAAATCGCGAGTAGCACGAGAGCGACGTTGCCGTTCCGCACAGCGCGCCACGCCGGTGACTAGCGAACGGTTGGCGGGCTGTCCTGTCAGTTGTTCATAAAAAGTACTGCGCTGCGCAGCCTGCGCACGTCTTTCTGTATAGGTTACGAGTGTTTTTGTATTCACCGTCCGGCGTTTAACGTAAGTACCTAAATTGTGATGTTATTGATTTAGTTTTGTTCTGTGCTATTTTAAAATCAGATTGTGTGTGTCGTAAATGACAATATAATGTCGTCATGTTGCGTGAAACATTATGACAAAGTAGTTTTTGTTTTTGTTAATAATGTTTTTTGGATATGGTTATCGATGATAGTGAAGCGGGTTACTCGTGTGGGGTGTGAGAATGTAGCAGAGCACTGTGTAAAAATTAAATAAATGAATCTAAAACTATACTTACATTAAACTTTATTTATTATTTGCAGATAACGAGTAAATTAATCATGTCTAAGTCCATTGAAACTGAGAATACCGAGAAAGCGAATAAAGGCGACGGCGATGGCGATATCAGCCAACTTGGAAAAGGTCTGTGGCATTATTTCAAAAAAAAATGACAAAGATGGCAAATCTTCTGTGTTCAGCTGAACTAAAAATTAGTCAACGTTCTACCAAAGGCTTGAAAATACATTTGAAGACTAAACACAATATCGATATCGATTCTCGAAACGATGACACTGGAGAAGAATCCTTACCAGTAGTACCAAAGAAGAAACCCAAAACAATGGACAGTTTTCTTATCAAACCCATGAACAAAAAAAAAACCCATGAACAAAATGATCTCTAAGAGGGTATGTAAAGACGGATTAACCTTAAGTTCCTTTTGCGCATCTACGAATTTAAGAAATTTATTTTCTAAAAGCGGCCACAAACTACCCAATTCGCCAAATATAATACGATCTATTGTAACAAATATTTGTAACACAGTTAAAACTGACATTATTATTGAATTTGAACGTCTCAAGAAAGGAAAACAGAGATTTTCACTCACATTTGACGAATGGACGTCACAAAAGAATCATCGATACTTAAATATCAACATCCACCAGAAAGAAAACCATTTTGTACCGCAGGACATTGCATTAGCTTGGTGAAAGAACGTCTCACGAGTTTTGGTCTAGACTTAGACACAGATATTATCGCAATTACAACGGACGGCGATAGTGCGATGGTCAAGGTTGGCAGACTTTTACGTTGTTCCCAGCAGCTTTGTTCTACACACGGCTTACAACTTGTGGTAGTTGATGCACTGTATAAGAAAAACAATTCTTCAATATCAGAATGCCCAACAGCAGCATTTACGAAGGAATCTGATAATGATGATAACGATGATATGGACGGCAATGAACAGGGTGTGACTGTAAATATAAATTCACTGCCACTTGAAATGATTTCTCCAATATATGACGATCTATTGAAGAAAGTACGGAAAGTGATCAAGATTTTTAAGCGGTCACCAACTAAAAATGACGGAACAAGACGGCCCTAAAAAAGAATTGCCATTGATATTAGACTGCCGTACTCGCTGGAATAGCCTTTTGAATATGTTAGAATGATTCTACAATTTGAAGAATTGTATTAACTGCAGTCTAACTTGCAACCTTGCAGCCTAACCAGCAACTAACTTGCAGCCTTTTAAATTAGAAGTTGAGGCACTTTGTAGGCGAGAGTCAACGCTTATCACTGCGGACACAACAGTTCGATTTATTTTGGATAAATTGCAACAACAAAACACGGTCTTGAGTAACCAGTTGTCACAGTCTCTACATGAACGTATTGAAGAACGCCGCACTGATTTAACAGGCGTTTTTATTTACTTGCAAAATCCGAAGAAGTACGACGAGGAAGCCAAAAATACAGATCGTACTTATACATTCTTAATGCCAAAAAAAGTTGCAATACGCTAAGAAATAAAGAATATAATAGAAAGAGTCGTAGTTCAAGACGATGAAACATATGCAGATGACGTCTTGGAAAATACATCTATAGCTGAAACATCTGCTACTGATATAGATCCTACTCTAACGCTAAAAGAAGAATTAGAAAAACAGCTTCAACAAGAAAAAGAAATATTTGAGAAAAACCATACGACAAGCAAAAGGACCTTGAGAAAATTTTGAAGAAAGAAATTACTTTCTTTGAGTCCGATGGTATCATCCCGCGTGATCACGGGCGGGATTGAGTAATCCCGCATTTCAATCCCGCGGGATTGAATGAGCTGCGGGATTGCAATCCCTAATCAAAATAGAACTACAAAATCAGCATCGCTACCTTAGGCTTCTTGCTTTGAGGTGCCCTGTTCCATCCCCAGATAGTTGGAAACCAGTGATTTACAAAACATGGAATGTATAATGGAATGCCACTCTTTCCAAATATTTGTTCCAATATTTCATTCGTTTTCTTATCCATTTTGTTATATTTTCTACTTTCCTTTCGTGTCTTAGATATTCTAGCGTAGCAAAAGAGAAAAATTTGCAATACTTAAGATTATATCAACCAGTGAATTAGTTTTCCTTCTAACTTGTATGAAAAAACAATAGTTTTTCTTCCGTTAAGATTGTAGTTAATGTATAATAAACAGTAGAATAATTATTGTTAAAACGTACCTAACACTTCTTGATTTTGAGCCAAAAACCACCTAACCCTTTTCCCTATAGAAATACGCCACGTAAAATATCGCCTCACAATCGTCACAATAATTCGGAATTAACTTGTAGAACATTTACCCAAATTAGAGCCGTAGGCAACGAGCGTCATCTATTCCCGACCGTTTTGAAACAAAATTTACAATCGTTTCGGGTCCGGGAGAATTTACGGAAAGTCGGCACAAAAAGCCGTAGCCTCCATTGCCCCCCCTCGATCTCCCAGGCCAATTAATTAGCGACGAGAATTAAGCCGAATTAAGCAAAAGCCGTTCGGTCCATTTAATTTGTCAGTCAGAGCGGCGACGCCGCCGACGCTGGCACAAAGCGACGCCTGAGATTTATGAATCGGCCTTCGGTCGTCGGTGTCAATTGGACTTAGTGGGACCTTGTTTGGGGTAGAGGACAGGGACGTACAAGAAAAAACATTCTCTTCAAAAATGAAACACTTAACTACCTACAAATAGCACTTTATAACTTAGACTTAGAAAATATCTCAGGAAAGATTAATTAGATCGATTTCCAATGTTTTTGTCTTATCGTAAATAGATATATTGGATCGGACAAGGTGGAGTCATATGGAGAGGTCTCTACTGTAATTCTGCTGGGATACCTAGCAGGTATGGTGGTTAATAATTTTTCATTTTTTTAAGAGATGGCACTGGAAATAAGGATCTACGACCTTTCAAACGACCTTTCAAAACAACGTTGATGTTTAAACGACTTTGTGTTAGCGTGATATTTTTTTCGAGTGGTAAATATGCCGAGTCTCGAGCCAAATAATAACCATTTGCGGCACGTACTTGTGGACTTTATACTTGTGGAAACTTACGGTGAAAAAAAGTATCATTGACATACACAAAAAATATATTTACTTTCTATCTATTCATAATTTATAGAAATTAATATACTTTATTTTTAGATTCGTTTTGAAAACGGGAGGAGAATACTTCCCGAAACGTTAACGTTGAAAGTTTGTATATTTTTTTAAAACATTTTTATATTTTTAAAATTTTGAACACGCCACAATCATTCAGACATTACTTACGGTGAAAATGTCCCAACGCAAGACGCTTGAGGTCGTTGGTTTAGATGATTTCAAAAGTGGTAAGAACAACAATCGGTAAGTTAAGTGATGGTGCAAAGTCAAAACACAACGTATATAGCAGCAAAGATGAAAATAAGTATTAAACCAAACCTTTCTTCCAAATTAAAAGTGTTTTTTTTTTAATTAAGAATTATTAATCGCCACACATGGTATATCACATGTAAATGAACCTTTTCACTCGTCAAATTTACATCATAAAAGCAATGATTTCAAGCATTCTTATATACAGGATACTTTCGTAAATTTTACCAAAGATTCTTTACATTTTTTTTGAACAAAAAGTTTCCTTATATTGTACATGCTGTATCCAAAATGCAACCGTGGAAAACAAGTCAGAAGCTTCCTTTACATTTTTTTAACAATGACAACATTGTGTTTATTTCGATCTAATAGTCTTATCATCTTGTTTATTTTGATTTATCGAAATTCACTTTTTTGTTACATTGGCCTCTTAAGGTATTCTTTGAAGATAATATATAATTTTCTTTAAATCCAATTTGCTTTTACTGTTTACTGTAGAGACTTTTATTTGATTTTGGCCTATTTTCTTTTTCGATTCATCCAAACTCGACCACGATCCGCGTCGCTTAACTTTAGTTATTTATAACTGCAGATCGACGCGATGTAGCAGGCCCTAGTCATAATGTTTTAATTTTTTTTACATTAATTTGGAACATTTTATTATCCTTGCTTAAAATACAATCAAATTGTAAGAAAAACGATCTCGTTTTATACGAGAATGTGTGATAATGGCAGTATTAAACTGCCAAAAGTATTAAACTGGAAGTTACTTACCGAATCATTTTTTGCAAACTTTTCGACCCACGTTTCGCTAACCATGTTAGCATCATCAGGAGATGATTCATAGTCATTTATTCAATAATTTTCCGCATAAATTTGATTTGTTTTGTTTCAAAAAAAGGATAACTTACACATTATTGTCGTTTAATAACAAAGTTGAAATTACTAACAGTAACGTTCACACTATAACAGGTTTTATAAGCTATAAGTAACATTGAGAAAAACGTGATTAATTGTTTTATTAAATTAACTGTTCAAAATATCCACCATCCCAATGAAAGAAGCTTCGTCGGTTGATAAAATACTGAATACCAAATTTTGGTTTCCTCTGGTTTCGGCCAGATTCACAACATTTTTGTCTGTGTGAAAAATTAGTAGGTAAGAGTGCTTGTACCCTTTATACATGATAAGAGTAGAATAATTGCTTTTTTAGTGTTCTATGTACTATCCAATGGGAAACTCCAACTTGTCGCCTAATCCTTCGAGTAGTTCTGGTAGAATCCTCTTTAATAAAATGTAAAATTTGTTCTTGTATTTCAGAGCTGATTTCTCTCTGTCCCCCCTTGAAATTTAGAAACCACACTATCCGTATACAAAAGTCTTTGAGAAACTTTGACAAATGTTTGTCGAGTTAGAAGCGGTTTTTCAAAATATTGTTGCTCTTAAATACGCCTAGCTCCTTCGGAATTTTCGAGAGGTTCCCCGTAAATAAGAAACATATCCTATCCTGATAGTCGCGCACAGAATATATTTTTGTTTATAAATATAACTTAAATGCACGGCACCAGCGGTGGATCGTGGGTTTTTAAAGTGGTAGGGCGTAGAAGACAATAGTGCTGCTGAAGATTTTTTTTTGCTTTCCCCTTCCTCCTTTTTAGTTTTCATGCTACTAAACCCTATACAGGAGGTGAACCAAAAAAACATTAAAATTTTGTATGGTTAGTACTTACAAGGACATTGGGTTGACAGGATGGGTTGTTGTTTGCGCAGATAAAGGAATGAATAAGTAGTTACTTACCGTTTTCCAAAGAGTAAACCATTAAAACAGTTTATTGTAACTGCAAATTGATAGAGAAAATTCGAAAAAGTCCATGAGAAGTTCGAAAAGTTCAAAAAATATTAAAATTTTATGACAAAAACCCGTTATTGTACACATTTTTGTCGGTGAACCTCGCCGTTTTCTAGTTTTTAAAGTGAAATTCCTTTCGCCTGTTTTTGTCCAAAATAAATTTTTCAATAACTTTTTTTTTAAAGTCCGACCATAGCACCATAGCACTCTCAATATTTAACATATCTAAAGCATTTAGTTTATCTTCCTCCATTGAATTTCTTAAATATGTTTAAAGTACTACTCAGTGTGTACACACGTAGCAAATCCAAATTAAAACAAGTATTCGCGAGGTAAACGAAATACGCGACGCAAGACATATCAAACGCTCCGTATCCGTCAAATGAGAGCTTAAAACTAATTACCTATGCGATCGGTCGCAGGGAATCTACGTCCAAATCACATGTTTTAGAAAGCAGTTAAACCCCCGAATTCTGGTAACCAATAAAATATGTAACGCCAAAGACGCGTACGGTCGCTGGAGGTAAATGTCCGACCAACGATGTAAAAATTGCGGCGAGAGGATGGAATTTTTATCTGCATTATTTGATGTGATGGGTCGACAGACGTTCTTCTACATTTGGAGATTTAATAATATCTTATAATGAGCTAAAGGAAAGAAACTGAACGCAAATAAAATATGGTGTTTTGTCCTGAAAAATTGTTTACTGTGATAAATACTGGTACGGCGATGCCCCAACGCCCTACCTCACGAGCCGCCACTGACTCTTAATACATGATAAGAGTAGAGTAAAATGCTCTTTTAGTTTCCTATGTACTACCCAAAGGGAAACTCTAACTTGTCGCCTAACTCGTCGAATAGTTCAGGTGAAATCCTCTTCAACAAGATGTAAAATTTGTTCTTCGACTTCAAAGCTGATTTCTCTCTCTCGATCACTTTCTTGAAATTTTGAAACCATATTATCCGCATCCAAAAGTCTTTGAAAAACTCGGACAAATGTTTGTCGAGCTAGAAGTGATCTTTTAGAACATCGTTGCCCTTAAATACGGCCAGCCCCCTCGCAATTTTCGAGAGCTTCTCCTCTTCTTCTTCTCTGAAGAAGAAGGATATCCTGATATTCGCGTATAGAATATATTTTTGTTTATAAATCAAACTTAAATGCATGGCACTGATAAATTGAAATCAAATTTGTCGCAATTTTGAAATAACAATCTTTGTCGTTGCGATATTGCGACGTTGTCACATCCTTCAGGGTTAATGTAGAGCATGATACTTAATTAATAAAAAAGTATTTTAACAATGTTCATTAATTTATTTGTTGTTTATTCGTTAAATAATAATCAATTAATATTTATCAAATCTGCTTATTAACATATTTGCTTAAAATGATATTATCATAGATTTTCGATTGGTGATCTAATAAGTTTTTTCCACGCAAAAAGTAGTGTTTAATCAATACATGAAATTCGACAGCAAAAATATCGAACTTAATATATAATATCGGCTTAAAATATATAAAGGTTTACTAGAAAGGAAGGTGTTTTTAGAAATGCAATCACTTTTGCTATACCGCCATCTATCGGAAACGTTTTTGATTTTTAACTCTATCCCGTATATTTGAATTCGAATCTTGGACTTTATCCAGCAAAGATCACAGACAATGAATAAATGAGGAAGACCAAAGTAAACGAAGAACGAAGTAATGGGTAGCATGCTACAAACGAGTGGTAAATCTTGGGAAGAAGCAGCATCCTCAACAAGGCATGGAAAAGGTTTAAAACAAAAGATACAATAAAACCCGTCATTTAGAAAAGGACACAAGTAACACTTTTTTCAAATTTCACTTTTTGGCGCCATTTTATTCATTGAAGCGTTTTACATATTCCCTTAATAAGGGAACATCTTCATGTACCACAAACCATAAAAACAACCTAAACTAAACCTTATAAAACAATAAAAAATTAAAGTCTGTATAAAAAGGTCAAGCATGGCCTTTTCAAGTGAAACGAAACGCAGCTGTCAGATAAGAGTCAGAGTAACATCACTTTATCTTTATCAAATAGAGAATCGTGAGCTTGCCAAAAATGCTTATGAATCTAGAAAAAGAGTGTCTGGAGTAAGGAACATTTAAAACTATAAACAAAATACAATAAAAAAAAGTCAAAATTGCTGGGAAAACTAATAAAAACTATAAAGGGAAAGATGTAGCACCAAGACAAACGGAAGCTGATTGCAGGTTAGTTTTTATTCTATCTTCGTTTTCAACATTATGTTTGTTTCCTCGTGATGTTACCACTATACCACTTATTTTATTACTGCAAGATAATATTTATCGTTTTCTTTATTTACAGATATAATTTAAAATGTATGAAGGAAAATGTATGAAAGTACTAACCGCTTTGTTAACAATTTTGATCGTAAAAATGCCCAAGACACATACTTGCAGGCATTGAAAAGAAGGAAATACAGAGAAAACGGACCAGATCTGAAGAACCTAAGAAAATAGAATTTACCTTTATATAATGCATAAAGAGAGAAGGTTTAAAAAGTGTGCAAAAAAAGCATTTTGCAGCATCCAGGAATTCCTGAGAAATAAGTTAGACGTTTATGTGATTTATTAACAGTAAATCAGCAGCCCATAGATCTCAAAGGTAAATCATAAGGATCACGGAGCAATACAGATCTGGTGATACATTAGCTAAAATACGGGAGCGTATAGAGTAATTTCATGTTAAATATGTACTCTACTGTAACGAAGATGCATAATCCTATTATCTAAATAAAAAACTCAATGTGATAATTAGGCACATATTATATGAACAAAAATATCCAGATCATTCAATAAAATATAAGTTTTACTTAAAATATTTCCAGGAAAATATTAGCTTATCGTTTAGTAGAAAGGAAATTGATGTCCACGCAATGTGTGAAGAGTTAAAGATAAAACTAAAACATCCACATCATAATGATAATGCAAAAAGGGCCTATCAAGCAGATATTGAGATTCAATATCACAAGACAAGCAAATACATTTTACCAAAAAATACAGACGGTGGAAACTAAGTGCAAGAATGATCCAAAAGTATATGGGATTGCATTTGATTATATACAAAATTTGCCACTTCCACATACTCCAGTGCAGGAGGTTTTTTCTCTACGTCAACTATTACTATATACGTTTTGCATTTCAGGTTTGAAAACTGGTAAATTATTCTTTTATGCTTATTGTGAAGGAGTCGCTAACAAAGATTTCAACAAAGTAGGTACCTTTGTGCGAGATAATATTTAAAAAATATTGGTAATGACATCGAAGAGCTACATCTATTTTCAGATGATTCTGCCGGCCAAAATCGGAATCATGCCATGGTTCGTATTGTTTCATTACTGGTAGCTGAACAAAAAAGCAATATAAGCGAGATACAATATTACATACCTAAAAGAGGTCATTCATTCCTATCAAACGATAGAATGTTTGGGACAGCAAAGACACATATTCGAAAAAATGACGGGATTTACACACCAGCCGAATATGAAAATCTTATAGGCTAATGAAAATTTTGAAAGAAGAAGGCCCAAAATTGAAGATATTATAGACATAAAAAATGGTGACCGCACCATTATAAGAAACTGGTGCTACCTGTAGATTCCTATGGCAGAGGCGTACCTAAAGAAAAAAATAGAGAAATAAATTAGACGTTTATGTGATTTATTTAAAACAAATCGGCAGCCCATAGATCTTAAAGGTAAATCAGAAGGATCACGGAGCACTGCAGTATCTGGTGATACATTAGCTAAAATACGTGTGAAGAGTTAAAGATAAAACTAAAACATCTACATCATAATGATAATGCAAAAAGGGCCTATCAAGCAGATATTGAGATTCACACAAGACAAGCAAATACATTTTACCAAAAAATACAGACGGTGGAAACTAAGTGCAAGAATGATCCAAAAGTATATGGGATTACATTTGATTATATGTAAAATTCAGGTCATTCATTCCTACCAAAAGATAAAATGGGACAGCAAAGAGACATATTCGAAAAAATGACAGGATTTACCAGCCGAATATGAAAAACTTATAGTTGAGGCTAATGAAAATTTTGAAATGGCAGAGGCGAAACCAAGGAAAAAAGTAACTTTTGGTATATCCAAGGTGTTACAATTCACATTTTCCAAGTCTACACCAGGTCTTCCGACAACACATGAATCAATAGATTGTTTAATCAGTTCTGAATTCCAGCTCTTACAGAGGATGGGCACCAGGCCACCCTTACCATCAAGTAATACTCCTGCATATGCTGGTAAAGTGCCAATGAAAAGAAAATGACAGTTTTAAAAAAACTAGAAAAATATATTCCAGAGAAGTACCAAAATTCCTATACAGAAGTTTTTGCATGGTCAACAACTTCAACAAACAGTAAATATCAAGAAAATCATGATGATTAACTAACATTTCTTCTAAAAAAAATCTAAGAAGTCATTTCGAAAAAGGAATTAGTCCAAAAATTTTAATTAAAAATATCTGTATGAAAAATGTTTTCTTTTTATAATAAATAAATCTTACAACAATTATATATGATTTTATTTATCAACTTCTATATTTAGTTTCTTTAGCACCATAGACATTTTTTTATAAGAAACATATTTTTGTTAATCCTGAAAAGTTTTAATGAATAGACTCGTGCCCTTTTCGAAATGATGGATTCAAATGTAAACTCGACACCGTTATACTATAAGGAAACATGATAATAAGAATTATAATAATAATAAATTAGTCGTGAAATACTCAACGGAATTATTTTCCTCCAAAAAAATATATAAATGTATAATTTTAAAACATGAAAAGGTTCAGTTACAAGGATCGTTTTTTCCATTCCCCAAAACGGAGGATAAAGAAAAAACAAATTCAACCTCCATTACAAAGGCGTCGCGTCGCGCTCCCGGAAAGGGTCAGGGGGTCGAAAATTCAAATGAAGACATCCCGAGTCCCGATCCTTAATGGAATGTAGGTAGCCGGAAGAACGCTCGCATATCAGAGAGGCACTCAACGTAATGAAACGAGTAATCTGAGAGCAACTCTCTTCGCCTAATCCATCGTGATGCATTCCTTGCCGTTTTAATATTCATTCGAAAACGGTTCGTCCCGAACCAGACAATCGAGGAAACAGCACTTACACTAACAGTCTAAAAAGGTGCGACAGGTTTTCGATTGCCGACGATGCCGGCTTGCCTCATCAAATTATTCCAGTGATGTGGTTTTTGCGTAATTGTGTCAAAATTAAAAGCATTAGTCGCTTTGTCTGTTACGGTTTGGAGTGCGTCTCTGTCCTAGGTCGTTCATTTATAGGGAAAAACTAGCGGAGCACTTTGATTTGATTAAATACCTATTCGACTGGTTGGAATGTTGTTTGAAAATATGCGAATTGTTAACTTGTTAATTAATTATGCCTTTATCTCCTTCAGGCTTTGAATTATTATCCCTTTTTGTAATAATTTCCATCATATTTTATAGGTCTCATGTAAAATATATAATATGTCGGTCAAGTCAATCATTGTCAATATATTGTCGATCAATATATTGTCCTTGAAGAACAATACAATAATTACAATGATTTTCTAACATTTCTACACCTTTTTTATAGAACGATTTCTGTTTGCATTCAAAATATCCTACAGTTTCGGCAATTACCTCTTCATTGAAGCGAAATTTCTTTTCATCGAGCATTTTTGGAGGTCTGAGAACAGAAAATAGTCGCTTGAGGCCAGATCTGAAGAATACGGTGGACAAGGAAGCTATTCATGCAATTTAGTCATCGTTTTGCAATTTCGTTACGCACCAATAACACTACGTAATATTCGCTATTGCTGGTTTTACCTTTTTCGAGAGAATCCATGAACAATATCCCATGCGCATCCCAAAATACAGAAGCCATAAACTCACCTGCCAATGATTGTGTTTTTAGTCGCTTTGGGTGGTTTTCACCGGCTGCTGTCCATTCAGCTTCGGAGTTTTTTTGCAAATTTTACTTCGCAGTGTAGTGATAGATCCATGTTTCATCCATTGTCACATACCGCATAAAAAAACATTTTATTTCACTTAAACAGCTTCAAACATTCGTCAGAATCATCAATACGTTGCTGTTTTTGGCCAGCTTTGAGCAAACACGCACCCATTTCGATAGCAATTAACGCATTCTCAAATAATAGTGCAGAATAGTGTAAACACTTTCTTTCGATATCTTCGTGATATCAGCTATCTCCTGCAGCTTTACTTTACGGTTTTCCGAAATAATTTTCGGATTTTTTCTGACGTTGTCTGGTGTAACCACTTCACTTGAACGTCCATAGCATTCAGCATTATCGGTGCTTATACGACCACGTTTGAATTTAGCATGTCGACCAATTATGGTTAGTTTTCCTGGGGCAGAATACGGATAACGTTTATCAAGCCATTGTTTTACTGCAACTGTATTTTTTTCATCAAAAAGCAATGTTTAATAAATACAAGATAAATACAATAAATTTCCATTGTACAAAAGCAGCATCACTTAAAACACAAAAACTCTGAAACTAATTAACAGATTGTCTTGAACTATGTTGACATATGACGTTTGAAGGTTGGCACAATCGACCATTGGTTAGGATTTTTCTTAAATGACGCCATCTATATATCAGACCGGACACTTATTGACCGATGTGTTAAAATATGGTGTTTATAAATTTTTGTTGAAAATATAAGAGTCTTTCGAATAATTCTCGACCTAAGACGAAAACACAATTCTTAATCTCCCTGGTTTCCTTGGACTCCACTACATTCAGACTAATGACGTTCTGACTATTTAATACATACAATATAATAAAATTTGTCCTATTTTGCAAAATACACGGCTATCTCAATTTTGACCTCATTGAAGTCAGCTAGCGTCTAATAATTTACTAGATCTGGCGAATACGTGGGAGTTTTGGATCGTTAGTCGTGGAGCTTTATAACAACGATCTGAGATCTGTGTACAGGCAAATTATGGTGGTAAAAGAGCATATTGCTTTTTCATGTAATCGTGACAAGGTTAAATTAATTTTATCGATGAAGATATATACTTGAAAAACTTTGGGAGGAGTGAATTTAACGAAAAATATTAAGATACCTTTTTTGTAGCGCATTCAATTTCTTCTTTAAGAATATGTGTTATATTTTTTCAAATATTAATTTGTTCAGTAGTCACAAAATTTCAAATTTGAAAAGTAAAATTGTAAAAGCAGATCAGCGATTACATGTGTTGTGAAAACATTCACAACTGAAAATAAAATTCACCCTGTAGATGTATCCAAAATTAATAAAAGTCTGGACCCATACTGAAGTTGAATAACGATACCATCAGAGAAAAATCAATACACGCATTTTTCTGGAGAGTCATAAAAAAGGGACTCGTAATAAATATAAAAGATACAAGTACCCTAAAGTAGATATTGATGGTAATGGCACTTGGCACCAGAAAAACAAACATCCTTTCAGAGGAACGTGATAGTGAAAGGCTCTGTAGCGGGTAAAGGGGCGAAATGAGGCACTTGAGTAAAACCCAAGAAATGACAGGAATAGATAGTTTTTATAGTATTATCACATGGACAGGGCTACGTGGGAATTGGAGGTAGAAGTCCGAAAGAGAATGTATCGAGAGTTTGAGTTGAAAGGTTGGTGAAGAGAGTTCGGGTTAACCCATTACACGTGAATAGTTCGAGAGAAATAACGAGAAAAGAGTGAGAGTTGAAAGCACACGTTTAAGAGTTGCACGCGAAGATTAAGAGTAGAAAGCACAATTTAAAAATTGCACGTTAGTCAGTTCCCTGTCGATTCCGATTCCGAAGTCCAGTTATTTTTGTTACGCCAAATCTCGCAAAACTTAAGACAATAACTGAAAAATTGCCCATTAAAAGTGAAGTGAAGTAGTTGTGAATTTTAGTAAATAAATGTATATATGTGTATCTTCTGCTTATTAATTCAATAACCAAGACCCATTTCGCGAACCAGCGAATCCTGTGGAAATATTATTATATCTCTCAATGTGCGCACGAGTTTTCTAACAGAGGACTTCCCGCACAACATGGAAACGACTTGTTTGACGTAAATTTATAATGAGTCATTATTTTGTAAACAATTCAATTTCCTTCAAGGATATGTATTGCTCAAATTTTTCAAATTGATGGTTTAGGAGTTTTGGAGGAAAGACGCGATTGCTATTAAAAAACAGAACATCGCAATGATACACTTCTTAATATAAATATTAAGGGCTTTAACTTTCACAATTTTTGTTATCATCACAAATAATATTTTCGGTATCTCTTTCAAAAAAAAAGTAGTCGATTTTTTTGGCCCAGTCTAATATACAATTTCACATTGACTCCTTCAAAATTGCTTGGTTGCTTGGGAAGCTACACAGCATTGAAGACAGTTTGATCACTCTTCATAACAGTGCTGGAACTCAGATGCTAGAATTGCCTTCAGCTGGTCAGTTGCGGTCTTTTCAATATTCTTCAATATCACGTCTTAACTTGTCAAAAACTTGTTAATTGAAATTTAGGTCAAATCGAAGTGGCGTGTTACAGCACTCAGATCTTCTTGATGTTCCGTCTCTCGGAAGAACCTCTCGGTGAAAATGCTGGCCTATCGTTTAGTATTGAGGCATAAATTCCTTATAAGCCAACTCCTGGCTATCAAAAGGACAAATTGGCATGTTTTATATCATTAACTTGCTCATTCTGATTTTTTTTGGCCATAGAAGTGTTCCAATCCTGTACTGGCTATAGCGCTTCTTTTCCAGATCGTATTAAGGAATCCAAGCTTCGTTACCAATAATGACACGTTTTAGAAAATTACGGTCAGTTTCAATTTGTCTAAAAGTCAATACATGTTCGCTCCTATTATCCTTTTGATCCTGCGAAGGGTTTTTAAGTCCATTTCATTCCAATTTATTGGTCAAAATCAGATGAACGGTTATTGGAATTGAATTAAACTCTTCCTCGATCATTCTGATCGTACTGGCGATCAGAACAGACAAGATTGCGGATTCTGTGGTGATTTCTATCACTTCTTTCTGCGAGGTTTAGCCTTCTGACAATATCATAAACCATATGGCACTTAAATCATTGTATAAGTCACTTAAACTTCAAGCTCGCGCGTTGAAATCAAGTAAAGTAAACGTTTTGATATTTTCTAAATAATTATATTGAAGCTTGCTTTAGAAAATTTTACTCCGACGGGCAAAAAATAATTATATTCCGGTTTAAATAATTGTGCCCGTTCATTTTCGATAATAAAAAATTGGGCTACTCAATTTAAATGTGGTCCAACATCCATTAAAGATCATGAATTGAAAATGTCGTATTAAATGATCGCCGAAAGTATGTGAGCTTGCCAATGTTGCAGAGATCCGCTTATACTGTTTCCAATATATTTTGCACGATATTTTGGGTATGAAGATGTATTTCAGTGAATAATTTTCAAGACTGTTTAAACTTATTGAAAAGCAACTTTACATCTTTGATATTTCATAACAGTAGTTTTAATATAGATTCGCCATTATACGCCAGAGATGAAACAGCTGTCCGAAAAATGAGATGACTATGTGAGAGTACGTTAAAGAACGCAAAAACGGTTCCACCTGTAGGAAAAATCAAGGTTGAAATTTTCGGTTGAAAATAAACGGTTGCTATTGGAAGGACGGGTGTTATTTCACCACGAACGATTGTGTACCTGCATACACATTTTGAGTTGTAAAACTTCATTATCTACGCCTGAAAATGCTTTCATATGCCCCGTACTTTTAGGATTTAGTTCCCAGTTATTCCGTCCTCCTTCCACACCTGAAGAAATAGTGCACTAGACTAAGAGTCACCTAAAATAATGATATCAAAGCTTAATCAAAAGTATACTGTTGGTATTAAAAAGTTGAAACATTGTTAGTTCAAATATATTGAATTGCATGGTGACTACGTTGAAAAATATAAAAAATACCTGAAAAAAACTTTCGATCGACCCTGGTAAAAGTGAATAATAATAATGTTATGTAATAATCATATTTATTAAAAATGTTTAACAAATAAATTTTTCCAAAACGCAAATATAAAAATAACTGGAGCAATGCTACGAATACGGTCCTGCTCATAAGACGAAACAACTGCCCAGGTCAGGACCGAGCTCATTTTCAACGGTCAAAAAAAATAATTATATCTAGTCGCAAACCGGCACTTCAATTAAGGCAAGTTCAGATTGGGGAACATGGTGGATAAGAGGGGCAGTGGGTAAAGGAGGTGAGACCCTATGGCGGTTTTAATTGCCCCATTGTGCAGATGTAAGAGATACAATCGATCGCGGCCCAATTAAGGCTCCGGGATATCGGAGGGGCCGATGGTGGCGGCGTTCGGGTTTAATTGGGGCCCCATAGCTAATTAGAATGGGGACGAGTCTGGGTTTCTTTCGGCTTTTTTGTTTTCGTGGTTAGGAAGTGCGCGGCGTTATCTAATGAACTAAGGTTATCATGATGTTGATTTGTTTCTAGGAGTTTTTAATGAAGATTTATATATTTTCTGGGTCTCATTACTGTAGTCCAGTGGTTTACAAACTTTAGGTTACTACGCTCTCCTATAAAAATTCTAATCTTGGCTATATATATTATATATATATATATATATATTATTATTATTATTATTATTCACGTATGGGCCCTATATATATATATATATATATATATATATATATATATATATATATATATATATATATATATATATATATATATATATATACACATTCGTCTTCTTTATTTTTACTTCATGTTTACTGTTCATTACAGAACAGACATGACCAAGTCTCATTCGGAAACTCATTCCGTTTCCGACCTTTTCGGATTCTTTGACTTCCTTGGCTGCATATTGGAGAGATAAATCAGTAAGGTCTTTAATTTGATCTGTCCATCTTTTTGGATGTCTGCTGGGTGATCTAGAACCCTCCATACTTCAGCACCTTCAGCAATAGTCTATCAAGGTCACTAGTTAATTAGGTTACTCTCTGCGTTCAATGTCGCGGAAAAATCTTAGTGTTCGTTCATAAATAATTTGGAACAGGCTTGTGGGTTTATTAGTGTTTTATTTAATGAATTCCAAACTTTTTCGTAATTGGAAAAATGTGCACTGCGTTTTGCAAAGGAGACGCGTCCTTATTATCGTGTCGTCTTCAAACGAAAGTTGGAATCATGACTACCTTTGCACTATCCATAGCTGCTCTAAATAACTGGTTCGATGTATAGTTGAACCATTCTCTCAAATTTCATAGTTATGATATTCTTCGCCCTCCCCCGCTTCTACACCCCTTTCTGCATATGACTCACAGTAGTTCCTAACTTGTCTTCGCATTACGTAACCGAACTATTCAAATGTGCGTGTCTTTATAATTATTAGTTCTTTATAGGTAGATATTCTACATAGCACCTCTTCATTTGTAACTTTCTGTACCCAATGTACTAGTAATAGTCTTCTGAATAGCCACATTTCTAAAGCTTCAAGTCTTTTGATCGTGTATTTATTAAGAGTTTATGCTTCTATGCCATATAGGAAAATCTAGTCTATGAAACAATGAATCATTCGAGTTTTCAATTTATTTGTTATTTTTCCACAGTAGAAGAAATACTTAATCTTGTAGTTGCGTGCTACTTATATCCTTGTTTTGATTTCTTCAGGGTTATCATTCTTAAAATTAACCCAAGTTTCCAAATGCTTGTATCTATCAAATCGCTCAATATTATTGTTGTTTATTCTTAACTGTCTGATATTATTGGGTGATTTCGTAAAATATGTGAATTTTATTTTCTTTAGGTTCATATTAAATACGTAGAGTTTGCTAGTTTCTCTTATCCTTTTCTTATTTTTTGTACTCGATATTTTCCTCCAATGTGACTGTATCATTGGCATACCTTATTATTAATAATCACTCGATTTACTATGACGCCGGATGTTTCTCTTCGCAGCGATTCCTGAATGTGTATTCTCTAGTTTCACTGACTCCAGTTGTTTGATTATTATATATTATTTTATTATAAGCTAATACATTTCATGGTAAAATTGTAGCTGTTCCATATATACGGAACTCTTCAAATCCTTTTAGTATGGTGGATCGATTCACATTTCTTCTTGTTACCCTTCTCATTGAATCAATTGTTGGTGAGTTTTCGATTTTTCAATTATTTTCCGTCTGGTTTATCCATACTTCTGCATTTACTGTTTTTACATTTTCTTCCACCTGCTGTCTCAATCGGACTATGGGTGTCCTTCTCGGTCTGCTCTGTGCTGGATTCCATATTGTTATCTCTCTTATTGGCTTATCCATGTCTCTTCTCATTACGTGTCTGTACCATCTTATTCTTTGTGTTATAAGTATTCTCACTATATTTTCAGGGTTCTGTACTCGTTGTTTCCCAGTTTCTTTGCTCCCATTAGTGTTCTCAATGTTTTGCGTTCAAAAATGTTTACTTTGTCTTTCATTTTTGCTGTGAGTGTTATAGTTTCTGCGGGATATGTTACTATTGGTCTTATTATTGTTTTGTATATTCCTAATTTATTCCATGTGCTCAATCTCTTGTCTTTATTTCAGTCATTTCTTGTTACTATGGAATGCTCTATATCCTTTATAAATCTTTTATTCTATATCAAGTCCCTGATGCATTCTATCTATTATGACTCCCAGGTATTTAAATGTTTTCACTTCTTCGTATTTATAGCTTCGGCACTCTACATTTCTCAATATTTTGTATTGTCTGCTGCAGTATATAAGCTTTGTTTTTTGCTCATTTATTTCCAGCCTTTTTTTTCTTGGACTCGCGGTCAAATATTTCTATTACGCGCTTTAGCTCTCTGCTCTCTGATAATTTATTACATCATCCGCATATACTACTATCTGTACAAGGTGTATTTAATGTTCCTATATTTTCAATTTTCTGTTTTATGCTATCTAATGCTATTATGAATAATAGTGCCGATAACGCATCAATAATAGTGCCGACAACGTTAGACAGTGAGTCTAACTCCTTTTTTGATTTTATGTTATTTGTCATTCCTTGTTCTGTACATATTTTTGCTTCAGTTTTTTAAGTTTTCCATGGGTTGTTCTTTGTTGATTTTATTGAACGCCTGCTTAAAATCCACGAAAAACTATATATGCTACCATATTATGTTCATATATCTTCTCCGTGATTTGTTTTAATATGTGTATGGCATCTACTATCGAATTTCCTTTTCTGAAGCCGCATTTCCTATACGTTTTTCTGTGTATTTCTTCAATCGTTTTTTCATTATGTTAATATGTATCTTGTATGCCGCGTTCAACAGTGTAATTCCTCTATGGTTTTTGCATTATGCCAAGTTACCTTTTTCGGTATCGGTATTATAATGCCTGTACTCCATTCATCAGGTGTTCTTCGCACCATATCTGTAAAATAAGTTCGGATATTTTTTGATGTAATTCTTCCCCTACATGCTTAATTAGTTCTGCGCACATTTCATCACATCTTTTATTTTTGAGTTTGCTAATCGCCTAAGCAATTTCCACGTACTCGGGTTTTCTTACATTCTCATTTTCTGTCTGTTCCTTCTCCATTTCTGCTGCTTTCATCACCTCCTCACGGTTTTTGTACATCTCTTTGAAAGTATTTCCCATAACTCGTTTTCAATTACTATTGTTGTTTTCTTTGTCTTACGATTATTTTACCTGTTTTACGCCTCAGAGACGAGTTAGTTAAGGCAAAAAATTATTGGCTCACCTCAACAACGCAATAATAAGATATTAGAGAATATAAAAAGTCAAACCCAAATTGAAATCTTTTTTGAAAGCATAGCCTCAAGGTCACTTTATATCAACTTTCGTAATTAAACCAGCGGCTTTATTTAACCTATTTCGTTTATTTTGAGGAAAAATGAGGGCGCGCTTCAACGTTTGAATCTCCCTTTCTCTCTTCCTCCATCTCCAGTGCGTGTATGCGGAGGGTCATACGCGCGCCCTCAGGATCTGCCTTTATGCTTAATTACCCTAAATAAAGTTTTATATGGTTTTTTAATCAGCACGCTAAATTAAACGCTTTTAAAATATCATAAAGCTGCAAATCGGGATTTAAATGAGTGTTAGGTGGTTCCTAACTGGAAGTATACAATATGTATCTCTCACTCTCAGACAAAGCATTTAAAATAAAATAGCAATAAAACCCTTTGTCTTTTATTAAAGTTACTATAGTAACAACTACTTAGAATGTTTAAGAGCTAACACAAGCAGTATATGCAGACTATTAATGCAAGAACTCATTCTTGTTTAGTTTGCCTTTCAACAAGGCACGAATTTACTTGTGTGGTTAGCAAACCTTTTCGAGATATCGAGAATCAAATTACAAGATGATGTTATGTGATATTATCATCATCATCATCATCAAGCTGGTGTTAGAGACATGAATGGACTTTGGCCTCTTCAAGGATCCTTCTACAGCTAGCTTTGTCGAAGGTCTTCTTCGTCATCATCTTAATTTTAAGTTATTTAAAAATTATTAAAAAATTCGATGCTCTTGAGCTACTTCGCTCAATTGATAAGACCCAGAAGGTCGAAAACTACACAATCCATCTATTCTACTAATCACAGGGTTAACATATCCAAACCAAAACCAGAAGAGTGCGGCCAACCTGATTCGTAAACTGGACAAACTGGAGAATTCATAAAGCTCAAAATTCGAGCCGCGTTTCCAACGTCTTTGGCATGCTTCAGAATGGAACCAGATTCTCTAAAAATCTGTTAAGTATGCTGCTTGTTTCGACTTTGGTTCCTCTCATTAGTCAGGGAAATAACCCTGAGACAAGATAAAATTTAGGCAGATGGTATTACACCAAATGTTTTGAACAAATTGACTTTTCAATAATTATTGATTTTCACGCAAAGAACGTTATCTCAAAGCAGGTATCTAATTTGACGAAATTTAGTCAAAAAGCCAAAGACTGTGTCGGGCCGAGCATTTGTCGAGATTTCCACGAGTGGCATCGATACCCCGTTTGCAGTTTGATGATTTTCCACAAAGTCAATTTGTTAAGTTATTTAGATCGGCTTCCACGTTATCTAGATTATCGCAGAACAGGAATGCTCACTCATCTACGGCTTCTAACTGGTCTTTCTGGTAGGCTTTTTCTAGCGGGATCAGTAACCTCTAACCTCATCACACCATGGCAGTTTTCCTACTTTGATCATTTTGTTTCTATCTGGTTCTTGGTAGATTCTGTACAGTTCAAAGCTGAATTTACTTCTCCATCACTTATTGTCATTCACGATCACCGATAAATTGTTCTTAGCACCTTTCTCTCGAAGGACCCTAAGTTTGCTTTACCTTTTTTGTAAGCGTGCACGTTTTCAAAATGCCTTATGTCAACACCAACCTTATTAGTATTTTACCAGGTGTGGCGGTTAACCATTCATATTTTTTTAATTAAAAAATACATTTAATTTGAGAGGAAGGTAAACAATGATTTATTCAAAGTATGCGTTATCGCTAGCTGAACATTTTTCCCACCTCTCTGGTAATTTGTAGGTGCTCTCCAGAAAAACCGCACATCTTTTGAGGTGGTTCAGTCATCAAGCTATTTTTTTTTTCATTTCCATAATTGTTGAAATGTTTCATGGAAAGTGCATGGTCGGAAGAGGCCAAGTCTGATGAGTACGGCGAGTGGAGCAAGAGTTCCCAGCCAAGTGCAGAAATGGAGTCTCTGACCGCTTTCGATGTATGTGACGGGGCGTTGTCGTGCTGTCGTGCTGTAAAAGCACTTCAAAAGCACTTCACTTTCATGTCTTGTAGGCCATTCTGGTCACTTTTCGATCAATACATGGTTCAAAGTGATCACTTGTTGACGACAGCGAACGGTATTAACTGTTTCACTTACTGAACTGTTTCATACACAACACTTTTGTGATTCCACCAAATGCACAGCATTATCTTCTTTCCAAAGTGATTGGGTCTTGCGGTCGATATTGATGGTTGTCCTGATCCAATCCATGATTTTCTGCGTTTTGTGTTCCCGAAATATATCCATTTTTCGTCTCCAGTCTCGATTCGATGCAAAAAAGTATTTCTTTCATGCCGAGAAAGTTGAGTTGTTCGTTCAGTTGAGGTGGTACCCATTTTTCTACCTTCTGGATCTTTTCCATGGCATGCAGACGATCAGAAATGATTCGGCGACCAACATTTGATCTTACTGCTACTTGTTGAGTTTGCATATCAACTTCTTCTAACAATGCTTGATTCTTTAATTTATTTCGATTGACCTGGACGTTCTTTGTCTTTAAGGTCAAAATCACCACTTTTGAATCATCTAAAGCAACACCCACAAGCGTCTTACTTTGAGACATTGTCACTGTAAATCTCCACAAGTATACGATGGTTTTCACTATCGTTTCTCTTTTGATTGAACAGGAAAATCAGTACGTGCAGTAATTTCAACTCACAAAAAAATATGACGCTAACTTGAAATGTACTCTTGTAGCAACAAAATAACATAAAAGATTAGAATGTGAACCGACTCCTGTTTCCAGCGCCATTTCTTAAATACAATTAAGAATTATTAACCGCCACACCAGGTATATACAGGCTAATTGAAAAGTTCGCGAAGCGGAAATGGTAAAACAAGTTTATAGTTGAAAACATTACTTTATTCTTCTGTATAAGATCAATACATTTTTCCAGGGGTTCTCCAATTCATTTATTCCATCTCGAAAGTGATTTTCTGGAAGACCTTCAAAATACTCATCCACCGCTGCTGTAACTTCTTCATTTCATGAAAAAACACTTGTCACTTAGGAACTTTTTGAGTTTTTGAGGTAGGAACAATTAGTAGTATCATTAGTAACTCCTTCAATTTAGCCATTGCAAGAACATCTTTGTGAGCTGGCGCATTGTCTTAAGCCAGGTCTTTTCTCACGAATTTTTGCATCCAATTAATCCAAAAGATTTTAGTAATACTGTCCTATTATTGTTTTACCGGTTCGAAGAAAATCAATTAACAAAATGCCTTTTGCATCTCAAAAAATTGATGGCATACATTTTTTGGTTGATTCTGATCACTTTGGCTGCTTCGGAACAACCGGGCTCAGGAGACTCTGCGATTTGTTGTCGCAGTTAAGAATCCTAGTGATAAACCAAAATCTCATCTATAGTTACAAAACGACTTTTAAAATCTATTTTATTCTTTCGAAAAAGATCCAAATGTTAGTTAGAAAGTTTTACTCGGATCGTTTATGATCAGAATTTAGCAAATGTGGCATCCATCTTACACATTGTTTTCTCAAGCCCAATTCCTTTTTCAAAATATGAAACACCCATTCAATTGAGATGCCCATGGCCTTAGCAATTTCACTCAAAGTCAATTGTCGGTCATCCATAACCATATCATGTATAGAATTAATTATTTGTTCAGTTGCCCTTATTGTGTAAATAATGGAATTAACTGGATGTCGTAAATTATGAGTTTTTCAAATCTGGTCAAAAGGTCATTGCTGATTTTCAGCAGTATCTGGTTTGGTGTTAGTATTGGTCCGGAAAAATAAAAAGCCCTTATACTGGTAAGGGAAGAAAGGAAGTCATTTTGCTTCAGGTCAACGCATGGCCAAACAGCAGCAAAACAGAACTTTGATACAAATCATCGTGTTGGGCTGGGAGATTTTACGCCTTGGCCCTTTCGGGTTTTTATGTCTTGCGATTCCTGCAATTTCGCCTAGTTGATAACCGCTTCACATGTCTTGAGGAAGTCGAAAAGAGCCTCAATGAGGCCCACCAAGTATTTTTTCAATTTGGAATTTGAATTAGCTGAAAAGTGGCAAAAGTGTATAGAAAATGAGGAAGATTAATACTTCTTCCATGAATAAATGTCAAATGCAAACAAAAAGGCCGATAATTGAGCTGAAAACTTAATACCTGGTATATAGAGTGCTATTTTTATAAACATTTTTTTTTATTTGCTTATTCTATTTTATTCATACAAGTATTATACAAGTTCATACCATACTATTAGTACTTGATGTTATTGTTTTTAATTAGGTCGTATAAAAACATCTAGGCAACAATCCAAAAAGGCCCAGTCAGATGTCAGATTAAAACAAAAAGAGTAAAGAGACACAAAGGCCTCTTCTATTAATTATCTGTCCCTAATTGGCATCAACGAGCAATTAAAAACACTTCCGCAGCAGATGCGCTTGACCGGGAGACCGGCCCGTCTTTCCAACCTCCCCCGCTCACCTCTCCCGCTTGCTCCTCCAACTCCCCCATGCCCCTGGTCCAGGTCTAATGACCGTTCCCCATCCGCCGTCGGTCCCCTCTCCTGCTGCCGCGTTCCCCTCTCGGCCGCGGGGCCACCATAATTAAAAGACCGCCGTCGACGGGCTTACTCCACTTTATTTATAGTCACGATCTATATTGTTAATTAAAGTTCATTCTCAGCCATCAAGGCTGTCAGGTTGGGACTGAACCGCGCCTATTAAAAAGGGATTCCGATGGAGATCTGGTTCGGCAGTTCAATGTCATTGACAGCCAGCAGAAAATTATATATATATATATATATATATATATATATATATATATATATATATAACAGAAAATTATATATATATATATATATATATATATATATATATATATATATATATATATATATATATATATATATATATATATATATATATATATATATATATATATGGTGTCAGGGAAATAAGTTTCATAAATTTAACCAACGATTCTTTGCATTTTGAATAAAAAGTTTCCTTGCAACATGTATCGAAAATTCAATCATTTCCGCAAAAAGCATTATTTTATTTACCTAACAATTAGGGTTTTGAAAAGATATGTCATAAATGGATAGATCATATATAAGTTTGATAACAAAACTATTTTTACTTTTTCCTTATAATTAAAGAGTTATAACAAATTAAAATTATTTTTAAACCTAGTATCGCTGATAGTTC
The DNA here is from genome assembly GCA_031761425.1 of Cosmopolites sordidus. Lineage (NCBI taxonomy): Eukaryota > Metazoa > Arthropoda > Insecta > Coleoptera > Curculionidae > Cosmopolites > Cosmopolites sordidus. Next base: position 281,056 of record JARFXV010000073.1, read on the forward strand.
TCGAAATAAAACCCGAGCGTGTGTGACGTCACTATGTTTATTTCCCCTTAACATTACAGACAGATGATACGAGTGTTTTAGTTTTTAATCAACTTGTTCTTATTATTATAATCAGTGTATTGATAAATTTATTGAAAATGTCCAATCTAATTAGTTATGATGCCTGCTTCGTAGTTTTATGTACCAATACTACAAAAATAACTCCGAAAAAAATGTTTTTAAATGCGACATAAGATGTTAAACGTCGAAATCAATGGTTCCAAGCAGCACAACGTATTAACCCTAAAACGACATCAAATTTTTGCAATCAGCTGTTATCAAATAGATACAAAAGAATAGATACATTATTTATAACATTATATCAATTTTTTTATGATTGAGTTTTTATTACCTGCTGAAGCTACACAATCGAGACATACAGTGTCTTGAACTTTTCTTAGTTTTTCATTAATAATTAAGGTAACTGTGTAAGCTTTACTCAGAACTTTATGTTCTAGACATACACGTACTTACCCCGTGTAAATACAATTATTGATGTTAAATTGAACAAAGCCTATAACCTTGTCACAGTAATTTTCGCGTGATACCCTACTAATAATTTAATTATATTTAATAGAAATATTTTGTTTTGTATTTACATTTGCATTAAATTTTTTTAAAGAACTCCAATTGACGCTTTAGTACCTCGAACTTCAGCTGAATTGAATCGAATGCCATTTTTGAGAAAATCTGTGGGTATATTATCAAAATTGGCCTTTATGAACGCTTTTCTACACATTATTGCATTAAATTAGTGACCAACAATATTTTTTTGCATTAAACTTTAGTAATTAAACTAAAATCTTTAAAATAATTAACAGGTAAAAGCCGTTGACAGTACTTACGTGAAAACACTTTAACATAATTACGTCACAAATATGGCAGCTAATATATTAATAATTTCATGCAATTATTATATGTAATAAAGAAAAACTGCATAAGTCTGACTGGGTGACTTAATCTTGAAATCATTATTTTAACCTCGGCAGTATTTTTATCAATTTTCTAAGGATTGTTTCTTTGTTGTTACATATTATTGTGTATTACCTTATTTTATCCCACTTATTTATTTCTTTTTACTAGTAACTCCATTTTCAGTTCAAATTATTTCAAATATGCTAGAAGCCACTTAATAATTCTTTAAATGATCTTCTTCTTATCGTGCCGTCTTCGAACGAAGGTTAGCAACCAATATGACTACCTTTACTCTGTTCACAGTTGCTTTAAATAACTAATTCATTATACAGTTAAATTATTCTCTCAAATTTTGCAGCAATGACATTCTGGATCTTCCCACAGCTCTTCCCCTCTCATTTTTTTCATGCACAATCATTCTCAATAGCTCGTAACGTGGTCCTGCCATTACATGCCCTTAAATTACAACAGCAGTCTATTGTAATTTCGTTAAATATGTCCCATTTTCCTTCTACAGCGTTTAGTTTCAATTCAAAATTTTAGAAACAGTGGTTGATGTCTTTTATATATACACAGGATAGTGTTGATGTGTTGATAACGCAGGATAGCTTAAAAAGAACGCATGTTTTTTTTTTAGGATTAAATGTCACTTTGCTTTTGAATGTAAATATGTTTTATTAAAATATTATATGGGAAATATAATATACCCAGTATGAAATATACAGTATGGAAAAAATAACCCTGTTTCCTAAATTCAAACTGACAATAAAAGGAACAGTTTATGACAGTGCTACAGAAGCTCAAAAGCTGTGACAAGAGAAATTGAGGCGATTCTGAAAAACGACATAAATTACACAGGTCTATATGATTTTTTATAACATTGATGAGAATGCTCTTTTTGCGTTTCATCTAGGTAGTTATTAAAACACATTTTCACAGAAATCGCATAGTACGAGCAGAAATGGAGTTCTCCTTTATATCAGGGGGTCACTGAAATTGTTTGTACCTGATTTTGGACTGGATAATGTAAGAATTATCACAAGACCGTAGAGGGAGTATTTCCACAGTATTCTAGGAATCTTTAAAGGCAGTTTTATTGTTTTCTATAGTTTAGTTTGTGTTTGTCTCCTTTTGCGAAAATTCAGCGGATAAGTTTTGTTATATATGCGAACGATTTATTTTAAGTCTCAAGCTAGATCTGTATCCGAGAAAGTTATTATTAGAGATAAAGCCTATCTTTTATATTTAAGTGTTAAATTGGAGATCAAGATAAAGGTTGGGTTCCTGATGTTTGCTGTGTAAGTTGTCACGTAAATTTTGTGCAGTGGATGCATCGCAAGAAAAAATTTATGCGGTTTGCTGTTTCTATGGTGTTGAGAGAACCTACCTAAAAGAAATATTTCCTCAATACGCAATAATATGTATATATATAAATATATATGTTATGTATATATTATGATGCAATATTAAAAGAAGGCATATTTATTGGACCTCAAATAATAAACCTTCTAGGTAGGTTTCCTCAAAAATGTTTAAATTTGTTGACCTGTGTAATCTATTCTAGCATTGGTTGAACGTACTTAGCGGTGTATGGATGTGGAGGAGATGTATTTTGAATAAAAAGAAATAATGTTGGCAAAATAACTATTTGTTTTTTTTATTGAAAAAGTTCCGTTATTTTTCCGACATCCTTGCTGTGCACACATCGGGAGTTTCTCTTCAATGGTGTGTATTACAGCCACCAACATTTCTTCTGGCACAGTTACAACTGGCGTCAGCTGAAAATTTTCAGCTGGTTTAGTGTAGGAGTATTCGAGGATAGACTTTCAATCTGAAATAATCATAGAAAGAGAAATCGCAGACAAATAATTGACGTGGGTACCAAGAAACATTATACGAGGGTAGTCCGAGAAGTACCCGACCTGACGTATAGATGGCGGGTGATGTTTGAAAAGAATGACGATGGTAAAAGTATCAACCTTATAAAGTTTAAGTTAATAGTGAACGCTCTCAGTGAATTTGTAAAGATGGAAAAAATTAGTCATCTTTACGTAATAAAATACTTTCTTTTAAAAGGTCTCAGTCCAACCGATTCAAAACAGAGCTAAGATCTACTCTGCGGCAGTCTGCTCCTTTTTTTACAATAGTAAAATGTTTGGCGGCAGAGTATAAACGAGTCCGTACAAGGTGCCAAAACGAACATCGCAGTGGTCAACCAATTGAGGTGACTACGCCGAAATGCTGAAGAAAATCCAAAAATGGTATTAAATGACAATTGACTGAAAGTGTGTGAACTGTCAGACATGCCAGGTATTTCAAAAAGTGCTGTACATCGCATATTTATTGAAAATATGGATTTTTAAAAGCTGTGCGCAAAATGGGTGCTGCGATAACTCACAATGGAACAAAAAGCTGCGTCTTGAGGATATTTAAATCAAGTGTTTGGCGAAGTTTCACAGTAATACAACTGAGTTTTTGCGTCGAGTCATTACCATGGATCAAATATGGGCCCATTACATCACACCTGAGATGAAGTAACAGTCAAAACAATGAACCGAAAACGCAGAAACAGCTCCAATGAATGCGAAGAGATTTCCGTTTGCAGGCAAGGTCGTGGCATCAGTTTTTTGGTACTCGAGTGGAATAATTTTTATTCATTATCTTCAGAAAGGAAAAACAGTCAACGGTGAGTATTATGCGAACTTTGCAGCGTTTGAGTGACGAAACCAAGAAAAAACGGATGAATATGGCAAAAAAAAAGTTCGAATTACTTCCTCACGCACCCTGTTCGCCAGATTTAGCTCCCTCAGATTGATATCTGCTTCCAAGCTTGAAAAATGGGTCGATGGTAAACGCTTTGCCAACAGTGAAGAGGTGGAGTCTGCGAGTGATGGTTATTTTGAGGAGCTCAATGTTTCTCACTATTGAACATCGCTAGGAAAAGTACATCGAGCTAAAAGGAGACTATGTCGAGAAATAAAGATATTTTTCCGGGTACTTCTGGGACTATATTCGTATATTGGTGAAACATTTGTCCAAAACTGAAACCTCTGCCCCGTTTCTAACTACTATCTAATTAAAAAGCATACCATCATTTTAGGGCGCCCAGTATAACTGATTTATATTTGCAAATTGTGAGCACCTTATTTGAATCTGTATGTAAATATTTGAATATTCGTGTAATGAGGGATGCTCTCAAATATTATCTGTCATCAAAACCGCTCACATCAATCATAATAAAAAAGTCGCAAAATTTGACGGCCACAGTTTAAAAACTAAGACGACCCAACCGAAAACAGTGTTATAACCTGTACAGTTTCCAGTCTGAAAACCACGTTCAGGCCGCGTCGTAACCTGCAAGCTTTGTGACCACTGAATAATTCAGCAGAAGACGACGACGACGACGACGACGACGACGACGACGCCACAACATCCACCCGCATTTTTTCTCCTTCTCTTCCGGGGACGTCCGCACGCCGAACCTCAACTTAGCGACTACGGCCAATTTCTTCTCTCCGCTTTTTCCCCATCTCCAATTTGTTGTTTCATCTCGCCGAGTGACGCTTTATTGATCTTCATTCGATTTATTCCGGGCCTTTTTTACGATTATGATGAGCTCGTAACACATATTGGATCGTAAAGCTGGTCTAATCCCCATCAGGGACTGAGCTCTTTCGAAAATTAATTACGCCTTTAAATCATATCGGGGCTGGCGGGTTCAAAGGCGAACTGGTGCTCTCTTGTTTTGTTAAGATAATGAGATTAGTTGTTGAAATGATCGGCATTCTTGGAGTTTGTCTCGAGATATTGCCGGTTTAAATTAGTTTTGCTTTTAGGGGTTGATATTATTATACTATTTTGAGTGAAACGCAATATTACATACGAGGATAGAGTGAAAAGTCAGATGTGATAAATGGCTATGGGATCGCACAGGTGAAAATAATAACGCTTCATGAATTTCAAACTCTTATAACATTAGGACAGTCTTCGAAAGCAAATAACTCCGATATTTTTGATAACGGGTCTTTTAAATTTAGCTGTTATTTAATTCTTGAATAAAACACAGATGGCGTTGTGAATTTGTCTAGATCTAGTCTCATTTCAGGAGTATAATGTATGACACTTACAAAAATGGAGTCGTACACAGTACAACAGGGCGTTAAAATTGTTGAATTATTTTATGAAAATGGGCGTTCAAATGTTTTTAGAAAATTGTTTTTAAAACTTGTTTTTAGAAAACGTGATATTTACGTGCACAATCGTCCATCTGAAAGCACTATAAATCGAATTGTTCAAAAATTTCTAGAAACTGGTTCGGTGGAAGATAGAAGAAGAGCAATATATAGTCCTAGTGGTCGTTTACAAGAGCATATTGATTTGGTTCGTGAAAGTATTGCTGAAGACACAAAAATTTCTATTAATCGATGTTCGCAACAATTTGGACTCAGTGAATCCACAACATGGAGTATTTTACGAAAGCATTTAGCACTGAAGGTATATAAGATTCAAATAATATAGGAACTAAATATCTGGATCATTTAAAACGTCATGCATTTGTCAACTGGATCAAATAATAAACAGATGATGTTTCTCAAAAAAAAACATCTTTTCAGACTAACCAAAATAATAAACAAAATTTTTGTCTTTGTGGCAAGGAAAATCCACGATGGATTCATGAGAAACCTTTACATCCTAAACGAGTCACTGTTTGGTGTGAATTATGGTCAGGAGGTGTAATTGGATCGTATTTCTTTAAGAATGCTGCTGATGAAGCTGTAACTATGAGTCATGTTCGATGTAATCAGATTATAACTGGATTTTTCCGTGCTGAATTGAGTAATATTCATCTGAAGGATATATGGTTCCAACAGGATGGCGCTACACCTCTTTCTGATAATGAAACAATTTGAGAGATAAATTTTTCTGGATGAGTTATAGCAAGAAACGGTGATGTTAATTGATCTTCAAGATCATATGATTTGACCAAGGTCTATAAGAGCAATCCACAATCGATTCCTGAACTAAAGAATGTAATTATTCGAGTTATTGGTGAAATGAGCCCCGGTTATGCTAAAATTTTGACGAAAGAGTGGACGTCTGTGGAGCTGCAAGAGGTGGTCATTTTTCAGATATTACCTTTTGAGTTTAAATGACCTAACACTATAGTTCAATTATCAATAAAAAGTTTTTTGAAATATACGCACATTCTGTGTTTTATTCAAGAATTAAAAAAACTCAATATGAAAGATCTTTAAAATATGAAAGAAGAAAAGTTGAAAAAGTACTATGGGGTCTCTGCTCCTTCAAATTACAAGTATAATGCTCCACGCTCAGAACGTGCAGTTGTAACTGTAAAAAAAATCTGAACAAAACCCATGATATTTTGGTGACTAATCGTAGACAATTAAGAATGAACGCCGTCGAAATATTATATACGGATATTTGACCAAGAGCAATTCGAAAGAATTTATGCGATGATTCGTGATTGTTGAAGAAATTTGGATTCAAGACAGAAATGAAGGAAGAGTCAAAGCAGTGAGTTTTACCTGGAAAATGCGCCTTAAAGAAGGCGAAGACGTTGCCATAGACCTTCTGGTAAGGTTATATCTGCTTTTTCGCAAGACTATTTCGTAGATTATTTCGAAAAGTGAAAGGCTACCACAAGAAAGTTTTATGGTGCATTACTGGTCAAATTGATGAAAGAATTGATAAAAAAAGTACTTTTTCAACATAACAATACATCCGCCTGTTCGTCCGCCGTTGTTACAATGAAATCGGTCCATTTATGCTACGAAGGATGCCGCATCCAACGTATTCTCCAGACTTGGCTCGCTCAATTTTTTTTCTCTTTCAGAATATGAAGAAATGGCTGAATGGAAAGAAATGTACACCAAATAAGGTGATAATCGCCGAGACAGAAGCACACTGCGACAAATTGCACTTTTTGACAACAATAAAAATGAAAATCGTGTTGCGACCAACAGCCGACAGCGCGGAGCGTCACTCGTACTCGTACAAATCAAAAATCAGTAAACCAGTTATAAACCACAAAATGTGTAAAATATCAGTTTTCATATTGTTTTTTTAATTTTTCTTCGGTTTGGGCAAAAATTCGCGTTTTTCATGAAAGAAAAAATATCGGACATATGTGCATATGTTAAATGTCATACTGGATTGACATACATCGAGCTTTAATAAATTAGAAGCTACTTTTCAGAAATGGAATCATCACCGATTGAAAATGCACCAATTTTCTTTTATTAGGAAATTATTTTAAAATCAAGTTAATTTAAAAATATTAAAAAAGAATTGAAATTTCTCTTGTAGTGCAAGAAAATTTGGCGAATCCTTTAGTCACCATCAAACGTCAACAAGAGTATGTCGAGACCGGTTTCTGACCCCTTAAACTGTTATGAGTAAACTCGAATCGAACATTGGAATTTTTCTAACTATTTTTGTGTTAAAGAAGCTATAAATATATTAAACACATTTGCACATTATATATATATATATATATATATATATATATATATATATATATATATATATATATATATATATATATATATATATATATATATGTACATAACTCCCACGCGAAGTAAGACAGGGAGATGGGCTATCAACTACATTGTTTATACTGACACTGGATGCAGTAAGCAAAGAGTATAATATCACGAGAACATTCATCAATAAAGCGATACAAGCAGTTGCATACGCAGACGAACTCACTATGCTAGCTAGAGACAGAATAAGCCTGGAAGAAGCAATCTAAAACAATGGACAAGAAGCAAACAAAAGAGGCTTCACAATAAATCAAGACCAAAGCAAATATATGGAAAATATTAGATATACGAAATTACGAATTCAAGTAGTGGAAAACTTTAAATATTTGGAAATGAAAATAAATTGCAAAAGCGACAGGCACATAGAGATAGATCACAGAGTACAGCCGGGACATATTGAGCCTATTATAAATTCACCTATTATAGCCTATTATAAATTCACAAGCATTATGAAAAACAGAAACAAAAGTATAAATACAAAAATGAAGATATATAAAGCAGCTATTAGACCGGTAGTGCCATATGGTGCGGAGATAATGAATTTAACAAACTTAAAACAGGAAAAGTTACTTAGGAATATTCGAAAGAAAGAATGGAAGAAGAATATATGGATTAAAGAAGGTTGCAGAAGATGAATACAGAAGGTTAATGAATTTTGAAATATAAACCATTTTAAAAGGAGAACATATAATGAATAGCATAAAATTGCGAAAAAAGTGGAGACCGAAAAGTTGGTGGGAAGATCAGGTGCGATACATAAGGAAACTGGAAATACAAGCATGGTGGAAAAAGATACAGATCCGAGATACGTGGAAGAAAATAACGGGAGAAGCAAAGACAAACAATAGGATAGAATGAGTCAAGAATGGAGGAATGTGGACTAACTCACCACAAGAATTGAGTTTCTTGAGCTCAAAACAATTGAGCGGCTACAATTCATATATATATATATATATATATATATATATATATATATATATATATATATATATATATATATATATATATATATATATATATATATCATTCGTGAACTCGATCGAATATCTCTGTTCAACATCCTAGAAGAACAAGGACTCGACCCCAAAACACTACGTTTGATCAAGCAGACACTGACTGACCCAACCTCTAAGGAGAAATTTCCGAACCCTTCCTGATTAAAACTGGAGTACACCAAGGAGTTGGGTTATCCCCACTCCTCTTCAACTTGGTCCTGGACAAAGTCATAAGGGAATGGGAAAAAGAACTGAAAAATCAAGGACAATGGAAACCAATACGACTCGGACGATTCAAAATCAACATAAAAATATCATGCCTGGCCTTCGCAGACGACCTAGCCATACTCGCAGACAATGAAAAAAGGGTAACCAAACAGATCGAAGTCCTCAAGGAATGTGCAGAGAAAGTCGGCCTACAAATCTCCTTTTAAAAAACAGAATTCTCCTGCTCAAAATCAGATGTCAAAAATTTGAACACCAAATACGGCAAAATAAATAGGAACACTCACTTCAAATACCTGGGCGAGATCCTCGAACCCACAGGAGGAGAGAAGATAGCACAGAAGACTTGATAATAGAAGATGAAGAAGGCATACGGCAAGACACACAATATCTACAATAAGAAATGCCTATCCACACACGCAAAAATAAGACATTACAACACAGTAATCAAACCAGAGGTAGTAGATGCAAGCAAGACACTTACACTTCATACAAAAAGCGACATAGAAAACATACTTAAAGAAGAACGCAAAATTATGAGGAAAATACTCGGCCTAAAACTGACAGAGGAAGGATATAGACTACATTCTCGAAAGACCACAGAGAGAATGTCCACCGTAGCGGCGGACATAAGAAAAAGAAGGTTGAAATTATATGGACATATCAGTAGACTCCCACCGACAAGACTCACCAACAGAATTCTTACATACATGCAAGGAGTCAAGACAACAGTACCATGAATCAAACAAGTCAGAGCTGATCTGGGAAAGGCACAAATGGGTCCGACAGAGATTGAGGATAGAAGAACGTACAGAAAGAAAATACATATGTGGAACGTTGCATCAGAGAGTGAAGTTTCGAGGAGATCGGGAACAAAGTGGACGGAGGAGAGAAAGCGAATCCACGGAGAAAGGATGAGGGAGGTGTGGAGGAGAAAGAACCCTAGAAAATACGTGAACCAACCAGGTCTATACGCACCTAATATATATATATATATATATATATATATATATATATATATATATATATATATATATATATATATATATATATATATATATATATATATATATCTAACGAGCCCATTGTGCAATTTTCAAGTTTATTTGTTGTATAGTTGTGTCCTTTCACAGTTGGTGGAAGTTTATGAGAAGTATCTTTATGTGTATAAAATTTAACTCTAAGTTGATGATGTTGAACCAATTAAAACAAATACTAATATTTTAGAGGCTTTATGTCGAGAGTCTTTCAATATTTTTCTACAATAAACCCCCCCCCCCCCCCTTCCTGGAAAAGCAGGAGCCAAAACATCTACAACTTCCTCTCCCTAGGCCCACGTTCCCGACATAAAGGCATAAGTAATGGGTTTTGTAATGAATAAGTTAGGGTGAGTGCCCGGGGGTGGCGCTGACCGCTTTTCAAGCGGCGGTCCGGCCGTCCTGTTGCATTTTCCTGCTTCCTTCAAACTTGTAACGAAATCCTTCGCTTAATAAATAAACAGGCTCGTTGGCCAAACTAAAAGCTAAACGACGTTGAAATGCGCGAGTTAATGGAGAAGTTATGGATGGTTTTTGAGGGCTGCCGAGCCCACGTTTGCTCAACGTTAATTCGATGAAAGAATCGTTTCTAGAAGCGAAACACAATTATTCCGGGCAGTAATTCGGATTAAGGCATCAACTTTTTTTTAAAGAACCTTGGTGAGATTTGTAGGTTTGCATGATCTTGTTTTAGTTATATAAATTTTAGTTTTATTGTGTATTATGTCGTGTAGTCCGAATATTATATTCTGTTTTTCTGGATAGACGAGCTTAGTGGTAGTTTTATTTTATGAGTGTTACACAGACACTCTAAGGTGCTTGTAAAAACTTTAAGAACAGCATGAATTTTGACAGTTAAAAAACTGTTATAAGCACAAAAATAAAAAATCTTTTATTTAATATCAAACATTTCAAAACTACAAACAAATAAAGTTGTTTTCTCTAAAAACAATAAGTGAATGAGGAGTAAAAAACTAATTTTGTCAATTAAATTTGTCAATTATTTATAAATAAAAACGTATTTTGTTTGAATGCAATTTTAAGGTTATGAAGCCAACAAATAGCCTGATAGGGATAGGCATAGTAATATATCATATAATTTTAATAGTATTCAAGGTGGTGATTATCTTTTTTTAGAACTTCAGTTTTTAAGTATGTTCTAAAATGTTTAGTTTTCTGAGATACTGGGCTTGCAAATTGCTGGGCAAATTCAGATTATATTTAGTTTTTGTTTGATGCATATAAAACATGTTACTTTACTCGTATAAAAAAACCTATAAAATACAACTAATAATATAGAGTGTTAACTTTTTACAATCCAATTTTTTTTCAGAAATTTTTCATTCTAAAAATGCAAATGTTACTTCCATTTTGATTTAGATTTTATGTTATTAAACTAGTTTATATTTTTTCAAGGTTTTCCAAAAATCAATAGAACACAGTGGATTAATTTTTTTAATTCTTTAATAAAGCATAAATACAGGGGTGGTTTGAGTTACCCAAGTTTTCATGTGATTGAAATTTGAAAAAAGCAGAGATGTTTTTAAAAAAACTGTATAGTATAGTTTTAAAAAAAAATTTATAGTGTCATCAAAAATGTTAAAATATTATATTATATTTTATATTGCCCATAATATTACTCCATTAGAAAATTATATAGTTTTGCTAATAAAATCTGTTTCTATTTGTTACCTGACTACAATAATTCATTATATGTGTAAAAACGCTGTAGTAGATGAAAAAAATTGTAATATGTATACAATGTCAATATTATTTAAGGGATAACAAACACTGAACAACTAGATACAGAAAGGAAATATATATTTTAATCAGTGATGGCTGATGGGTTTTTAAAGCGGGAGGGTGTATAAGAAAATAGTGCTTTCTGCTTCCTCCTTTTTACTTTTCGTGCTATTGACACCATATACAGGAGGTGAGCGGCAATAAAATATGGTGTTTCGCTCTGAAAAATTGTTTACTGCTATAAAGGCTGGAGGGGCGGCATCCCAACACCCTCCCTCACGAGCCGCCACTCACTTTAATAATAAATAATATAGTGAATATTACGGCTTTTTCTTTCATTTACGAATATGTATACCTAATTTCAATATGAACATCAACTCGGTGTAAAATGCAACTAATCAACCAAGATTACGTAACCAATTTTTTGAAACGATATGATTTTATGCAGGAGATTCCAATTTCTTAATTATTTTTTGTCTTATTGGTAACATAAAAAACACTTTACTCTTGAAAAAAATAGATTTTTTTGATTAATTTTTTTTCGCAGGTTAGAAATCAACACCATCAATTTAAATTTAATTTAAATAATTAAATTAAATTTAAATAATTAAGTTAATTTAAATTTAAAATTGAGAATTAAATAATAGTTGACATTCTCTCGTGACATTCATTCGTCACATTCTCTCATATCTAGTAAGTCTTCATTAATTTAATACAGTAACTATAATTATGCAATAATTTATTGTTTTAAACAACTGTAAACTTTTATCGGCCTCTTGTTTTTATTCATACTGCCCTATGCCACTGTCAAACCGGAAACAGTAGTCGGCCATATGCAGTTACCATTTTGGTCCCTGCAAATTATAATACATGAACAAAACCTTAAAAAACAGTAGAACCAACATTAAATCAATCACAAAGTGAATTTGAATGATAAACACTGTAATTGCCACAGGACCTAACAATATGTAAATAATCACTACTAATTCTACATAGATGTTTGTACAAAAGCGTTAAAAAACAACTAATGGAAAATCTCTTCATACTTACCAGAAAACTCGATATTTATTAAAATAGCCTAACATTTTTTTTTAAATAACTCCAAACAAATGAAACATTGATATCGGAATAAAAAATCCCATTGTTTTAAACCATGTCGAGGCAAAGGCAAAAAAGAAACCGGGCAAATTTACGGCGATTTTAAGCAAATGAGTTCATTAGAATATTAAACAATACACCAACAGCCCACCGCCATTTAGGGCCAATCGAAAACTTTCATTCTGAAAACAAAATCAACTCGCGCTAGCACTTACCTAATAATAATTACTTTAAAAGCTCGGAGATCTGTTTAACCTTGGGTGTGGGGCACGAACACAAGAAGAGGAAATCAATTTATTTCACGTTATAAATATTTAATGTCCATTAGATATTAAGAAATGTGGCAACGCAGCTAGGCGTGTTACGAGGGGCTGTACAAATATTCAGAAATGTTTTTAATTGGTCAATATTGGTTGGTATAACTTTACCACTTTTATTAAAGACTAAAACAAACTTAAAGACTGTGCTGATATAAAGATTGTCTGGTTTGCCGAGTCTAGAACACGCAATATATAATTGTCCGTGTCAGAAGCAATCTGTATCTAGAAAACAAAAAAAAAACGAAAAGAACTAAAAAACAGCTCAATTCCACCGCCAATTGCACTGAAAAATAAGAAACATTTAAAAAACGGAATGAAAACAACAGTGTTACAAACAGTGTTAGAATTCTTTGGACTGCGTCCAATGAGACAACAGTGCTGAGTGTCATCAGACACCCAACTGCTGGGTTCCACAATCTCATGTGGAACACACAACAACCTGCATCTCCGCCTCTCCCCATCCCTTCCATTGGAGGGAACATGTTTCGTCTCTTGATGTTTAGACTCTTCAGGGCACCAACATGTGCTCTCTCGTCAAGAATAGGAAGATCCCATCCACAGTCAACAACCCATACTTTTCGCCGACTTCCCGTCGAATGGCATATATATGAGATTATGGAACCCAGCAGTTGGGTGTCTGATAAGAGTCAGCACTGCTGCCTCATTGGACGCAGTCCAAAGAATTTAGGGGCCCGTCCCCAGTCAAGTAATCAACAAAATGTTCATATACAGGGTGCGGAAAAAGTTCCCGTACTTTTTTGTTTATGCATTTTTGGCTTAGTTAATTAAGTTATTTGTCATTTCTGATGGTTTTATTGAATTCCTTGTTTAATTTTGGTCCAGAATGTGTCGTAATTATTTATTTACTTTCAGTTACGTCTCGTGAAAATCTTCGTGTCACTGTGGTCGAATTGCACAAACAAGGAATGAAGACGGCTGACATTGTTCGCATGACTGGTTACAAAAAGCAAACCGTCTACGATGCCGTGAAGCGTTATGAGGAGACCGGCGGGACTGCGGACCGTCCAACCGCGGTTGTCCAACCACCGCGACCACTCCGGAGAACGTCCAGAAGGTCCGTGGCCGAATTCAACGAAATCCGGAGCGTTCAATGAGGAAGATGGCGAAAGAGCTCGGCGTTGATGAGAAAAGCATCCGTCACATCGTCAGAAGGAAGTTGGGACTGCGCAGCTGCAAGAATGCTCGCGTCCATTTCGTCAACGACGCGATGAAGGCGAAACGACTCGAGAAATCTCGTCGGATGCTTCGTCTGCTCGGTGGTGCTCGCCTGTCGAAAGTGCTCTTCACCGACGAAAAGATCTTTAGCGTCGAGCCGCTGTACAACCGTCAGAATCGCCGTCAACTGTTCAGGAAAGGCCAGCAGAAGACCGCGGCTGCAAAAACCATTGGCCACAGCCATTTTCCGGCCTCCGTCATGGTCTGGGCCGGGATCTGCGCTACCGGAAAGACACCACTGGTCTTCATCAAGCGGAACGTCAAGATCAATGCTGCCAGCTACCAGCTACCAGCAGCGTGTGCTCCGCGACGTACTGGAGCCGTGAGCCCGATGGACTACTCGGTGTGGTCCATCTTAGAGGAAAAAATCTCGGCTACACGCTACGTCACGGTTGACCAAAATTACAGTGGATCAGTGTGCGAGCATCGCCCAAGGGGGCAATTTTAAGCAATTGTTGTAAATTTTTTTGTTTATTGTTATTTTTACGGGTCGAATAAAGATTTTTGTTTTTAAATTTTGTTGATTTGTTGAATTGTCTGGTAGTTACAGCCAGCTGAAATATTTAAAAAAAAGTACGGGAACTTTTTCCGCACCCTGTATATACACATGACAAAAAAATTATTGCGAAAGTTAGAGCCCTTAACACTTATATTAAGAAATGTATCATCGCCACTTTCGATTTTTTAATAGCAATCGCATTTTTCGTTGAAAACTCCTAAACGATGAATTTGAAAGCAACATTTTTTTTAATATTCTTCGTTAAATTCACTCCTCCCAAAGTTATTGAAGCTTAATGTTGTTTTATCGAGGAAGATATACACTCGAATAAATTTGGGAGGAGTAATCTTAAGATACCGTTTTTTATAGTGCATTCAATTTTCTTTAATAATATGTATTGCATTTTTTTAGTTAGATACAAAATTTCTAATTTGAAAAGTAAAAACAAATCAATATTCAAGGCACGATTACATGGAAACGGCTTGTTTGACGTATATTTATAATGAGACCTTTTTTTGTAGAGAATTCAATTCCAGTAATATATATATATATATATATATATATATATATATATATATATATATATATATATATATATATATATATATATATATATATATATATATATACTCTTCAGGTCCTCAATTGTACTTGTTTTCGTTGCGACAGACAAATAGACTATGCTCAATAGCCAAATATCCCACGCGTCTCTCAGAAAAGAGTAAGATGACTATGCTTGCAGCATTATATGATTCTTCTTCTTCTTCTCGTGTCGTCTTCAAAGGTTGGCCACCATCATGACTATTTTCACTTTGTTTGTACTTTGTACAGGTAACAGTCCTATTTGTAACAGTACTATTTTCACTTTACAAAGGTAAAGGTAAACCACCCTATCAACTTTCGCAGCCATGACATTCTTCGTCTTCCGTTCTATCTTCGTTTCTTCTCTTTTCTATCTCCCCCTGCATAATTACTCTCAACGTTGTTCTCTCATTGTTTAATAGAAGTATTACAATTTGCTTAGCTCCTCTTAGAAACAATTCACTTTAAACCATACATTTGATTATGTACTGTCTTTAGGAACTTTTTAAGTAACTCATTAAAGAGATAGATCGGCATGCTTCAGATTTTTTGGCGTTTGATTTCTTAGGAATTATAACGAAAATTAAAATCAACCATTCTGATGGTACGATAACTGTGCTGTAAATCGAATTGAGAAAGTTTGTTATTGTATCTGGTCCAGATGTTTGATTACTTTTCACACCTTTAAGTGCAATTGTGACCTCTTTTAATATTTAATTTGTCTTCTTCGCCTGTTATTAGATGTTCTTGTGGCTCTTGGGTTTGTGACCTTCAAAAAGTTCCTGTATATATTCTAACCATCTTTGGAGCTTCTTTTGGATGTCTAATATCACTTCCCCATAATTTTCTTTAGCACATTTAACGGCTTTCATCTCGTAATTACTTTATTATTTTTAGGTATATTAAAGCTGTAGTATCTATTCTCTCACTTTTCAATTTCCGCCCATTTCTAATTGAGCCACTTTTCCTTTGCTTCTCTAACTTTTCTTCTAAGTTCTTAATTCTAATTAAGCCTTAGTTAAAATCTGACTAATAGTGTACAAGACAGGGACAAGTGACAGTAGGACAAGAAGCACACGGTGCTTTCGCTATCAAGACATATTACAAAAACAATACTGATAAACGCAGTATTTGTAACAGCAATTTTTGGCTGTTTATAGTATAATTTAATACGCTAAAAATAAATTGGAAACACAATTATATATGTATAATTTTTCTCCAAGTCACGCAGGCAGCCGTCCGTCCCGTCTAGATTAAATTTCTTTTCATCAGAAATCATTATTTGCCTCTTTCCTTCGTCCCTATGTACATGGTCGAGAGTAAACTGCTTCTGATGTTCTTTATGAATATCTCTAAGGAACGGGGTAATCTTCAATTTCTTCTTTTGAATGATTAAAGGCCAATTTTAACGTTTCTAATGTTGGTAATCACATCTGCTTTATACACAATCTGACTAAATATTAATATAGTGTTAAAAGCGGTTCGCAAGATTGTACCTTTTTGTCAATACAGATGGTCTTCCAGTAATCTTTTTCTTTCCATACCCTTTAGGTTTTTTAATAAAATCACATGTCGAAACCTGTATTTGTGTTGATTTTGTGCTACAACTTTGGCTTTTGAACTGACTGTGATGTGAGTGTCCATGTTTCACTTTCGTAGGTCAAAGTAAGCAGCATGCACTGATTAAATACGTTTCTCTTCAGGCAAAGTGGGAATTTGCTCTTAAACACTATATTGAGCCTGCCAAATGCCTACCAGCCACACTTTACACCCCATTCCACTTCCCGGACAGTATCACCCTCCATTGAAATCCTTTGCCCAAGATATATGTAGTGGTTCACAACCTCCTTGTATGGGTTTTTGTAGCTCATCTGGGTCTTGTGAGAGAAGAACGATATCATCTGCAAATCTAAGATGGCTTACGTGTGCACCGCTGATTTTTATTCCCTCCTGTTCCCAATCCAGATTACGGAATACTTCTTCGAGGCAGGCTGAGAAAAGAACAGGCGATATTGAGTCACTCTGCCATACTCCCAGTTCTACGTTGATTTTAACCTCAAGGTCATCCATAGCTGTAGCTTCCTCAGTCTTCCTATGTCTATACCCTGATATGATAGTGGCTATTTATGTATCCGGAATAATAAATAAAAACAAATATTTATCATTGACAATCGTTTTGTTGTTTTTCAAAATATTTCCCGCGATGATCGATACACTTTTGCATATGCTTGAACCAATTTTCATACCACTTTTTCCATCTCTAAAACATGCATTTTGAACGCATCAACTGCTTTTTCTAAGGTCGAAAAAATTGTTGACCACGTGATTTATTCTTCACGAACGGGAACAAAAAGAAATCATTGGGTGCCATATCAGAACTGTACGGTGGATGCCCAATCAATTCGATGTTTTGATCGGTTAAATATTAATTTGTTCGTTCCGATGTTTGAGAACTCGCGTTGTCATGGTGAAGAATGAGCGTGCGTCGCTGATTGCTTTTTCTTATTTCTTCAAAGACTTCTGGCAAACAAATGGTTGTGTATCGTTAAGAATTGGCCATTCTACGAGTCTCTAGTGGCACAGTAGCCATATACCCATTTATCCCAGAAAAACAGGCGACCATTTGCTTCGAAGTGCTTCTTGTGCGAACAACTTTTTTGGGTTTGGCTCATTTTAAAACACCAATACAGTCGACTGCTATTTACTTTCCGGCTCATAACTCTATATATACGATTCGTCACTTGTGTAGATGTTTTACATGGCTTTTGACGCACCATGATTGTATTTTTTGAGTATTTCTTTGCACCAATCGACATTAGCCTCTTTTTGAGCAATTGTCAACTTGGAATCCAACGCGCACAAATCTTTTTCACGGCGAAATGTTCATGTACCATCTTGTATGTTTGTCATACTAATGCCCAGGGATACCCCAATCTCACGGTATGTCACATGACGATCTTCCTTTATCTGTTCACGCACAGTATCGATATTTGCTGAAAAAACAATCGATTTTTGACGACCTTCTTTAAATTCGTCCGTGAACGAACGACGGCCACGATTGGATTTACTAAAACAGTGATATAGAGGGGTTTTGGAGGTGCTTCATTGCCAGAAGTCGAAGTAAATTGATCGATGCACTGTTGTTGAGATAATCCACGTCAAATATCGTAGTAAATCATCGCACGAAAATAGTCATGAGATAATTCCATTTTTTTGAATGAGATGAAATTTTCAAGTCATTAAACAACACAAATAGCGTCAGTATAACAAAACGTTCTGAGTACGTATACAGTCAACAATGTCAAACTTTACCAATTACGAATACATAAATGCAATCCTTTTACTATATATAAATTGAGAATGTGCATTTGCATTCTTTTTTTCTCACTAGGCGTTAAACGTGATGGATATGATGGATTTATTTTCACTTCGATAGAAGAAAGAGAACCGGAATACAATTGTAGGTTGAAGAAAGACAAGTAGATTATATTTACAAAACAAAGAACACATGTTCTATCTTTTTGCCCTACCGTATAATTAATATTTGTAAATAAAATATGCAGTTTTTATTTTGTGAATGCAGTTAAAATATACAAGATATCGATAACATTGAAGGATAATGTAAAATACGCAAAAACAAATCTTTTGGCACCAGACCTTATGTTGCATACCAAAATAGAACTTTCCAAACGACCCCGGTACGGGTCGTATATTTTCTGAGACCGAAATGGATCCGTCGTGCAATTAACATTAATATAAAAGCAGTGCCAATTTCCCTAATGCATTTTGGATTTTCATTTCTCATCAAGGAAAGTAATCTGTGATATTGCTTTCCTATATCAAACTTCACACCCTTCATAAAGCTGGAATTGATCCGGCTCCCGTTCTCAATTAGGAAATTTGGCTTTTACATCCGATTTTATGGCATCCATCAATTACGTTCCGTAACGGTCGCTTTAAAAGTTTTTTTTTATTAGAAATTACGCGCATTAGAATTTAGTTTACGGTCCTGAGAGGTTTTAAAACGCATTTATAAAAAAAATACAATATACGTTGTGAAATATTAAATTTCCTTTGTGTTTTTTAAGCAACAAATTCACGTAATGGATTCAAAGAAATATTTTATTCGTAGCAAAAACTATTAGTGCATTTTTTCCAAATAATTCTTCTCATTTTACACCATTACATTTCACTTTTATAGTTTTATATATTTGACAATGGTTTCATCTGATAAATTGATTCAATCATCTCCTGATGATTCTAACATAGTTAGCGAAGCGCGCGTCGATATGTTAAATAAAGTGATTTGTTGTTTAGTCATAAATCTCTTTCAGTTTAATGGTTTCGAAGGTAAAAAGTGTTCGTAATGTCCACTCTGCCTTACTATTAAACGTTAAAAGGTACAAAGTTAAGCTACAAGGTAGTCGTTTAAAAAGTTCTTCGAGTTAAGTTTTCCAAAGTAGTAACATTGTCATCTTTCAGGGTAGTTATCGTATCACCTCGATCAAATTAGCGAGCTTTGACTTCATAATTTAAATGTTTAATAAAAGACTTTTTTGCCTAATTGCCTTTTTATTTTCAAGCCTTTCA
Organism: Cosmopolites sordidus; assembly: GCA_031761425.1. Lineage (NCBI taxonomy): Eukaryota > Metazoa > Arthropoda > Insecta > Coleoptera > Curculionidae > Cosmopolites > Cosmopolites sordidus. Next base: position 300,901 of record JARFXV010000073.1, read on the forward strand.
CGGTCACCGTAGCCTCATCGTCAGAATGATATCGACAAATATATATTTTCTTTGTTAAAATAGATATAGATACATACAGAGTGTGTCCATTACGTATCAGTACTTGTCCGGGAAAATCTGATTAAAACGAAATACCTGGCATTTTTTATGAATTATTATTCGAAGTGTTCTCCTTTCGCTCCGATACATTTGTTATATCGATTCAATAGTGATTCAAATGCATGCTCCAGTTTATTTTGTGAAATAGTCTCCAAAGCACGCATCGAAGCTGTTTGGATGGTCTGCATGTCTTCAAAAAAACACCCTTTCAACTTTAATTTCAACTTTAAGAACAAAGAGAAGTCACGAGGGGCTAAACAGATACACCCAGTCACACAGACTTGGTTTCAGACCAAAAATTGACGCACAATTAAAGATGTGTGACTTGGCGCATTATCGTGAAACAAACTCCAACTGTCTGGATCAAGATATTCTGGCTAAATGCATCGAATTATGTGCATCAATCGTTTCAGGACTTCTATGTAGTACTGCTCAGTGACAGTTGACCAGTTGGAATGAATTCTTTGTGAATGATGTCTTTGCTATCGATGAACAGAACTTTGCTATCGACAACGAACATTGTTCTGATTTTTGAAGTCGTTTTTCGTGTTTTTTGTCTCTGGTGAGACAAAAAACTTCGACTTCCATTCCGCACTCTGGCGCTTAATTTCTGGATAGTATTGAAAGCATCATGTTTCATCCCCCTTTATAATCGATTTCAGGAAGTGTTGATCATTTCTGTAGGGTGCCACAACCTCTCTGGAATTATTGACACGAAGTGATTTCTGCTCCAGCGTCAACGTGTGTGGACCAAACTTTGCACACACCTTTGTTTTACCCAAATCCTTGTGAAGAATGAGTCGAATCGCTTCTTTGCCGATATTCAAAGCACCTTCCATCATTTTTAGTGAAGCATTGCGGTCATTTGCTATAAAATCGAAAACTTTATCGATCATTTCGAGAACCATTACGACTATATCGATGGTTACGGGAAAAAACTTGGTAAGTCAAAATGTGCTTTTTTTACAGAAAAAAATTAGGTAAACACACGTAACCATATATGAAGCAAAAAATCCAAGTTACCCAAAAACGCACATTACATTCATCCTCTTGTTGTTTGGCGGGAAGACTTACCCACTTTTTCCCCACTCGGAGATGAACATTCTCCATGTCCAAATTTCCACTAACACTATTTTTCAACAAAATTCGACTTACCTAGTTTTCCCCCTTGACCATCAACATATTGTTCTTCTTTTATCTTCTACCGAATAAGTTTCTTGGAATTTTTGAACAATTCGAATGAAATTTTTTTTTTTGAGATGGACAATTGTGTAAATCGTAAATATTCTATAAACATTTTTCTCTGAATGCCCATTTTAAAAAAATAAATCAATAATGCCACTCCATTTTTATAAATGTCATACGTTACACTTCTGAAATAAGTCTAGACCTAGCCAAATTCACAAGGTTATCTGTGTTTCATTCAAGAATTAAAAAAACCGCTCTGAATTTTGAAAGACCCGTTAATTTTTGGATTATGTTGGCTTCTACTTGATGGAAATTCATTATAAATGTTTAATGAAAGACTGTTTTGTCTATATTTCCACATTGTATTAATAGTTGACGCGTTTCGCCAACACTGTAGCTTCATCAGAACTGGCGATTTTCGATGTTAAAATAGATATAAATACAAAAAGTTTCTACAATAAAAATATACATTTTTTAAGAAATCCACACAGATGCTATTTATTGTCAGTACAAGCATCTTTGAGTTGAGGTTTATTTCTAAACTCTCCAGATAGTTTAGTTTTTTGCCTTTATTGTGTACGTGTAATATTTTAAAATCATTATTAAAAAGATGGTTGTGAGAACCATCTGTTAAATGAATGATTTTAACATCGAAAATAGCCACTTCTGATGAAGCTACAGTATTAGCGAAACGCGTCAAATAATAATAAAGTGGAAATATAGACAAAACAATCTTTCATTAAACACCCGTTAATTTGATAAAAAAATATTTGTATTTGTATTTTTTTGTTTCGAAAATGTAATTCCAAACAGCCAACATATTTGTGTTATAAACTTATATTTAGGATATTTATTAACCATCTATTAGTCATTCTACCCTTCCAATGTCCCATTATTCTTCTGCCATGCTTGAAAGGTTGTATATTTATAATTCAGTGAAACTGTATAATTCATTTCGCTTTGAGAGATGAAGAATTACACCGAGTAGTTTTCGACGGGCTATAAAGGATTGCCTTGTAGCTAAGCAGGGTATACCTATTTTTATTTTATTCCTGTTTAATAATTATTTTCTTATTTTCTTATTTCTGTATCCAGTATTTGTGATTTTGTAGTTTCTTTGATTGATTTTATAATTTTGTAATAATAAAGTTAAAGTAAAACTCAACCGTTTAGTCAGAAAGAAGCTTAGTAGATAATATTCGCTTTCTTGGTACAGAATTCATTGTACATTAAAAAAAAAAACATTATTTTCTTTACTGCGTCAGCAAGCTTGCATACCTCTTCTCTCGGAGATCATTTATTAAGACATTATATATTTCTGTCAATCGTTGACGTTTTTAGGTGTCTTGAGCATTCATAATTTTAAATTCTTATAAGACTACGTTAAAATTCAGTAGTCCCTTATTTTCTAATTCTTTGGATATGTCCATTTGGGTTAAACCTCCAAAAACACAATATATCATAACAGTTTGAACGTCCAGAACGATGAACAGTCCCGACCGTTCATCGCTAATCAAGCTGACGACCACGTTTAAATTCAGCTACGCAAAATTTGACGACGGCAAATGATTACAGAAATGATCCCCAGAAACAACATCCAACTTGGTTTTGCAAGAATTTAGTGACGGCTCGATATTCGATTTTTTTCCACCTTGACGGAAACACTAACATCGACTGACATCAATAACTGATGAACAACAACTGAGCATCCAATATGGCTGAAATTTTCAAGGATATCTTTCAACGCATGCGCAATTACATTACCATAATATTTTTCACGAGTAACGCTATCTTCATGTTGAGGCTGGAAACTTTTTAGATTATTCTCGTACATCTTTATAATGTAAAAAAACTGCCTTGGTAATACGGATGTATCAGGTATGTAAATATGAAACCGGAATTTTTGTATAGAAAATACACGTTTATTATATAAAAATATTATATTCGAATATTGCCCATTTGAAGTAAACTAATCATCGAGCCGTTTTCGTAAGAAGTGCAGCTCTGCTCAGCAAGTGCGTGTCGCATCGATACAAATAAGTGGAGCCAAGTCTGGTAAGTAAGCCGCATGTGAAATTATTTCCCAACTTAAAGCCTCAATCGTTTCCTTGACCAGTTTTGCGGTATGTGGTGTTTTGCCTTTTTTGATATTCTGGTCGTTTTTCACACAAAATTTGATTAAAATCGATCATTTGTTGTCGGTAGTATTCAGTATTAACGGTTTCGTCAGCTTTTAGCAGTTCATAATAGAGCATACCCTTCTGATCACACCAAACACAGAGCATTATCTTCCGTCCATAGCGATTTGGCTTTTCAGTCGATGTCGATGATTCGCTTGGAGTTACCCATGATCTTTCACGCTTCAAAATATATTCTCAAATATATTCTCAAAATATATTCTCAAAATATATTCACTTTTCATCGCCAGTCACAATTCGATGGAGAAATTACTTTCTTTTGTACTTGGCGAGCAATATTTCGCAAGTAGTATTTCGGTTTTTCTACTGTCTTTCATTCAGTTCATGTGAAACCCATTTTCCCATCTTCTGGAGCTCTTCTATGGTTTTCAAACGTATAGAGACGGCTTCTCGTGTTATATTAAATTGATGCGTGAGTTGTTGCGTTTGAGCTTCATCCTCATCCAGCAATACTTGCAATTGTCTGTTTTCAAATTTTTCCATTGGTCTTCCACGTTTCTCGCGTCCAAATTATCAATTTTGAATTTTTTAAACCACTCAAAGCACTGTGATTTACCAAAGGCATGCTGACCGTAAGCTTCGAAATTCGATGCAAGCATTCGATGCGATTCTGCGGCAGTTTTCTTCAAATACTAACAGAAAATCAATGCTCTCGCAAATTGTAGTTTACAGGCACAAAATTCGACATGTTCAACGCTATTACAAACTATGTTATTGTATGAAATTTGTATTGTTGTCAGATGTCGACAAAAAAATAGCACAAATGACGTGGTTTGACGCTATCTATATTGACAGCTGGAGCCACATATGCGCAAATTCCGGTTTCATATTTACAGATCTGGTAAAGCACGACTCAAGGTTTATTTAATAAAACAGCAAAAAAAAAACATTAATTATGGATCAAAAAGTATAGAAATTGTAGTATTGTTGCCTTTCGTAATGTCAAATGATCAGATGGATTCATTATTGAGGTAAATATGAACTCCAGCAATTCACAATTATAGTACTATGATCAAAAAGTAAGATGACTAAATAAAACAAACTATTTCTTTATTCATACAACTTTATTTGTATTATTATTTGTCTCCTTCAAAGTAATCCCCTCTCACTACGTCTACACTTTATATTTTTTCGAATGATTCTTTCAGTCTTCGAAACAGTTTTTATTCTCGGCTTCTGATATTTTCTCCAAAACGACTAGCAAATTGTCTTAAGTGGGTTCTATGAACTCAAAACTACATTCACCAAGTGATTTCTTCACTTTAGGGACCAGGAAAGAGTTATACAGTGCTTGTAGAACAGTATTGTTTGATTTTTGGTAGTCGACTTCAGTAGCAGTGCGACGTTCGCACAAACACAGATGATGACGCTTCTGTTAGTAAAATAACTAACAGAAACAAACGAATTAGTGTACTTGTTTGAGGATAATGAAGTGTAGGTGTGCCGCTACAGTGTCCAGATTTGCCGTTCTTCATTTATGGCATGTTCTCAAAGTTAAAATTATAGATTTAATGCAAATTTAAACAAATACCAAAAAACAAAATTAAATTAATTACTTTTAAATGTTTGTTTTGTTGCTGAAATAGATTCATTACATTTATTTATTTCATTTGGGACAAGTAAAGATGGTGGGCATCTAACACACATGAGCGAAGATGTATTTGTAAGCATATTTCTTACAGAAGATTCTACAAGACTAGATGAATTAATGCCAGAATATTTTTTTATGTAAATATAAAAAAAAATATTAAAATTAGTGGACTAGGTAAATGGATGAAATAAAAACATGACCAAACTGAATTAACAATATTTTATTATTTACAAAAATAACAACAACATACCAAATAAAAATTCGGAATTGTTAATGTCACTATACACTTGTTCTCACAACAATCTCTTTTTTTTACAGAATCACCGTCAATATTTACATATCGTCACGATTGACAAGAAGGTCAACAAAAAAAGATACTTGTTGTAATTAATAGGGTTTTGGGTGGGGCTAAACGGACAGACATCGATGGTGGTCGTTGGACTACCTCGATGATCTATCAGTTTGTCTCCACGGTGCATGTATCATTCTTTCATTAACGCTAATAATAACGTTCATCTATGGATGTGTATACGTTGGATGAAGGAAGGGGCAAGAAAAACGAAGATTTTTTCCGGTAAAGGAAAAACTGATACGTTGGGGGGAAGACCGAACCAAAAATAACAAAAATTTGTCACTCGATGGAAATGCTTCTCAATTATTGCACGTCCTGACTGCGCCCGGTATACCACGGTACAACTGAAAATAAAAGAAAAAATGTTTTAATTTCGAAATAAAAAAATACCAAAACAAGAACAAAAAAAAATAGGTTTTGTAAAAAACAATCCTGCACTATTTAATAAAAATATCAGTTCTGATATAGTTCATAATATATCGTAATAATGGTAATAATGGTAATATGGTAATAATAGTAATAATAGTAATATGGGTAATAATGGTTTTGTTCACACAGTGGTGAACAAAAGTATTGGCACAGCGTATTATTTCTATAACACAAATTTATATTTTTAAAATACAAATGTACACAAAAAACGTATACAAATTATTTTATACCTCCAACCAAAATCTAAATTTTTCGCAGAATAAAAATCGTAAATCTCAAATGGAATAGATAAAATAAATTAAAAATGAATATAATGTCAAAAATTGAATGGACAAAAGTATTGGCACCTTCAAATGTTTATGAAATATTTTAAAGCAAAACGCTGATAAAAACTTGTTTCTACCTATGGAAAAGTATTTATTGTGGTCGAAGATTACTATCGCTTAGCCTTCTGATATGTGCATTGGTCGGAGTATCTAGAAAATAAATAATTTTAAATAAAATGGGTCTTAAAGGACAGGAAACTACAGTGACTGAAAGAAAAATAAGAGTTAATCTGTATCGTGACGGCAAATCATATGCCGATCTAGCGAACGTAGTCAGAAAAAGTCGTTACACCGTTCGTAGTGTTATTTAAAGGTTTAACAATAGCGACAATTTTCAAAATATGTCACGAACAAGGCGACCATCTAAACTTACAGAATTGCTTGAAAACTTACAGCGTCAGAAATTACTTCAATAATTAGAGAACATGAAAATAAAGATATTAGTGCTAAAACAGTACGGAGGGTATGGTTATCGGTCGTGCTAGTTATAGAGCAAGAGTTGACAGAAAGAAATCGTACATTAACAAAGTCAGGAAAAAGAAAAAACTGCGCTTGCAGTTCGCAAACCAGTATGTTGATAAAACTAATTAGTTTTGGGAGACAGTAATATTTTCAGACGAAAGTAAATACAATATCTTTCATTCGGATGGACAATCTCTTGTCTGAAGGAAAAAGAAGAGGGAAAAACCCACCACGGCCCTCTTGTCTGGAGGAAGCAAAACACAGTGTGGGGATGTATGGCTGCAGGAGGCGTTGGAAATCTTGTCTTCATTGAAGGCATAATGAACAAAACCGTTTATTTAAATATTTTAAAAAACAATCTACAACAAAGTGCTGAAAAGCTGAATATTGCCAACAGTTTCTATTTTCAACAAGACAACGTTTCAGTACATACAGCTTATGTAGTAAAATCGTGGATAGCTTATAACATACCACATGAGTGAAACAGACCTCTTCAATCACCTGACCTGAATCCTATAGAAAATCTGTGGAATGAACTAGAGAAGCTAATCAGAAAACGTCAGATTTCATGCAAAAGCCACTTGAACTTCGAATAGAATATTCAATAGAATATTCTTCTACGAGAATGGACGTCCTTCGGGCAAGAAATTACTCAAAAACTAGTTCATTCCATGTCAAACAGGGTAAAAGAAGTTATCAAGAGAAAAGGACTTCCTAAAAAATATCAATTCTGTATGTGGTTCTTTCATTACGTTGCTAATAGTATTTCATTTGAGTTTAAGAATTTTTTTGCATAAAATTTTGATTTTGGAGAAGTTATAAATATAGGTATAGGTATAAAATAAACTGATTACATTTTTTTACGTTTGTATTTTGGAAATAGATATTTTTATTTAAAACAAAATGTGCTATACCAATACTTTTGTCTCGCTCTGTATATTTCGTCTTTAAATTATTCACTGTTAATTAATTTTTGAAAGCTATGTCAATCAAATGTTAAACAGCAATGGCTGATTAACATTTGCCATTAGTAGCAATGCAACTGTGTGCCCTTTTAACACATTTTTCATAACATATCTGGTGTTAATGCAACAATTTCAGCACGGATGTTATGTTTGATTTGCTGTATAGTTTGGGGCTTAGTTATGTAAACCTATTGTGGTTATTCATTTGACCACTTAGAATTAAATGAGCTTCATCGCTCAATATTAATTTTGCATAAAAACTAACTTGATGGAAGTGGTTTATGATGACATTACATTATTCTAATCGTTATTAGGTAATAGGTCTTGAACAATTTGCATCCTACAGAGAAACATGTGCAAATCACTTTTTAAAATTCGGCGTAAACTGCGTGAAAATTTCCTAGAACTGAGAACCTGCCAATTGTGCACGATGTCGTCGACTTAACTTTTTTGGAAACACCTCTACACTTTGCTACATACGTGCAATATTTTCACCGCTTCGCACTGTTTTTGGTCCTTTATCACGGAGCCGATTGTGCATAAAAAGGTTTACACCAATACCAACAATATGATGTTGAAATGTCATCATAAAATTCTATAAATTCATCTATATTCTATTATATAAAATTCTATATATTTCATCATAATGACATTTGGTGTGGTGGCTAATATTTCTTATTTTCTTCTTAAGAAAATCACGTTTAATTTAAGAGAAACATAAAAAGTGGTTTATTCAAAGTATGCACTATGGCTGGCTGCACATTTTCATCATCTCTCTGACAATTTGTGGATGCCCTCCCAGAAAAACCGTACATCTTTTCAGGTGGTCGGAAAGTGCGTGAGACATCGATCAAAACAAGTGGTAGTTGGAAAGGGCCAAGTCGGGTCAGTAGAGTGGGTGGGGCAAGAGTTCCCAGCCAACTACAGAAATGATGTCTCCGATCGCTTTCGCGGTATGTGAACGGGAGTTATCGCGTTGCAAAATGGTACACGATACTGATGATCCCACACTTCTGATCTAACCAAATGCAGATCATTGTCCGCTTGCCAAAGCGATTCGGTCTTGCGGTCAAAGTTGCTGGTTGTCCCGGATCAACCCATAATTTTCTGCATTTTGGGTTCTTGAAATATATCCATTTTTCGTCACTAGTTACGATCCAATGCAAAAAAGCCTTTCTCTCATGCCAAGAAAGCAAACGCTTTTTTTCTGAAAAGCTTTTTCAACTGTCTGACGTTCAGCTGATGTGGTACCCATATTTCTGCTTTCTGGATATTTCCCATGGTATACAGTCGATCACAAAGGCGACCAACATTTAACCTCTCTGCCATTTATTGTTGAATTTGCACATTGTCTTCGAAAGCTACTAGCAAAGGTCGTAACAACAAAATGACATTAGAAAAGATATTAGACTGTGAACTGACCCTTCTTTCCAGGGCTATATCTTTAAAAAAAAATATTAACCGTCACACCTGGTAAGTTCCGTTTACAA
>JARFXV010000073.1:915000-1136141 GCA_031761425.1 Cosmopolites sordidus
AGTATTCTCAATGCCTTAGTGATTTCTTTAAAAGCTATATCCAGTCCCACATTCAAAATAAAATTTAATGTCTTTAAACATCCTTTAATTTCTTCATTTTGACAAATCCCGAGCCTTGAATAAAACATTTCCAATTCGGTCTTCAAATCTTCTGTTTCTATCGTCGAAAAAATCAGTTTACTGTTCAATTTTCGCATAAAACTTGCCCTATTTTAATACTCTTTTTGAACTTGACTCAAATTCAACACGGGCGTGGGACGACCGCTAGTTTTTAATTCAATTTACTTCTCCAAACTTAAATTAGTTAATATTAACTGTAACTTCATGTTTACAATTAAAAATTGATTATTTTTATTTAAAAAGTACTACTTAGTATGTACACAAGTATTCGCGAACGAAATATGCGACGCGAGACATATCAAACACTCCGTACCCGTTAAATCAGCGTTTAAAAATAATTAACGATACGCTCGGTCGCAGAGAATCTACGTCCAAATCGCATATTTTAAAAAGCAATTAAACCACCTAATTCCGGCAACCAACAAAACATGTAACCCCAACGACAAAATAACATGATGTGACGTAGGGTCGCTGGAGATAAACGTTCGACCAACTATGCAAAAATTGTGGCGAGAGGATGGAATTTTTATCCACATTATTTGGTGTGGTGGGTCGACAGACGATCGTCCAAATTGGGAGATTTTAATTTTTAAAAATATCTTAAAATGAGTTAAAGGAAAAAACTGAACGAAAATAACATACAACGAAAACATAACAACATAACAACGGAAATAAAATATGGTGTTTTGCTCTGAAAAATTATTTACTCTAATAAATGCTGGATGGGCGGCGCCCCAACGTCCTCCCTCACGAACCGGCAGTGTTATATTTCCCTAAAAAACTTATTCGGACTATTACGAGCATTTAAAAAAAAATTGCCAAATCGGCCCAGCCGTTCTCAAGTGATGTGCTTACCCACGAACAACATTAAATTTTTATTTATATAGATAGGGCCCCATGTTTCTTCTCCGATACGAGTATATTTGATTTTTGAGAAGTTCATAGTCCACCAAACCTGCTCTTTCGGTTTCTTCCCTAATTTTCTGAATCATATATAGGAAATTGTCTTTATCTTGGGCTATCAATGCCTGGTCGTTGGCAAATTTTACGTTCCCAACTTTTCAAAAAGTGTTCGACATAATTCTTGATCAAGGTTCTTTTTCAGTGCAGCTTCTACGCTTCTAATTTTGATCCGATTTTGTCTTCCCATAGTTTATGCACTGTTATATTCTCACACACCTTACTTAAGTAGATGAAAAGTAAAAGTCAGGATCGACTTGTACCAACCTTCTTTTCTGTTAGATGCTTTAGAAGGAACAAATTATCCAGACATGATCATCCTGCACGAAAACCGCTTTATTCTTCGGCTTCAAATATTGAATATTCTTGCTCCATTACATCGAGGGTCTTCTTTTTTCAATATAGACGACATATGTCCCTGTTGGTATTTTGTTTTTGTTGATATATTTATTCTAAAGCTTTGTAATTATTCTGTTTATCTTCAATACTTTAATTACTCTACAACTATTTCACCCAGTCTAGTGGTTTTTGCATTTTTCATAACAATAATTGCTTTTTCTACACACTAACCTCCATAAAAGCGATTACTCTTATTACTGTACATACTTAATATTTAGTGATAAAAGAATTATTTCCTGTTTTAATATCCGATGGGAGATATTTTATGTCGTCAAAATAAACATAAAAAAGTTCATTGTATTTTACCTGAGAAATAATTATAATATATAAAATGTATTAATAAATGATTTGATAGCTGTGCATACACACACGGGCATAAATATTGAGATTAATATTTTTGCATATTAAACAGACTCAGCAGGTGCGCCAACATAAAATTCATTAAATCCTTATTTACGACCTACAAGCATATACAGGGCACTCCAGTCACCACACATAAAATTTACAGAAAATTTAAAACATCCACAGAAAGAGAAACAAAAAATGTGAAAAATTATAACTTGACGAAGAATTGATCGGAAATCTTCGTTACGACCAAATGAAAATAACGAGTACTGATAAATGGACTTGGATTTGAATTTGAAATAAATTAATTACGGTACTGGATACCGGTGGGGTCATTTTACTGCAAACCGCTGGGATGATTTCTAGCTTTCATTTTAATGCTGGCAATATATAATCTAAAGTTATTAGAGTCTAGATGGTTGGAGAATTTTTACTTGAACGTATGACTCGGTGGGGATAAATTAATCTTTGGTACTTGTAATGCATGCTTCAATGTAGTTTATAGCTTCTTATAAAGTACTAAATTTAATTTCCCCTATTTTTTTAATAAAAAATCATCTTGGTTCAACAAGAAAATGACATTACATACAAAAACATTAGGTTCTGCTGAGAAAAATTACTTAGCTTTAGAATCAACTCATTTATCGGCCCATTTTTATTCGTAATTTAAAAAAGATCAAGAAGAGCGTATTGCATCGTTCAAAAAAAGTGGAATTTAATGGCACCAAATCTGAAGTATAAACAGAATGTGTTCTAACAGGAACTTTTACTTACATCAAATCTCCCCACACAAAAACGTCCAGCCCTTGTTGCTCTATTTAGAATTGAAATGCAATTTATTGCCTTCACAGAGTGCAGACGTATTCGGAAGAGAAATAAAGTGAGATTATATCTCGAAAACTGCGGTAAAGTTGCGCAATATTGCACAATCGTTTGCAACTTTTGTAGTGTGGTATTGCGTAACGTGAATTTAAAAAGTGGCGATGGCAGCCAAAAGGGGTTCTCCATCACGAAAGATGCTTTTGATGCATTGCAGCGTTCATTTGCAGCTAAAGACAAACGCATCGCGGTGCTGAAAGAACAAGCGGGATACACAAAGAAGTCCAATCAAGAGGCTTACGATGAGTTAGATGATCTCAGAAACGAGAACCAAAGACTAATGGAGAAAATCGAAGATCTCAAAAGTGAAATTGAAAATTTGAGAGGACAACAAGTCAAGGACAATAACAACCAAGTTTATCTTAAAACTGATGGCAGTGGAAAAAAAGAAATTACTCAACCTATGGAAGATGACGAAGCGGACTGGACGTCAGCGTCAGAGTCTGACTACAGTGGTAGACGAAAAATCAAGAAGAAACCGACGAAGAGAGCTGCAAAGCCGGGTAAAGAGGACTATCCTCCCCTCAAGAAACCGGCTTCCGAAAGCTCCTCACAGGGACCAATATTCAGAAAGCCACAGTCTCCAAAGCAAAAGGAGACTGCCAAACGCCAGGAAACTAGTGGAGCCGCAAAGATTGCGACCCAGAAAAGCGAGAAAATCCCGCCGGTTGTCCTTAGAGACAAGGCGGCATATCTCCAAATTCTTCGACTGTGCAAGGAGAAGAATATCAAGCTTGGAACAACAACAACAAAACCCAACGGAGTTATGGTCAGACCACCAACTCCAGATGACTACAGGGCACTCACCAGCTGACTTGGCGATCGACAATACAAATATCACTCGTTCTGCACTCCGGATGAACGCAATTTACGCGTGATCATCAGGGGTGTAGTGGAAACGATTCCGGCAGCTACAGTAAGGCAAGAATTGATCAACATGGGTCATCATCCGATCCATGTTGAACGATGGAAGACCAGCAAAGGAACGCCAATGGCCTTAATACAAGTAGTTATCCCTAAGAAGGAGAGGGAAATTTTCGACTTGAAGACACTGTTCGATCAAGAAGTTACAGTCCAAGGACAAAGATCGAATGGCCGAATTGTGCAGTGTTATAACTGCCAACAGTTCGGTCATTCGACGAAGAAATGCCACGCAGATCCAGCGTGTGTCAAGTGTGCAGAACGACATCCATCAAGAGAATGTAAGAAGGATAAGAAGAGTCCAGCCACCTGCAGCAATTGTGGAGGCTCGCACACCGCGAGCTTCCAGGGCTGTCCGGCGAGACCAAACAGCAATCAGGCAGCGAGAAGATCAGCTAACACAACCAAAATGGCCTTTTCAGGTCCGCCAGTTAATAAAGTTATTTCCCCACCAACCTTCGTGTGGGGGTCTCAGCGGAACACGGTTCCAGCCACCCTGCCCGCTTCACAAGCAAACAACCCATTCTCCGAGCTTGTGGAGCAATTAGTGGGACAACTGGTTAGCCAATTTCAGGCCCAGATGCCCACCGCCCTCCAAACGCTCCTTGGAGGGCCACAAAACTAATTCCGTGATCGTCCCCAACCTCAGGCGGCAGGCCCATGGGACCCGAATTTTTCGGGTTTTTCCAGCCTGCATAAGACCCTTTAAGTAGCCGCCATCAAAGTCTCTATGTCCCGTCTTCAGATGGCGGACTGACGGCGCCCGCTGGCCGTCAGCCCGGCATTTGGTCGCGGACTCGTCCATTTTCCGATGAAGACAAAAGTCTAAATTTCAAATTAACCTCCACGAACTTCCCCTGGACTTCGAGAAAACAATAATCTTAGGTCAATCTTACCCTTTTCAGTGGGTAAGTTTGACATCACAAGGAGTAGAAAATAAACCCCAAAAAAGGGAACAAGTCAGTACCCGTATCGGGATAAATAATTCGAACAAAGGGTAAGGGCCGCACCGGCCAACCCTAAAAACCAGGGTGAAAAAAAAAGCGGTTGTTTTTGATAGAATGCTATCAATTAGTTTGATTAACAAAAATAGAAAGCAGACAATATAGTATAGTGAAGAAATAGAAGAAGAAAAAATATTTAAAGAGAAGAATAATATGTAAAAGACAAAAATACCGAAAGTTGCTTAAACTATAAAAAATGAAAGAAGAGAATGATCCTGTTGATCCGTTGTGATCCTTTTAGATAGACAAATTTTTTTATTGCAGTAAAAAAATAGTTTTATAAGTTTTCGGCAGGTTAAAATTTATTTATACCGATAATTTCCCAATAATTATTTAACGTTTTCAAATTTACTGACTACCCGATGGTTTTTATTCATATAAATATTACATATTTCATTTTGCGCTCTCAATTGTAATTAAAAACAGATTTTTAAATAAGAAAAAATTGACATTTTATCTTAATTAAGGTTAGAGGTTTAAACTAAGATTAAATATCAATTTTTTCGTATTTAAAATCTGTTTTTAGTTACTATTGAGAAGAATTACTAAGAGACGTTTTGAATTACTATTACTAAGAAATGATTTAGAGCAGGAGTTTTTCGACCCAAGTTTATATCTCTTATTTTCAATTTTGGTTTGTTAAATGTATTTTATAAATCGTCTGCTGCTATGCAGAACCTCCATATTTCAAACTCACGAACCGCCACTGCTTCAAACCCCGAACAACTAAAACGAACAAATTATCTACTAAGTTATCCAAAACTGGAAAAAACGACTTGCAAAAAATAGTCTACGACTAAAAGTCTAAGTAAGTAAATCAACTCTTCTATTGGAACCTTTGGTATGAAATACTAAACTTGAAGAGATTTACCACTAAACACCAAATCATTTTTGTTGAACTGCTCGACGCACACTTCGCTAACCATGTTAGCATTATCAGGAGGTGATTTAATCTACTAGTTTAGTCTAAGTAAGTAGTCTAAGTATCAAGTCTTTAACTTCGTTTACAAAAGTTGACATGGTGTAATACTTTGTTACATTCATGTAGTCGTCGTTGCGCATTTAAATTAATGAATCCCCGCATGACAATTTAAATTGTAATGCGGCATGCGTGATGTTGATATTGCCCTGGTGCTCCAAACGAATAGCGAGTGGTCATGCGAAAACTAGACTGTTCCGCTGAACACTTCGCGGCTTTTTTGAGAAGATTCTGGAAGATGGACACCAGGGGTATATATATATATATATATATATATATATATATATATATATATATATATATATATATATATATATATATATATATATATATATATATATATATATAGCTCTCGCGGCCGTCGCCGACAGTTTTGCAGTATTCGTAACAATATTATTACGAAAATTATTTCGACAGCGATATAGTGTTTGGTATGTTGTGAGAAGGTTGCTGTTATGAAAGAATACAATTTAAAAAGACATTATGAGACAAAGCACGCTGTCAAATTTGACGGAATTGAGAGTCAAATGCGGGTTCATAAAGTGAACGCCTTGAAGAAACAACTACAGTTGCAGCAATATACATTTCAGAGCCCAAATATAGAGAGCGAAGCTTGTGTAAAGGTAAGCCATTTTATCACATTAATGGGTGGCCTTTCAGTCAAAGCCAAAACCAAAGTCAAAGCCTTTCGTGGTTGGCAAATTTATAAAAGAATGCATGGAGTCAGCTGTAGAAGTTTAATGCACATCGCAAAAACACTTTTTTCACTACAATTAGTCTATCAGGAGTAATAGTTGCTAGAAGTATTAAAGAGTTATCAGAAGATAAAGACAATTTCGCTGAAAATTAAATTTGTTTGTTTTTACTCTGTCGCGATTGATGAAAGTACTGATATGACAGATACAGCCCTGTTGTCAATTTTCATACGTGGCATCGATGATAATTTTGAAATTATGGAAGAACTGGTTGCCCTTTATTCTATGAAAGAAACTACGAAAGGAGCAGACATTTTCAAATATGGTATGGTACTGAATCGATACAATATTAACCTTACAAAACTATCAGGCATAATAACAAAAGTGGTACTAGCTATGGCTGGCAAAAATTAAGGACTTGCAGCCTTAATAAAAAAAAGCCAGACTGACTTAAATTTAATGCAAATTAAATGTAATTTTTTGACCATGATATGAAAGAAATTGATAAGAAACCACCTTGATAAGAC
This sequence comes from Cosmopolites sordidus, assembly GCA_031761425.1. Lineage (NCBI taxonomy): Eukaryota > Metazoa > Arthropoda > Insecta > Coleoptera > Curculionidae > Cosmopolites > Cosmopolites sordidus. The sequence goes on from JARFXV010000073.1 coordinate 921,830, forward strand.
CAGACATTGAAAAATTTGTTAAAAACAAACAATGCTAGAAATCTCATTAAATTGTCTTTAAAATAAACGTCTTTCAAAACATGTCAACAAACATTTATTTTGCGGCTTGTCGGATACAGGGGTACTCAAATCTGAACCATGGATAACAAAAGGTTGAAGACCCATGATTTAGAGGATACCCAAGTGAAAAAAGTCAATTTGGGAAATAAGGTACACCCTACTCTACATGGATTGACGAGAGAGACAGCAGTATTTTAAAAATTAAATATTTTAGAAACAAAAAACAATACACTTATAAGTACGTTAAGTTCAAGAAAGGAAGACAATTACAAAAGAATGAAAAGATATCATGGTAAGATGAAAAGAATATTTTGAGGCTGTAGTCACTCTAGATCAAATAACAGTGTATCAAGAAGAAAATGAGGAAGACCAAGTAGCAGGTCCTCAATTTAATTCCCGTCCCCCAGGTTTGATCGACTGCTGAACCCATTCGACTCAGAATTGGTAGTTACCGTATATTAGTACCCATAGTCTAAGTATTTTAAAGCTTCATCTTTCAGCGTTAGAACGAGGTATAATATATGTACATACTATAAATCTAACCTAAAATCAGTTGCAGACGCGATATCGAAAAGCAACATTTGAAGCACTGGTTTCTTTTCACCTTTCAACTCAAACAGAATACAGCGAAAGCTTAGGACAAGATTTATCCAGCTTTGGGAGATAATGTTGTTTCGTAAACCACTTGTAAGAATTAGTTCCAGCAATTCCGAACTAAAAATTTTGACTTAAGTGATGTAAATCGTGCGGGATAGCCAAAAAGAGTGGAGGATGAACAATGTGAAGAAACTCTTTGTCGTATACTGCTAGAGCTCAAACAGGAACTTGGAGTAACACCGCAAGTAACATCTAAACGTTTACACAAACTAGAAAAAATGCGAAGGCGAAAACCGTGGGTTAATATTGATGAGCCATCAATCATCACCACAAAATCAAATATCCACACTAAAAATGAAAACGATCACTTAGTTGGGATGGAATATTTTATCACGCCGTATTCTTCAGACTTGGCCCCCTCGGATTTTCATCTTTCGATCCCTGCACTATCATCTGGTTGATAGCCGCTTCACATATCTTGAAGAAGTCGAAAAAAGCCTCATTGGCTTTAATAAAGTCATCAGTTTTGATGTGATCATCAAAACCAACATTTTTTTTCGCTTTGTGATTCAACTGTTGCCTGAAATGTCGGGAAAATGTATAGAAAGTAAGGAAGATTACTTCGAAGATTAAGTTTGTATTACTTTTTTCATAAATAAGAGTCAAAGCTCATTTATATAATGTACAACATTTGTAAATGAAACTGAGTTGGCCGTTACAATCATGACTTATTCAGAACATAACATAATATATCATACTTACGTAGATCATACACAGTATGTCGGAAATATAACGGAACTTTTTAAAATTAAAGAAAACTAGCTCCATCTATTGAAACAATATACTATTTAAAAACTGTATATCTTCTGAGTAAAACGAGAATTGTATTATTAGAATCGATCAACGGATTGTCCAGTTATAGCATTTAAAGTAACAGTACCTTTTGTTATCTCATCAGAAAAACACGATGGAACAAAGATCTAATATTAAACTTTGTTTCAAACTCTATAAAAATTTTAAAGAAACATTTGAACTGATAAAAAAAGGTTATGGTGATGATGATTTATCCCGTACACGTGAGTTCGTGTAGTATAAGAGCTTTCAGGCCGGTCGTGGTGTTTTGGAAGGCCACCCAAAGCCAGGCCGGACAAAAAACACAAATCGCGATGAGTTGGTGGAAAAAGTGCTTGAAATGATCGCTTAAGATGCGAATTCAACTGTTAATAAACACTAACATCTACAGAATTTACATAAATGTATTAATTTACCCAATTGTACATTCAGTATAAAAATTACCTGATTAAATTCAGATTAAACATATATTTTAACTTCTTTAAGAACTATCAAAAAACTGTATTTTCATTAGATTTATCCAAAGAAATTTTATTAGTTTAAAATTCAGTAATTTTCGAAAAAAAAACAATAACCGACAATTGAAATAAATCGATGATCTGTCAGGCAAACGCAAAATGTCGACATTTTTGCCCGCACGGAGAATAATCGTGACGATAGTCGAGAATCGAACCCGTACTAATCCGGTACAGACCAATTTTGACGTGCGGCCCTCCGGTCAAAAATTTAATAAATCGACGAATTTTTATTCTCCTGCTGCCACCTGCAACGACTGCGTTGTAAAGCCGGGCTCTTAATAGACTTTTTATGACCAGCCGTAATTAAAGCTCTGTTGCAATTTAATGGTAGCTGGTAGCATTTCATTAGCAGTATCGATTCGTTTGCTGTTTGAAGGAAGCAGTCACTCACTGTACTTTAATTTAAATTTGACGGACATCGGAAGCACGAAAGGGAAAGAGGAGTTGATGGGTATTCGCCTGGCTTTATAAGAAAAGTTTTCAAGATATTGCATGAAATAATTATAACCTATTTATACAGTATGTTGGAATACTAACGGAACTTTTTAAATCTAAAGAAAACAACTAGCGCCATCTATTGAAACAATATAACCAGGTCTCTAAGTATGAAATCGAAATTTGTCCATAAATAGCCCTAGCTGTCAATGTAGTTACCGTCAAACCGGTCATTGGCGCCATTTCCTTGTTGACATCTGACAAAGATTTTCAACTCACAACAATGCAAGTTTCATACAACAACATAGTGTGTAATAGCGTTGAACATGTCATATTTTATGCCTGGAAACTACAATTTGCGGACAGCATTCATTTTCTGTTACCATTTGAAGAAAACTGCTGCAGAATCTTATCAAAGGCTTGTCGAAGCTTACGGTAACCGTGCTCTTGGTAAATCACAGTGCTTTGAGTGGTTTAAAACATTCAAAAGTGGCGATTTTGACGTGAGAAACGAAGAACGTGGAAAACCACTGCAAAATTTTAAAGACAGCGAATTGCAAGCATTGTTGGGTGAGGATGACGCTCAAATGCAACAACAACTCGCGGACCTACTAAATGTGTAACGAGAAGCCATCCCTCTACGTTTGAAAGTCATGGGAAAGATCCAGAAAATAGGTAATGATTTCCACATGAGCTGAATGAAAGACAGCAGGAAACCCGAAAAACAACTTACGAAATGCTGCTCGCCAGGTACAAAAGAAAGTAATTTCTTCTTCGAATTATAACTGGCGTTAAAAAGTGGGTATATTTTGAGAATATTAACCCTAAAAGATCATGGGTAACTCCTGCGAACCATCGACATCGATTGCAAGGCAAATCGCTATGGACAGAAGACAATACTCTATGTTTGGTGGGATCAGAAAGGTGTGATCTATTATGAGGTGCTAAAACCTGGGGAAACCGTTAATACTGAACGGTAGGGACAACAAATTATCTATTTGAATCAAGCTTTGCGTGAAAAAAGAATCAGAATATCAAAAAAGGTAACACAAAATGATTTTGCTTTTTCGCATGCAGGTTACTCACCAGACCTGGCTCCGTCCGATTACTACTTATTTGTATCGATGGGACACGCACTTGCTGAGCAGCGCTTCACTTCTTACTAAAATGATCGAAAATGACTCCATGACAATGGCTTGATTCTAACCACAAATTGTCAGACAGGTGGATAAAGCTAGCGATGGGCAATACTTCGAATAAATTACTTTTGATCATTTTCATACAATAAACATGTATTTCCTATAAAAAAAATCCGGTTTCATACTTACATACCAGGTAATCTAAAAGCTATATATCTCCTCTATTAAAAAAGTTTATGGTGATGATTGCTTATAGAGTACATATGTCTTCAAGAGGTATAACGGATTCCAGGACGGTCGTAATGCTTTGAAAGACGATCCAAAGCCAAGCAGGCCAAAAAAAAACGCGATGGGTTAATGGAAAAAGTGTGAAAAGTATGAAATGATCGCCTACGATGGGAATTCGACTGAGATGGATAACGGTGAATTAAATACGATGAAAAACATGATTGATAAAGAATTTAAACAAACGGAAAGCCTGTGCTCGATTTGTTCTTCACGCCTTAAATGAGGACCAAAAAATTGCTCGTGTTGAACATTGCAAGGACCTACTTAAAGCATCCACACGGAACTGCACATTCCTCGAATCGATTTTACCTGGTGCTTGAAGTGTAATCTTCAAACAAAGCGCCAAAATGGTAGTGAAAGTCCCCAAGCTCTCCGAAATCGAAAAAATTGCGTTTGTGGAAGAGAATTGTTCGAGTGAGGACCGAATATCGAGCGCCGGGAAGTTGCTTTTTGTTGCACGATAATGCACCATCTCACAGGACCGTCGCTGTTCGTGAATTTTTGACGAAAAAACAAGTCTGTGTGCTTCAACATCCTCCGTATTCGCCTGATTTATCCCCGTGTGACTATTTCCTGCTTCCGAAGCTCAATGGTCATGAAAGGGACGTTTTATGACAGTGTTACAAGTCCAAGGAAACGTCACAAGTGTCGTTAAGGCGATTCCGAAATACGACGTTGAACAGCAGGGATGTATTTTGAACAAAAATTATTAATCTTGGTAAAATACTTAACTGTTTTTTTATTTTTTTTTATTTTTTTTATTTATTTATGTTCCATTATTTTCTCACATATTATGTATATCAAAAATACCATCCTTTATTGCCTTATAAAGGAGGCTTTGTTTTTCAAATCGTCGTGAATCAGAAGCCAACATATCTAAATTAGAGGCAAATAAATTAAAGATCTAAAATCATCATCTATGGGCATGAACACCATATATGCTGATTGATACAAATTATTGTTTATTGTATTCCTTACTAAGATAGCATGAGGTAATAATGAACACCTAAGCGGGAAGTGCCATGAAACAAAACCTATTTAAAGAACCAAGTGTATTTATTGTTTATTGTTTCACTCTATTTACTCATTCATAAAAGCGGAGTCATACAAGGCCCCGAAGGAAATGGGAACATGTACACGTATGACGATGCTTAACTCAAAGGTAGAAGGAAAAATACAACAACATACCAAGGGAGCATTACTGATCAGAAAAGACTCGCTTTGGGGAGCTGAATTATGCCATAATTATGCCAAAGTGTTATCAAAAAGATGGAAATAACAACTATAGACTTAAATTAACATAAAAATATCAGTACTGTCTCATTAATTAACTAATCATCAGTTCATTCATCAAAAAAAAACATGTCTACAAACTATTAAAATTAGCTGGGAAATTAGAGCAACCTACATGTAAAGGCTTATCAAACTAGTACTATATAACTTGTGTGAAAAAAATTGACATTTGTGTTTAATATTGTTTGGCAAATCATCATGAAAAAATATACTAGAGTAGAGCGACTACAAATTGTTCAAATTTATTTCAATAATAATTAATCTATTCGGGCTACCCTTCGCGCCTTACGTGAAATTTATGGTCAAAACAATCGACCTACAGAGCCTACTATTCCTAATTTAATTCCAAATTAAATGTTTGTGATGCTCCTGTATTATAACGTATTGCTGAAGATATCGATGCTGTGAACCAAAGTGGGAATGAAATCCAGAACAATCAATTACACGCCGTTCTCAAGAACTTCGGCTTTCTTATGGCACTATATGGAATATTCTTCAGAAATATTTATATTTCAAGACGTATAAAATTCAGTTAACCCAAGAACTCAAACCAAATGACCATTTGTAGAAATTTTGCAGAATGAGCTCTAGAGCAACTTAACACAGGTGCATTATTTCATAAAAAAAAATAATTTTCAGCGAAGAAGCCCATTTTTGGTTAATTAAATGGCTTCGCAAATAAAAAACTTGAAACACCCTTACATCCACAAAAATTAACAATTTGGTGTGGTTTATGGTTTGGAGGTATAATTGGACCGTAAAAAGTTCAATAACCATGTAATCTCAAGAAATGCCGATGTTACCTGGCCACGAAGATCATGCGATATAACTCCACTGGACTTTTTTTCTCTAAGGTTATGTGCAATCATTAGTTTACACCAATAAACCACAAACACTCAACGATCTTAAAAGCAACATTATTCGTGTCATCAATGAATTAAATGTTGATTTATGTGGTAAAAGTGATCAAAAAGTGATTTTTCCAGAATAGATTTTTTTTTATCCAGAGGCGGTCATTTACATGAAATTATTTTTAAATAAAAATACCATGAACGCATATTTAAAATTAAAAAAAAGCATTTTCGTATCTTATACCATTTTGTTTTTGTTCCAAATTAAAAATATATAGCTATCGTTTGATAACATTTACTATATCAAAGTACTAGTACTATTATCAAGCTAATTGAAAAGTTCGCGGAGCGGAAATGATAAACCAAGTTTATGGTTGAAAATATGACTTTATTCTTCCATATATTCTCCCTTAAGCTCAATATATTTTTTCCAGACCGACCTCATGCTCAGAAAATAATGTCACTATTTGGAAGCACTTATATATGTGAACAGACGTTTTCTCTAATGAAACATGTCAAATCAAAAAATAGGACCAGAATAATGGACTCGCACCGTGAAACCAACTTGATAAGACCAGATATTGAGAAACTTGTTAAAAACAAACAATGCTAGAAATCTCATTAAAGTGTTTTTAAAATAAACGTCTTTAAAAAACCTGTTAACAAACATTTATTTTGCGGCCTGTCAGGACAACAGGGATACTCAAATCTGGCCCTTGGATAATAAAAGGTTGAAGATTTAGAGGATATCCAAGTGAAAAAAGTCAATTTGGGAAATAAGGTACACCCTACTGTGCATAGACTGACGAGAGAAACAGCAGTATTTTAAAAATTATATATTTTAGAAACAAAAAACAATACACTTATAAGTACGTTAAGTTATATATATTAAAGTACTAGTGCTATTACTAAGCTAATTGAAAAGTTCGCGGAGCGGAAATGATAAACCAAGTTTATGGTTGAAAAGTTTATTCTTCCATATATTCTCCCTTAATATATATATATATATATATATATATATATATATATATATATATATATATATATATATATATATCAAAGTACTAGTGCTATTACTAAGCTAATTGAAAAGTTCGCGGAGCCTTAAGCTCAATATCATCATCTGATTTTGTGGAAGTCCTTCAAAATACTCATCTACGACTTATAGAACTTCTTCATTTGATGAAAAACGTGGGCATTTTTTGAGGTTTGGAAACAGATGAAAGTCAGAGCGGGCCAGATCTAAACCGATTAGGACAATTCGTAGTGTAACTCCATCAATTTGGCCATTGCAAGAATACCTCTATAACCCTGTGCATTGTCTTGATAAAAGTGTCTTTTTTTTCTTCGCCAAACCAGGTCTTTTCTCACGAATTTTTGCATCCAATTGATCCAAAAGGTTTGAGTTATACTGCCCTGTTATTGTGATACCGGTTTGAAGTTGATCAGTTAACAAAATGCCTTTTGCATCCCAAAAAATTGATGCCATAACCTTTTTGGCCGATTTTGACCAATTTAACTGCTTCGGAACTGAACAACGGGGCTCAGTCCGTTATACGGTTTGTTGTCGCAGTTCAGGGTCATAGTTGTAAACTCAAATCTCATTCACAGTTACAAAATGACGTTTAAAATCTTTTATTTTATTTTTTCGAAAAAGATCCCAATGTTGGTTAGAAAGTTTTTACGAAACGAGTTTACTCGAAATCATTTTTTATCAGACTTTAACAAATGCGGCACCCATCTTGCACATGACTTTCTCAAGCCCAATTTCGTTTTCATTGAGATGTCCATGGCTTTAGCAATTTCATTCAAAGTCAATTGTCTTATTGGACGTCCAGAACGACGATCATCATCCAGGTTTGTACGACCACGTTGAAACTCACCTGCCCACTTACAAACTATTGATTTTAAATGAGCAGACTCCCCTAATATATTTATCGTTTCACTAGGAATTTCCATTTCCTTTAAACCTTTTTTACAAAGAATTTAATCACTGCACGATTTTCAATATTTTCCATTTTAAAAAATAACACTGATACGTTTACTTTAAGCTGCTGTTTTTGAACAAATGACTGTCAATTAATTCAAGGACGCTCATACCAACTTAAAAATACAAATGGTTGTATCGAAATATTACCCCAAACATTTCAAGCAGGAGGAATAATGAGTAAGATGAGTCTTGAAGAACTTGTACTGCGAAAGTAACAAGTTTATTACATCCATTCTTTTATTAGAACCATCGATATGAAACACTAAACTCGAAGAGATTTACCACTAAACGTCAAACACGCGTTTTGCAAAACCATGTTAGCATTTCGTTAACCATGCCAGGAGTATAGTGGTAAATCTTTTTCAGTTTAAGTAAAAAGTCTATCAAAAAGAATGATGGAACTTACTTGGAAATGGAACTTTGGAAAATTAAATAAAACACACAATTTTTGTTCAAAATCAGTTCCGATTACCTTATTTAAGAGATTCAGATATGCAATTTATGATTTGAACAAGATCATTTTATCCACAAGACCATTTGATCAGCCAAATGGCCACCACGTCTCTAGTTGCAGACTCCGATCCGCTCGCCTCAATTCTCGATGACCCGATGACACATGGCTTGACACATGGTTAGTTTCCAAGTCGCCAATAGTCGCGAGTTTATGTCCACAAAGAAAATAATGTAAAGGAGTTAAAACGCATGATCTCAGCGACCAAGCGATGGCGCTATTTCGTGAAATTACCAAATTGCCTAACTTGACTCGCAATAAGTCCATGTTTACTCGGGAAATATGCGGTGATGCACCACCCTGTTGAAAATAAAAGTCATCCGCATCGATTCCATAAAGTTTCGGGAATAAGAAATCTTCCAGCATTGCCTCAGCAAGTGCTCGGTCTTGATGGTAACGTGGTTAACTCGGTCTTGATGGTGGCTCTTTCTTCATTTTTATAGAAATCCAAACCGATGATTCCTCCATGCCGAAATCCACACCAAACTGTGATCTTTTGTGGATGCAAAGGACTCTCATATATATCATATATATCATCTTATATGGATGCAAGCCTAAGACCAACCTCAAAATTCACCAGGTCTTTATTGGTGAGAGGCCTAACTCTTGCCAACGGCGAGCAACCGAGACGTTGTCAATTTCAGCTCCACTTAACGGCGCCAATATTCTTAATACTTCTGTTTTTTTTTGTAGTACAAGCACCAGACTATCGTGGAGAGTAAACTCACTTTCAAATTAATAACACGATCAATAACCTGTTCAGACCAAGACGAATACCACGATGGGCCTGAATTGCTCGTTGGGTAGCACAAGGGGACCGCTAATTTGCGTATTAATACTGGGCAACTTCCAGACGTTCTTCTAAATTATAACGAACCATGATTTAATTGCAAACCTTTCGGAAAACAACTGACAAGACATATTTAAAATCAGTATGAGCTGTCAAAGTTCCACCATCCTTAATGGTAGACACTTTAAATTACAGTTTAAAAAAAGCATAGATCTATCATTTTTCTGAATTGGTTAAAAATATAATCTACCCCTCGTATTGGCAATCTATCCCTTGAGGGTCGCGCCCTTAACAAAACCTATAGGTTTGAGGTCCGCAGCAACAAGCGTAAATCACCAATCGGCAATAATGAAGCCAATACGCAACTATCCGGCGATGATATACGCTGCGAACGGTGCCACGTTCGTTATAATCGCGTATTGGCAATTAGTTGGAGTCCGAAATTGACCGCCCCATTAAGCCACAAGTGATTTATTCTAAGGCAATTCTATACTTCGCGTAAATTACCTTGTCATTTCATATTTCTCCACTGACAATGTGTTACTGATCCTTAATTACTTCGAAATTCTCGTTAAACCATTCCGTTTTATATAATTGATAGTTGGTATGATACCTGGTAAAATTGCGTAATATAATTAAGTGATAACTTAAAAATATTATATGCTATATACGTTCACTGTTTTTTACTTAATAAATAAATAAATAGATAAATAAGAAAATAAATAAATGTATATCTTTTTTTTCTTTCTTCAAGAGGCCAAAAATTTGATCGAAAGCTTGCTGCATCGATTGAGAAACGTGATAATCCGATGGCGCCAAGTTTGGGGAGTAAGTCCGATATGAAAAAATCTCCATTCGAATGCCAACAGTATTTCAAACTTTTCGATATCAACTACACTGACATTACCACTTCTGAAACATTGAAACCACTTGCTAAATGTTCATTTTGATAGAGCTTTCTTTAACGATGCATCGGAGGTGCATTTTTCAGTACTTTTGCCTCCGATTACACCTCCTATGCATCCTTAAATCAACACAATTAAGTTATTCGGAGGTTTGCTATAAATATATTTAAACGGGGAAAAAGTAATTTGAGTTTTAGAACTTATATTTATATTTTTATTTATAACATAACACATAACACGTTTATGTATGAACGTCATTTCGGGACATCAAAATATATTCCGGCAAAAATTGTGGAAGCAACTACAATGCTCTAATAATATAGGTTTTATCTTAAGCTTCATAAATGTCAAAAATACGCACATATCAAATAGATTGCCACTAAAGAATGATGAAAAAATCTATAAAATAGGCAATCCCTGTGGTCCAACTAGGACCACAATAATATTAAGTCAGAATGCCGATGAACTATAGAAAAGCAAGGTAACGTAAATCATCAGCCTCAAATGCAAAAAATGCGAAAGAAAAAAAAACGAGGAACGTTGGCTAGAAAACACGGTTATCTGATAAATCCTGGAAACTCTTGTGCATACAGAAATTATAAAATGAATCCAATAAAATAAATGTTTTATATTGTAGCATTATTTTGTTTTTTTATATTATCTCTTTAAGTACACCATTTACGATTAAAAAACACAATGGGAAGACATCAGATTTAAAGAGACCATTTCCGTTTTATTACATATGCCCCCAAAGTTTCTGCTTTGAATATTGTGACAATTACTACTTTGACATTAAAATTTTTATCATGGTCTGTATAAGCCTGGAGCACCCTCTTAAACGTTAATAAAAAGGCGTCGTCGTACAATCATACAAAAGTTATGTCAACATAAGACAGATAATTTAGTTAGGTCGACAGCTGAGCCGATAATGGTTCGTAAAGACCTTTACGATCGTTAATTAACCATTAAGGATCCTAGGTTTTTACGGACCGTCCACTGAAGGATTTTCCACGCATGTCTGGTAAGAGAAACTGAAAAAATCCTACTGTTAAACTTGTTAGAAAATGTCTGTGCCTGTACCTTTACAATCAAGAACATTGTTGATATTAGCATTGGTTTATTTGCTATTTATTGATAAAATATTCTAAAACACACTTCACAGAAAATTCAATGAATCATCTCCATGGTTTTCTTTTTTTCAATAATTGAAATCGATTTATGATAAACCAGAAAGGATCCCAAATGTTTGTCCCTGACATATAGTATACTTAAACTCGAAGAGATTTACCACTAAACATCTAACATGGTTCGCGAAACGCCTGTCGAAAAGTTTTAAAATGTGATTTTGGTGTTTAGTGGCAAATCTCTTCGAGTTTAATGTTTAGTGTGGAAAAATAGATGTAATAAACTTATTACTTTCGCACTACCAGTCATTCAAGAGCTTTACCTGATCTTGTACTCGTTCACTATGATCAAAAAGTAGGGTGAAGGTTTTATTATTATAAATTTGTGCGCTTTGCGGATCGATAGAACTATTTGTTTTTTAAGTTGCTATGGCTGTCCTTGACATATGACAGCAGTCTTATCATTTCGCTTGTTAAGTTAGAAATTATATCAATTTTTGTAATTGTAAATATATGAATTTATGGAGCAAAGAATTTGCATTAAATTTTGTTTAAAAAACAAAATTTCCTTTGCAGATGTATTAAAAATGAAAAAAAAGGCTGTGGCGATGAAATTATGTCAAAAAAATTTTTACAACTGGAGGAAAAACAGTAGTGATAGTAAAGAAGCAGTTCAAAATGAACATCGTTCAACAAAAAGACCTTCCATGCCTACCAATGAAGTATAACTTTATCAAAATCATGTTTTTTTGGACTAAATAATCGCCAGTAAGCATCACTGTAAAATGTTCACATTTATGGCAAAACAATGCATTGTTTTTTACATCAAGATAATGCTCAAACTCCAATGAAGCAAGTCAATCTAAATTTAGATGAAATACTAAATCATCATCATCATCATCATCATCAGCCTGTATCAATCCACGGCAGGATGAAGGTCTATTCAGGCCAAATTCATGCTTCCAACTCTTGCGGTCCCGAACTTTCCTCTGCCATTCGAGCCCAATATACTTAATGATGTTATCAGTCCATCGTGTTTTCGGTCTTCTCCGTGGGCGTTTGCGATCAGGCGGTATACAGTCCAGAATCGCCTTGGTCCATATTTCTTCCCATCGTCTCACTACATGGCCTGCCCACTTCTATTTCAATTGCTTTAATCTTTCCGTGATATTAGTCATTTTCGTTTGTTCTCAAAATCGATGTGTAGGGCTTTCTATCCAGTCTGGTACTGCTAAGCATGCATCTTTCCACTCTCCTTTGTGCTACCCGAAATTTTTGAAGTGATTGCGATGTGAGTGTCCAGGTTTCACTTCCGTATGTCATAACCAGCAGGACACATTTATTAAAGACAAGACTTTTCTTTTCAGGCAAAGTGGTAGTTTGTTCTTAAACACTATGTTGAGCCTGTCAGCAACATTTAACGCGGCCAACATATGCTCTATCGTCAAGAATAGGGAGTCCCTCTCCACAATCAAACAACCCACATTTTCGAATGGCTTATAATTGCAGTTTTTTAATTTCTTTGGATTCCGTCCAATGAGGCAACAGTCAGGAGTTATACATCCCCGACCGTTGGGTTCCACAATCTCATGAGAAACGCTCAACAACCTGCGTCTCCGCCAAAATGAACATTGATCCAATGTGAGGGATGGGTGAGGCTTCCTCCCAGTCAAGCAACTAACGAATGTTCATTTTGGCGGAGACGCAGGTTGTTAAACGTTATAATATCTATCTATAATATCTAATATCTATTAATGTAATATTTAGAAGTAGGTGGTATTGTCAAAGTGTCACGCTGTCATTTCGTTTTGGCGCCATTTTTTTCATGATATTTACAACGATTTGGATTTGGCTGGTGTGTAGTGCACACGTGCAAGTTTTATTACGGATAAATACACGACAAAAGAATGCATTAAAATTGTAATTCATATTTTAAAAAATAATTCTATTATTGCAGCTCAATGTAAATTTAGGCGAAATTATCTTATATTATTTTCTTTTTTTGGGTTTTTCGCCACGATCTAAAACTCAAAAAATATCAAAACTTCATATGTAAATAAAAAATCACTGAGTAAAAACAAAAAACCAAACGGAGACAAATTTCTCAGTGATTCTTTTTGGGAATAAACTTGCCTAACGAACAAAATTCATATCTTTAGATTCGTTTTGAAAACGCGAAGAGAATACTTCCCGAAATGTTAACGTTTTAGACATTTTTTATATTTTTTAAAATTTTGTTCGTTAGGCAAATTTATTACTAAAAAGAATCACTGAGAAATTTGTCTCCAGTTGGTTTTTTGTTTTTACCCAGTGATTGTTTATTTACATAAGAACAGATATTTTGATACTTTTTGAGTTTTAGATCGTGGCGAAAAACCCAAAAAAAGAAAAAATATATGAACCCGCCATAATCATTCAGACATTACTTACAAAATATCTTAATCCACCGGCACCTCATTTTATGGAACAGGATATGGAACAATTCAAAAATTTGGAACAGTCCGGAATATGCCTTGCATCGGATGTCCAAGAACAATGCAAAACGCTGCTGCTTACTGTGGAGGAATCTTCAGAAAAGTCCATTCGACATCATGGTGCCCAAATGGGAATTTCTCCACGCAGTTTATGCCGAAATTGACGTGTTGTTAAAACTGTTGCCTAGAGGCAATAGCAAGCGATCAGAATGCTGGAAAGCCATCCATTAAATAGAACTTCTTTTCATAATAAAAAGCACTTCCATTAAATGTACAATTTTCATGCAAATTCAAAATAATGCATTTCAATAAATAATGCATTTTCAATAATGCATTTTCAAAAATTTATTGCAATAAAATGCATTTCAAAATAAAAAGCTATGAAGCTCATTTTCATCTAAATGGTCTCTGAGCCAGAGATAATCTATGCCACATTCATCAAATGCTATTACATTTATAATATATTCATCGAAGAAAGAAACTAAACCCAAACATTTTCACGCATATTGCACGTGATCGTTACAAGACCGCACTAAGAACTGTCCTCTTTTTGGGCGGAGTACAGCTAATATCGACAACTTCATCAGCTGTATCCGTATAAGACATTTTAAGGAAACAAAATACAATTATTAATAAATCGAATGCAACTCGATAAATGAAAAAACTCACGACAGTGTATGAGTTACTGCCGCCAACCCCTGTGTTTTTGTCGATCGGCAACCTGCCGACCATCTGGGTTTTCATTGGTGGTGCAAATCGGCTAGACCGATTTCCGCCAATAGCAGGGACGCATTTCTGCATTTCTGGCTAAAATATCACATGCTGATGACGCGTTGCTCATTGTTGATGTCGAATGTCTTTCTTCAGTGAATAGACTTTAGTTAAAAATACAGTATGATGCTCAAAACATCATTGAACCATATTTTTTGAAGACCAATGGCCAATTGTGAACGATATAGACACATCATTCACAACTTTTTGGACCTCAATTGGAAGGACTGGAGAATATGTAGTTCCAGTAAAATAGTGCCACAGACACACCTCATGTTAAACAATTTTCATTTTGAGGAACTTTTTCGCTAGTCGCTTAATTTCTTGAAATGTAGATTTATTGTCGCTGCCTAGATCTCCTAATTAGATTCTCCAGATTATTTTTTATGGTTTTTTGAAAGAAAAGGTTTACATACATAAGTTGCAAACCACGCAGCAACTCAACTACAACATCCGTGCTGAAATCGCTGCATTAACACCAGATATGTTGATAAAAGTTATGGAAATTTATTAAAAAGGGCACAATTATTGTTATATTGCTTTCAGTGGCTTACATTTTGATTGATATAATTTTCATAAATTAATTAAAACAAAATTTAAAGATCAAAAAAAGCAAGTTGATCAATTTTAACAAATGCGTTCTTAAAACTTTTAAAAATCCTTTACAGGAATCAGGTCCAGGCTTCAGAGGGTCACTGAATGACTCTTCTTCCAGAAATCAATTTTACCGGAAAAGGCGCCTGAACGGCGAGCAAAGAGATTGGAAGTGTGGCATGTGGATCCCTTCTGTTGGAACCAAGTGTCCTAAATGTATCCTTCAAATTCTTGATGAGCAGGACTGAAAAAAGTTTGAACCATGTCGACATAATGCTGAGAATTCATCGTTACTACGCGGCGCGGTCTTGGTGAAAAAAAATTATTCTCGATGCCGACATTCCAGCTCAAACTGTGATCTTCGGGCTATGCAGAGGCCTTTCACGTTTCTTTTTAGAGTTTCTTCCACATCAATAGCGGCAATTTTGATTACTGGCATGGTCATTAAGGTGGAAATGAGCCTCATCGGGGAATACGATGTTATCGACTGCTGGAAATCCGTTCATCATTTCATTAGCAAATAAAAGCCTATCAGCAATATCCATTGGTTTCAATTCTTGCTCAAACTGAATCTTGTACGGGTGCATGTATAAATATGTGTCAAGGATGTGAAGCACCGACGAACTCGTCACATTTAAAGCAGCTGCGCACTTTCAAGTCGATAAGTTTGATTGTTGGCGCACTCACTGTGGAGTGAGTGAGTGTTTTCTCAAACTTACGAACCCATTGCTTAATCAACGAAATGCTTCGACATTACTGGATATCATGCAAAAATGCGGCGCAAAACGAGGCCTCCGGTGTAGCGCTGAATGGTGACTAAATTTCCCTGAGCCAAACTATCGTTTAAGACCGACCTCACTTCCTACTTCCCTACTCCCCCTACTTCCAAATTTTCTACAGCGCAATCAAACACTAACAACTCTTTGGACCATCGTGTACTTACCTCACCCTGTACAAGGTGGCACAAAAAAAATCCCTATTTTAAATTAAAATATCTGATTTTGCGTATAATTAATTTTTCATTTTTTTTTCCGGATAAGCCAAAAAGTCAGAAGTTTTAAAAATGTTAACGTTAACGTTATATCCTTGCAGAATGAAGAAAAATTATTAATATTTGCTTTTAACTGAGGTAACCGATACTTGATAGAAATTCGTTTTAAATAAATAAGCGAAGATTCATATCTAAAAATGTCCACTAAATTTATAATTGTATGAATAAAAATTGTTTCGACTCACAGTGCCTTTTTCAAATATAAACTATGCTAAAACTGTTTTTTAGCATAGCTTTAGCATAATTGCGTAGTTTTAGCATAGTTTGTATTTGAAAAAGGCCCTGCGTGTCGAAACAAGTGTTATATATACAATTTTAAATATAGTGGATTTTTTTTGCTTATTTAAAATTTTCTTTGCAAAAGGAAATTCCAGTAAGATCAACCAAGTAACATTCTGCTCCATATGAAAACGAGGAAGTTAAAAATATAGAATTTATAGTGATGACGTTATGGATAAATTATTGTATAATTGATATAATAAACCGTGATCGTCGATTGAAGCGGATTGATGTGAACGTCCGTCATCAAAATGAAAAATGTATTAAAAGGAATTTCGACGTTATGCAATATCTCAGCCGGGTTAATTAGTAATCCGTTAATTAATTCAGTTCTGCGCCGGTCGGCGCACAGCGGCCATCCTACCCAGGCCGCCACTTCAAAGTATCGTCGAACAATTTCCTATATATTGTTAATTAGGACGACCGGGGTAATTAGCGGCGAACGACCGCTAAACCCATCGATTTTTGCAGCCGCCGCCTCGTAGGTTCTACTGGAGAACGGTGGCGGATAGGGCTGTGGAGGGTTCATTGCAAAGAGTAGAGCTTTGTGTTATGTCTTTCAATAGTATGTTTTTTTTTGGTATAATTAAATTATACACCCACATATTTCTTAATTTTTCTATTTTACTCTAATATATTTATGCTGAAAAAGACAATTTTACTGATATAATATGACATTTATTTATTGCTTTGTAATATTATGATCATAAGGGCACGTGGGCACGTGCCCTACCTAAAAATTAAGGTGGAAATGGAAAAAAATAATTTCAGATTTTAAATTAATTTATTCTTTGTTCTGATCACGCTTCTTGCGACTTCTATAGTCTAACATCCATAATGTCATTCGCGGTAACGAACTAGATCGTGTGTTGCCGACGCGCACCGATTAAAGAACACGTGCTTTGGGCACAGACAAGTTTGTACTGCTACTGTTTTCTTTACTATCGCGTGCGAAAAAGAAATACAGCAATGCATCGTTTCACTAGTAATCCGGAGATTAAACGCATTGATAACGTCATATCTTGGGCGCTGCCCTATTCTCAGACGTCCTAAGTGCTGACGTTAGTGATGGGCGGAGCTTATCGAACCTTTCCAAACAAAGAAAATGTTCATTGAAGTTCTCATAAGAGAAGTTTTGTTATAAGTTTAGTAAGCAATTTCTCTCACAGTTTCGTAATCCTCAAAGTACATTTTACATTTAACGTATTTGAATTGCTCGTAAAACGTTTTTATTCGGATCTTTTCTTGTGTGGAAGTAAATTTATGGTTATGTTACTTTGCCCTTTATGAATGTCAATTTCAGTTTTTGGGATGATTTTCAGGTATATTTTGTTGAATTTATTATTGATAAGTTGATTTTTTACTTGGTGTTTCTGTTTTAGTTGAAAATAGTGATGTGTTTGGTGCCAGATTGTAAATATTATAGTGAACAAACAAATTTGTAGATTTTTTACATTTCCTGTAGATTTCTGTCGATTTTTTAGATTTTTTTTACAATTCAACTGAGCGAAAAAAGGGTTAAATCTTGTGAGGTAATATTAAATATTTATAAGATGGCATGGACGTATAAAAATGATTGCGTAATTTCAAAGCAACTAGATCGGGAACCCTCAAAACATTCACGGGTCTGTAGTTGCCATTTTGTCAACAATGTTAGAAAAAATGGTCCCAAAATATTTTATTTTAATATTAAAAGGAAATTTGCATTTGAATCTCCGAGAAAATGGTATCATATTTAAATATATATATATATATATATATATATATATATATATATATATATATATATATATATATATATATATATATATATATATATGTATATATATATATATATATATATATATATATATATATATATATATATATATATATATATATATATATATATATATATATATATATATATATATATATATATATATATATATATATATATATATATATATATATATATATATATATATATATATATATATATATATTAGCGTTCACAAATTCTTGACCGCTACTGGTAGGTTTATTTCGAGCGAATTTTTAATTGAAAGAGCTCCTGTATCGTTAGGACAAGACCTAAACAGTCTAACTCCAAATCTCTAGGTGAGCGGATGTTTTCGCGCCTTACCTTTCCGACAGAGGTACGTAGGTTTGCTGGCCAAGTCATGCTTGGGTTGATTTTTCTGATATTCTTGTAGAGGGTTTTACGACCCGGCAGCAGAGAATCGGGTCAACAGAGACCAGGCCAGTGAAAGACCACCTATTTCAGAGCCCGCCCATTGTGGAAACCTTACTATTTTTGGGGCCACATGGCACAGTAACCGGTTTGTCAGAACGAGATTATTTCGGGACCCCCGCATAGGAATACTGGATTGCCCGTAGTCGTACCCAGGGTTTTTGGACACCTAGTACGGGATAGGTAAGAATAGGAAAAATCAGGAAATAAGGCCAGACAAACACTTTTTTTATTATATTTTCATGTACCGATAAAGATCGCAGTTACCATTTTTTTTACAAATATATTTTTACCATATTTTCATATACAGATGAAGATCACAGTTACCACCTTTTTATTTATTATCTATTTGCCGTTTGACCACATTTGATTACCTTTGAGTTATATATATATTTCTTTTTACTATTGTCAAAATAGAGTTAATAATCTCTAATTGATAAGTATAGGGACATAGAGACCAGCTGGTGTAATTTAGAGCGATTTGTTTAATTTTTGATTTCTTTCACGGTAAGGTTTAGCAAACCACCTTCCCTAAATCTTCCTGTGTCTTATATTTCATAGTTTTATTTTTTCCATCTTTTAATGTGCTTTTTTTTAGTGTGCTTTTGTGAAATACATGTATAAAATCCAGTAAACAGTTTTATTTAAGATAGACCTCTTCCCAGTTCCAGGGTCTTTTCTAAATATCAGATATATTAACGAACCGGGTGGTGCCCATTGTGTCGCGCAGTTTCATTCTGTCCTGGACCGTCTTCCCAGTGCTCCCGGCGAACAGTTGCCGTCGCTGTGATCTGTATTTTCTAATTTTGTTCTCAAAAGAGAAGATAAAAGGTTACAATATATATATATATATATATATATATATATATATATATATATATATATATATATATATATATATACACACAGAAATAAGCTTTCAGAAAAATTGACAAATAACACTAGTTATATCATTTATTACAATAACAGTAATAAAGTAGTTTTCAATGGGAGCCACAATTACTATCAACAAATTTTCCAAGGCAATTTTCGCATTTTAAAGCGATCCAAGGACCTGGCAAGAAGTTGCAACGGGTCTTATTGAATATGATCAATCATGGCCAGAAAATGTTGAAGTACTGGAAAATTTTTATGTTAAATATTACTTACCTGAATTATTGGATATACATATATATGTATATATATATATATATATATATATATATATATATATATATATATATATATATATATATAAATATATATATATATATATATAAATATATATATATATATATATATATATATATATATATATATATATATATATATATATATATATATATATGTATATATATATATATATATATATATATATATATATATATATATATATATATATATGTATATATATATATAAACGATCATAGAGAATCGCAGAAAGAAACGGAAATTTACTGACAAGAAGAACCCCAATCCGAATGTCAGGATATGCAAAGAAATATGTGATACCTTAATCGTACAGGTTCATGAACGTTTTATTTTCGATGTATACGTAACTGTTTCAAATTTATTTGAAACTGAAAAATTTGATGAATATCGAGCCGTCTTTCCAAATGAAGACATTAACATTGTGTGTAACCTGTTTGCAAACGTAAATTACTTAAAATTAAAAATATACTCTCGGTAAGGTGCACACGGAACGATTTTATGAAACATAGTGAGACTGTGTCGCTGTTATAAATGTTTATCCAAAACAATTTAACATCAATATTTAGTGAATCTGTGGAATTGCTGATTGTTTTGTGTACCGTCCCTAGGACGACTGTGGAAAGCGAAAGATGTTTCTCTACCATCACACGAATTAAATAATTTCTAAGAAATCTCATAAGCCAAGAATGGTTATGCGCGTTAGCAATCTATTAAAAAAAATTGTAAAGTCAGTATCAAATTTTAATGATCAAGTCTTCGACTATTTTGCTGCTCAGAAATTTAAGAGGATGGACTTCAACTACAACAGATTTAATGGTCATGGTCCGATGGTGAGTTTAACAAAATTTTATTATCTAGGTACCTATTTGAAAATTTGATGTCTGACAGTAACACTCGTATTTCTGCACAGCAAAGTGTATGTATGATACTAAGAAATGTAAAATTTTTGGTTGAGGCGCATTTCCCTATCCCCATACCAAAATTTGGTTATATGTGCCCCACCCCCCACGCATCGCTGCTGACTATAATCAAAAAGTAAGGTGCTTTTATGTCTCCTTCAAATAATTCCCCTTTCACAGCAACACATTTATTCCAATAATTTTTTCTACCTTCGAAACAGTTTTTACGCTCGATTTCTGATATTTCCCTCAATGCGGCAAGCTCGCTCTCTTGAATGACTTCTATGAGCTCAAAATGTTTACGAAGTGGTTTCTTCAGTCAATGGGATAGAAAAAAGTAACACGGTCTCATATCTAGTGAATATGGTGCTATTAAAAAGGTACACATATGTCCAAAAGTTTGGAATATTTACAAATAGGATATCTACGACTATGATAGTCTAAAAACTGCGATGGATATAGATTTTAGACCGTTTTTAAATGATAGTAAGAAAAGCATTGTCTTGCTGATAACACAAGTTTTTCAATTTTTGCCAATTCCATTGATACTGATATTTACACATTACTTTAATTATTTTTCAATTTTCAATCAATCCATTTAAAAATGCCTAGAAACATGATATCCCATTTTAACAGATCAAGAGTAATTGTTTACAGGGCTTTAATCAGAGTTATATCGCGGAAATCGTAGGTGTTTCCCAAAGTGTAGTATCGAAAATTCATAAAAAATCCCAAGAGACAAGGATCGCCCCAGAAGTGATAGAAAACGATGTATTACGGCTGCACAAGACTGGCAGAGATCAATGATCGCTCGAAGAAATCATCTGGAATTTAAAAGTGGTATATCAAAAGAGCTTGTTAGGCTTGAAGGAGTAAATATTTCACGACAAACGATAACACGCAGACTGAAAGCGATAAATTTGCATCATAGAAGACCTTTACGTATTCCTAAACTAACCCTTCAACAAAAAAATGTAAGACTGCAATAGGCTCGAGAAATGGTGGATCATAGTCCTAACTGGGATAACGTGATGTTCTCCGATGAGACGAGATTCGACTAGGTTTTTTTTTCACAAAGAACATTAGTTTGGGGAGCTCCAGGTCGACAAGCCTGACTAGAAACAGCTCAACCACATATTCCATTTGAATGTGGGAGCGTGATGTTTTGTGGTGGTATTATGAGGGGTACAGGGACATCTCTACTGATCCTGAAAAGAAGTATCACTGGTGCTGTGAAGATCAAGGAAGTTTATGTTACGCAAATTATGTTGTGTGTCTGTTGCGAGGCGCAGTAGGCGACAGATATGTTTTCATGGATGATAACATACCTCGTCATCGAACAGTAACAGTACAAAATTTTCTTGAAGAGGAAGGAATAACCAAGTTAGGATTATGCTTTGATTATGCTTGGGTTAATGATTATGCTTGGGACATACTGAAAACACGCATCGAGAAACGAAACAATCCTCCTCTTACCCTGCGAGAACTAAAAGATGCTGCTCCTGAAGATTGGGAGAGAATTCCACCAGCCCAAATTGATCATTTAATCGACAGCATGCCAAATCGCCTACAGGCATGAATGCAAACCCATGGGGAAACTACTGCTTATTAATTACTTTTGAAAGCAATTGAAACATTGTAATTTTTTGACTCCAAAATAATAAATTAATTTTACACACATTGGTCATTTGGTGTCGAGTTTTATTTCGTACCAGTAAGACTTGTAAGAAAATGATGATTAGGTAAACGAGTTAAAGAAAAACTTGATATTAATAAAAAAGTTAAATGTTTGAATATTCCAAACTTTTGGACATATGTGTATTTGCTTGATTTTTAGTGATTTTTTTTGAATTGACAAATAATTATTGCATTATGTGAAATTGCGTAACCATGATGGAAAAACCATTAACTGTTTTGCCACACATCTGGATGGATCTTTTTAAATGAACTGTAATACTTAATCGTCGATTACTCCAAAGAAGATCCTTGATTTTAAAAATGTTTTCCTCGTTGCTTGACGTGGAAAGCCTTCTTGAAATTCATCTTTAATCGCCTCATCACTACAGTCCCTATATCACTTGTAAACATTTAACTGACATAGCGTCAACACTCTAACACTTTGTTAACAATTTTTAATGCATCATAGCAAGGAAATCGCGGAAGAATATGTTTAACGATTACAAAAGACGCTATAATTTTTAATTTAACAAGCAAAATGATATGAAACTTCTATCAGATGTCAATGGCAGTCATACCAACAAATGATCGTATCGATAAGTAAAACGCGGAAATTTCTTAGAGAAAAAATCACCTTACTTTTTTGATCATAGCAGTATAATGTTGCGAGTGGTGTGTTGATTTGTGATTGTTGCTTAATTGTGTATTAATGTTTCGACTGTACTGTACAATACATTTATGATTTGTACATATTCATACTTTCTAGCGGGATACACCTTTCTTACCCTTAATTAAATTTGTTTGTTTGGAATTGGGCTCGAACGGAGTTATTTTATGTCATATTAATATGTACTTAATTAATAAAGATTTATTTGCTATTTTATTTAGCAACACTGAATAAGAAGAAGCGTTCAATTCAATTTCTTTACCTCGTTCAAAGTCTAGTTCTTTTACTCTTTCCCGTCTTGCACTATTTGTATACGTTAATTAATTAAAATTAAATACTTTCATTTAAGACTAAGAGGGGCAACGTCTGACTCCTTCCGAGCAGGCGGTGGAGAGGGATATGGTGGGACCCCCCGCTTCTTCTTCTTCTTCTTCTTCATACTTTCTAATCTTCCATGTTTCAATTTTCGCCTTCTTTTTCTTGAGGTCTTCAAACCGCTCCTTCTATCTTTGCTTCTTCCGTAATTACTACAGGAGTTTTATCTTTCATATTTTATAAAACATTATTTCTAAAAATAATTCTTGATTTTAGTTAAAATCCAAGAACACCCAGTCACACCAAAGTTTTAAATAACATCTTATACTAAACTTGAAGAGATTTACCACCAAACATAAAATCACTTTTTGAAAACTTCTCGACGCACGTTTCGCTAACCATGTTAGCATCATCAGGAGATTAAATTATCTTTTTCATCTAAATCATCATCATCAAGTTTTCAAAAAGTGATTTGGTGTTTAGTGGTAAATCTCTTCGAGTTTGGTAATTCACATCAATAGAAGAATTGAACATCTTCTAATCAAAATATTTATTAAAATAATCCAAATTAGTTATCTTTTACTAAAGAGTCTTTGAAATTGAGCGGAATTTTAGATTCTTGCATACAACACAGAATAATTGAAGCATAGTGTATGACATTTAAATACAAAAGACAATATCTGTCAAATGACCATCTTTTGCAGCTCCACAGACGTCCGCTCCGTTGTTGTAATTTTGGATGATATTCTGGCATAACCTTTATCTCGCCAATGACTCGAATAATTTCATCCTTTAGTTCAGGAATGGATTGTAGAATGTTCTTATGAGGCTGCTCTTTCAGGTAACCTAAAAGAAAATAGTTCAACGGTGTCAAATCACATGATCTTGATGGCCAATTAACACCACCGTTTCTTGCAATAATACGTTTAGAAAATTTTTCTCTCAATAAATCAATTATTTCATTAGCAGAGTGAGGTGTAACGCCTTCCTGTTGGAACTACGTATTCTCTAGATCAATATTAACTAATTCTCTCCACAAAAATCCAGTTCTCGTCGCATGATAACGAGCATTTTGAAAGAAATACACCCCAATTACATAATGCACACCAAACCATACTGACCATAATGCACATTAAACAGTAACTCGTTTAGGATGTAAAGGTATCTCATGAAGCATTCGTGAATTTTCTTCACCCCAAATGTGGCAATTTTGTTCATTAACATAGCCATCAATTTCAAAATGTGCTTCATCTAAATAAATGATTTTTTGAGAAAAATCATCGGGTTTTTCTTTGATCCAACTGATAAATGCATGACGCTTTGAATGATCGAGTGGCTTTAGTTCCTGTGTTATTTGAACCTGTGTTCCTGTGTTATTTGCCTTCAGAGCTAAATCCTTTCGTAAAATATGCCATGTTGTGGATTCACTGAGCCCAAATTGCTGTAAACGTCGACTAATGGAAATTTCTGGATCTTCAGCAATATTTTCACGTACCAAATCAATATTCTCTTGTGAATGACTACTACGACTAGATATTATTCTTTTTTTATCTTCCACCGAACCAGTTTTTGGAAATTTTGAACAATTCGATTAATAGTGTTTTGAGATGTATGACTGTGCAAACCGTAAATATTACGAAATTTTCTAAAAATAGTTTTCACTGAACGCCCATTTTCAACAATTTTAACACGTAGCTGTATTGTGTACGACTCCATTTTTATAAATATCATTTATTACAGTTCTGAAATGAAACTAAACCTAGAAAAATTCACAACGCCATTTGTGTTTTTATTCATGACTATATTAGAATAAAATGGGGAAAAAAAGTATATACAAAAAGCCTTCAAAGAAATAATGACAATAATAAAAAAATGCTAAAAATTAAAAGAAAAAACAAATAAAAATGCAGAATCCAAGCTAAATACTGCAAACACAAGAAAACCATACCCTTTTCTATGTATCCTTTTGTTTGTTTTCATTTACAATCTACTAAAATCTTATACATCCCGTACAATTAAATCAAAACGTCTTAATAACATCATTTCACCCAAACCTTCATTTATTATCATACTCAATCCCTTTTTGCGCTCGATAAACGTCTCCAACTTGACACAAACAAGCAGACACAACGCAGCTGGAATTAACCTCAAAATTACCACCCCCCGCCAACAACTTTTTTATTTCTTCAATTACAAAAATATAGCCGGCGGTATGCCTCCACCCCCCATCCCGAAAACGTCGCTATAAATTAAAGAAGGGGTTGCGGGGGTGCAGCCAGGCGGTCCGGACCGAAACAGCAAATTTGAATTTTCTAATTAAGGCAGTTTAAACCTCAATTACCCTTTTTTCTCTTCGATGCTGAACAAATAATGATCGGTTCAAAAAGAGAGAAAATCTTATCAATATTAATCAAACCCATCCTGATTATATATTTATAGGCCAGAATGATTTTTCTTTTATATTACTGCGTTAGTAAGCAGAAATTGAAATGAAAGGATACGTGATGGAGGGGGAAAACTAAAGATATCTGTCGTAGTATAAATTTTGCTCTAGGAGGGTCGTTCAAAAAAATTTTAGCCTAATACAGAGATGGTGCAGGCATGACCAAATAACTGTGATTTTTCGAGTAAATCATAATCGGTCAAAAAAAAGCAAAAAAATGACATTTTGTGAAAAATAGATAAAATTGATATTTGTTTCAGATGATTTAATACCAATGGACTGACAAACCAGAAATACATTTAAATGAACACTTGTCATGAGAGTTTAAACTTATTTTCACAGAATCCTGTATAGTTTTCTAGATGTTTTATAACGATAGATAAAGTTGATGTTTGTTTCAGATGATTTAATACCAATGGACTGACAAACCAGAAATACATTTAAAAGAACACTTGTCATGAGAGTTTAAACTTATTTTCACAGAATCCTGTATAGTTTTCTAGATGTTTTATAACGATAGATAAAGTTAATGTTTGTTTCAGATGATTTAATACCAATGGACTGACAAACCAGAAATACATTTAAAAGAACACTTGTCATGAGAGTTTAAACTTATTTTCACAGAATCCTGTATAGTTTTCTAGATGTTTTATAACGATAGATAAAGTTGATGTTTGTTTCAGATGATTTAATACCAATGGACTGACAAACCAGAAATACATTTAAAAGAACACTTGTCATGAGAGTTTAAACTTATTTTCACAGAATCCTGTATAGTTTTCTAGATGTTTTATAACGATAGATAAAGTTGATGTTTGTTTCAGATGATTTAATACCAATGGACTGACAAACCAGAAATACATTTAAAAGAACACTTGTCATGAGAGTTTAAACTTATTTTCACAGAATCCTGTATAGTTTTCTAGATGTTTTATAACGATAGATAAAGTTAATGTTTGTTTCAGATGATTTAATACCAATGGACTGACAAACCAGAAATACATTTAAATGAACACTTGTCATGAGAGTTTAAACTTATTTTCACAGAATCCTGTATAGTTTTCTAGATGTTTTATAACGATAGATAAAGTTGATGTTTGTTTCAGATGATTTAATACCAATGGACTGACAAACCAGAAATACATTTAAAAGAACACTTGTCATGAGAGTTTAAACTTATTTTCACAGAATCCTGTATAGTTTTCTAGATGTTTTATAACGATAGATAAAGTTAATGTTTGTTTCAGATGATTTAATACCAATGGACTGACAAACCAGAAATACATTTAAATGAACACTTGTCATGAGAGTTTAAACTTATTTTCACAGAATCCTGTATAGTTTTCTAGATGTTTTATAACGATAGATAAAGTTGATGTTTGTTTCAGATGATTTAATACCAATGGACTGACAAACCAGAAATACATTTAAATGAACACTTGTCATGAGAGTTTAAACTTATTTTCACAGAATCCTGTATAGTTTTCTAGATGTTTTATAACGATAGATAAAGTTGATGTTTGTTTCAGATGATTTAATACCAATGGACTGACAAACCAGAAATACATTTAAAAGAACACTTGTCATGAGAGTTTAAACTTATTTTCACAGAATCCTGTATAGTTTTCTAGATGTTTTATAACGATAGATAAAGTTGATGTTTGTTTCAGATGATTTAATACCAATGGACTGACAAACCAGAAATACATTTAAATGAACACTTGTCATGAGAGTTTAAACTTATTTTCACAGAATCCTGTATAGTTTTCTAGATGTTTTATAACGATAGATAAAGTTGATGTTTGTTTCAGATGATTTAATACCAATGGACTGACAAACCAGAAATACATTTAAAAGAACACTTGTCATGAGAGTTTAAACTTATTTTCACAGAATCCTGTATAGTTTTCTAGATGTTTTATAACGATAGATAAAGTTGATGTTTGTTTCAGATGATTTAATACCAATGGACTGACAAACCAGAAATACATTTAAAAGAACACTTGTCATGAGAGTTTAAACTTATTTTCACAGAATCCTGTATAGTTTTCTAGATGTTTTATAACGATAGATAAAGTTAATGTTTGTTTCAGATGATTTAATACCAATGGACTGACAAACCAGAAATACATTTAAATGAACACTTGTCATGAGAGTTTAAACTTATTTTCACAGAATCCTGTATAGTTTTCTAGATGTTTTATAACGATAGATAAAGTTGATGTTTGTTTCAGATGATTTAATACCAATGGACTGACAAACCAGAAATACATTTAAAAGAACACTTGTCATGAGAGTTTAAACTTATTTTCACAGAATCCTGTATAGTTTTCTAGATGTTTTATAACGATAGATAAAGTTGATGTTTGTTTCAGATGATTTAATACCAATGGACTGACAAACCAGAAATACATTTAAAAGAACACTTGTCATGAGAGTTTAAACTTATTTTCACAGAATCCTGTATAGTTTTCTAGATGTTTTATAACGATAGATAAAGTTAATGTTTGTTTCAGATGATTTAATACCAATGGACTGACAAACCAGAAATACATTTAAATGAACACTTGTCATGAGAGTTTAAACTTATTTTCACAGAATCCTGTATAGTTTTCTAGATGTTTTATAACGATAGATAAAGTTGATGTTTGTTTCAGATGATTTAATACCAATGGACTGACAAACCAGAAATACATTTAAAAGAACACTTGTCATGAGAGTTTAAACTTATTTTCACAGAATCCTGTATAGTTTTCTAGATGTTTTATAACGATAGATAAAGTTGATGTTTGTTTCAGATGATTTAATACCAATGGACTGACAAACCAGAAATACATTTAAATGAACACTTGTCATGAGAGTTTAAACTTATTTTCACAGAATCCTGTATAGTTTTCTAGATGTTTTATAACGATAGATAAAGTTGATGTTTGTTTCAGATTATTTAATACCAATGGACTGACAAACCAGAAATACATTTAAAAGAACACTTGTCATGAGAGTTTAAACTTATTTTCACAGAATCCTGTATAGTTTTCTAGATGTTTTATAACG
The DNA here is from genome assembly GCA_031761425.1 of Cosmopolites sordidus. Lineage (NCBI taxonomy): Eukaryota > Metazoa > Arthropoda > Insecta > Coleoptera > Curculionidae > Cosmopolites > Cosmopolites sordidus. Next base: position 950,831 of record JARFXV010000073.1, read on the forward strand.
ATAGATAAAGTTGATGTTTGTTTCAGATGATTTAATACCAATGGACTGACAAACCAGAAATACATTTAAAAGAACACTTGTCATGAGAGTTTAAACTTATTTTCACAGAATCCTGTATAGTTTTCTAGATGTTTTATAACGATAGATAAAGTTAATGTTTGTTTCAGATGATTTAATACCAATGGACTGACAAACCAGAAATACATTTAAATGAACACTTGTCATGAGAGTTTAAACTTATTTTCACAGAATCCTGTATAGTTTTCTAGATGTTTTATAACGATAGATAAAGTTGATGTTTGTTTCAGATGATTTAATACCAATGGACTGACAAACCAGAAATACATTTAAAAGAACACTTGTCATGAGAGTTTAAACTTATTTTCACAGAATCCTGTATAGTTTTCTAGATGTTTTATAACGATAGATAAAGTAAATGTTTGTTTCAGATGATTTAATACCAATGGACTGACAAACCAGAAATACATTTAAATGAACACTTGTCATGAGAGTTTAAACTTATTTTCACAGAATCCTGTATAGTTTTCTAGATGTTTTATAACGATAGATAAAGTTGATGTTTGTTTCAGATGATTTAATACCAATGGACTGACAAACCAGAAATACATTTAAATGAACACTTGTCATGAGAGTTTAAACTTATTTTCACAGAATCCTGTATAGTTTTCTAGATGTTTTATAACGATAGATAAAATTGATGTTTGTTTCAGATGATTTAATACCAATGGACTGACAAACCAGAAATACATTTAAATGAACACTTGTCATGAGAGTTTAAACTTATTTTCACAGAATCCTTTATAGTTTTCTAGATGTTTTATAACGATAGATAAAGTTGATGTTTGTTTCAGATGATTTAATACCAATGGACTGACAAACCAGAAATACATTTAAATGAACACTTGTCATGAGAGTTTAAACTTATTTTCACAGAATCCTGTATAGTTTTCTAGATGTTTTATAACGATAGATAAAATTGATGTTTGTTTCAGATGATTTAATACCAATGGACTGACAAACCATAAATAAATTTAAATGAACACTTGTCATGAGAGTTTAAACTTATTTTCACAGAATCCTGTATAGTCTTCTAGATGTTTTATAACGATAGATAAAATTGATGTTTGTTTCAGATGATTTAATACCAATGGCCTGACAAACCAGAAATAAATTTAAATGAACACTTGTCATGAGAGTTTAAACTTATTTTCACAGAATCCTGTATAGTTTTCTAGATGTTTTATAACGATAGATAAAATTGATGTTTGTTTCAGATGATTTAATACCAATGGACTGACAAACCATAAATAAATTTAAATGAACACTTGTCATGAGAGTTTAAACTTATTTTCACAGAATCCTGTATAGTTTTCTAGATGTTTTATAACGATAGATAAATTTGATGTTTGTTTCAGATGATTTAATACCAATGGACTGACAAACCATAAATAAATTTAAATCAACACTTGTCATGAGAGTTTAAACTTATTTTCACAGAATCCTGTATAGTTTTCTAGATGTTTTATAACGATAGATAAAATTGATGTTTGTTTTAGATGATTTAATACCAATGGACTGACAAACCAGAAATACAGTTAAATGAACACTTGTCATTAGAGTTTAAACTTATTTTCACAGAATCCTGTATAGTTTTCTAGATGTTTTATAATGATTGATGCAACATGAATTCATCACTACATGTCAGAGATGAAACAGAAGTCTAAACAGTGGGTGAAAGTAAGTGAAAGGCCTCCAAAAAAATCGAAAAGCATTCTACCTACAGAAGAAGTCATGGCTACTACGGTTTTCTAAGATTATCGTAGTGCGGTGCTCATAGACTACGTGGCAAAAAGCAAGACCATCACTGGGGAGTATTGCGCTTTACTCTTGAATCAAACAGTTACAGGTATTCAGGTAAACAGTTAATGGTATTCAGGCTCAACATACACGTCTGGCAATAAAGAAGATGCCCTTTCACAAGGATAATACGGATGCACACATGCCTCGGATTATTATTGCAAAACTCCATAACCTGCGCTTAGAAGTGTTTCCACATGCGCCGTATTTACCCTAGCGATTACTTTCGCTTCCCAAATCTGAAGAAGTGACTCGCTGGATGAAAATTAACTTCAAATGATGAGGCAAAGCTGAAGCAACAGCTTGTTTTACTAAGTTGAATAAATCGCATTATACTGAGGGTACTGAAAAGTTGGAGCGTTGATAATCTAAATGTGTCGCATAACAAAGTAACTACGTCGAGAAATATTTTTATAATCTTAAAAATTTTGTTTTCTTTGTCAAGCTGAAAGCTTGTCGAACAATTATGGATTGAAAAAATGTATGAACTGACATAGAAATGTGAACACTTAGTATATTTCCTACTGTTACAATATTTTTTGTGTGGCGGTTAATAATTCTTAATCTTTTTAAAAGATGGCGGTGGAAACAAGGGTCGTTTACAGTCTAAACTCTTATTTCAGTTTGTTGCTACAACAGTACCTTTCAAAAAACCATTAAAGTTTAAATGATTTCGAGTTAGCGTCATATCTTTTTCGTGTTGTAAGTAAACATGTCGAATGTCGAGCCAAATAAAGATCATTAGCGGCACATACTGCTTTTCTAGTTCAGTCAAAAACAAATGCGACTGAGAGCCGTGGTATACTTGTGGAAACTTTGATTTAGAGCAGCCTTTCTCAATCTTATTCAACGACGGACCCCTAAGAGAGTCTACTATGATCAGTACGGACCCCTTAAAAATTTAAATTAAAATGACTCGACCACGCCTCTATCTATGTCTTCGTAATTTTTACTTTTATTTTTATTTTGCCCGCGGACCCCAGGTTAGGAAACCCTAGTTTAAAAAATTCAAAAGTGGTAATTTCGATTTAAAAAGACAAAGAACGTCCAGGTTAAATGATGCCCAGGTCAAAGACCAAGAGTTGCAAGTATTGTTAGAAGAAGATGATAGGGCAGACTCAACAAACAACAAATAGCAGAGAGGTTAAAAGTTGGTCGCCGAACCATTTGTCATCGGGTGCATGCCGTGGGAAAGGTTCAGAAGGCAGTAAAATGGGTGTCACATCAGTTAAACGACAGACAGATGGAAAAGCGAAAAACAATGTGCGAATTTTTGGTTTCTCAGCATGAAAGAAAGACTTTTTACACCGGATTATGACTGGAGACGAAAAATGGATATATTTCGAGAACCGAAAACGCAGAATATCATGATTTGACACAGGACAACCATCAACATCGACTGCAAGACTGAATCGCTTTGGAATAAAGACAATGCTGTGTAATTGTTGGGATCAGAAGGGTGATCATAAGCTTCTCAACCAGGTGAAACAGTTAATACCCTTCGCTACCATCAACAAATAATCAAATTGAATCATGCATTGATCGAATAGCACCCAGAATGGGCTACAAGATACGGAAAAGTAATTTTACAGCACGACAACCCTCCATCACACGCAGCAAAAGGGATCAGAGGCACCATTTCGGCACTTTGACTGGAAACTCTGGCCCCACCTGTAGGACTTACCAAACTTGGCTCCTTCCGACAACCACTTGTTTTCATTGGTGTCTCAGACACATTCAAAAATGGTTTCATGACTCGACTACTTCAAAAGATGTAGGGTTTTTCTGGGAGGTCATCCACAAATTCCGAGAGAGATGGGAAAAATGTGCAGCTAGGGATGGAGTTTGAATAAACCATTTTTTACCTTTCTCCGAAATTAAACGTGTTTTTTAAGAAAAAATAAGAACTATTAACCCCCACTCCCGGTAATGAGTAATCCCGAGACCGATAAACTTAAAAAACGCCTAATTATAACGGAAGTTGTCTTTGAAATGATCAAAAATCAACAATTATTGAGTCTTACTTATGTAAATCTCCGAGGCTATAGCTCGAGTCTTCCTGAATCATCATTTCGCATAAACACATTACTAGCTAGGGCATTGGAACGTCATAGAAACACTTTCGCGATATCTTTCCCTGGGGAAATTCAATTGATTGAATTTCAATTGAGGAAATTCACTCAAAAATGAGGGAAAAATATATCTAACATCAACCCTAGATGATGTTAACATTATCAGAAAATGATTCAATTACTATGATGTATTGAATCATCTTCTGATGATGTTAACATGGTTAGCAAAACGAGTATCGAGAAGTTAAAAAAAATGATTTGGTGTTTAGTGGTAAATCTCTTAGAGTTTAGTGTTTCACACCAAAGGTTCCAACAGAGAATTGACCAAGATAATATACAAATCTCACACAGAAAACATTGGGAAATTTCTTTTCTAATCAACATATTCGAAATGTAGCTTGATCAGACCCCGTACAAGTCATATAAAACGTTTAACCATTGACGACATTTTTCACGTCATCGAGAACACACAGAAGCCACCAATTCACACCTCATCGAACATCCCAAAACAATTTATCACTCTGTATAGCAATTCAAGCGCGATGCGATAGCCTTTTAACGCAAATATTTCTATTAAGTGCGAATATCTCGCCCAACCATCTTGTACGACCACTTTTTACCGCTTACCAATAGCCGGCATCTTTATCAATATAAATTCTGAATCTCCATCGATATGGAGGACTCGATGGGGGAAAACATGACGGCGATGCCGCAATAGTACAGATCATTAAGCCACGACAAGTTGACGGTTTTTAATGAGGCGATGGTTTTTTTCTTCCCTTTCGAAGAATGGGATTTTGATAATCGTTATTTCCTTCTTAATCGGTTGTCTTTATTATCGCGATTTTTTCTTTGTCGAGTCGACGAAAGGGAAAATACGTTGTACAAGATCATTAATTTTTTTTTGTATCAAAAGTTCAGCCGGTACCATAATATACAATATTATCTGTCAAATAAATACAGTGAATGCTTTAATAAAACATAAATTATTATTTTAATAATCTCCTTCAAAATAAGTCCAGTTTCATTCACGTTTCATCCTCAAGATCTGTTGGAATCAGAATTACTTTCCGCCATATAGTTAGTTTAAAGCGCCATCTGTCAGCTTCAAAACGAGGTTTTAAATAAGGTCAATTTGTTAGTGATAAGAAAAATACTATACATGTGTAAAAATATATTGTTTTCCATATACTACATATTTTTATATACTTTTCTACATAGTTTCCATCTTTGTTCAAACATTTGTCATATCGTTCAACAAGTTTTTGAATCCCAAAGTCAAAGAAATATGTCGCCTGTGAAGAATCCTAATCCATGACTGCAGTTTTAACTTTTTCGTCGTCGTTGAATCGTTGACCACCAAGGAACTCCTTTAAGTACCGAAATAAGTGAAAATCACTGGATGGAAGGTTTGGACTGTAAAGTTGATGATTCATTCAAAATATCTGATTAGACCTTGTGTTTGTTCAGAAACATGTCGCCTTGCATTGTCATGGAGCAACATCACACCGGAACTGGTGGCCTACTGTCGTAGGCCATGTCGCTTGTTTTGTATAGCACGCCGAAGTTTTCTTAAGGTGATAAAATTGTAAGAATGGTTTCATAAATTAAAAAAACGGCTGATTTACAAAAAAAAAACAACAATTTTATTATTAAGCGTGTACAACTACTAAACACTTAACCTTCTTCTTTTCTTAACCTAACCTGCCAACATTAATTGGCGTTTGCTACAAGCGCAAAATACGAAATAACATTATAAACTCTTACATAATATGCATTAGAATTGATTATTGTTCTTCTCGGCATAAAATCCACTAACAAAACTGCGTTCCTATCCCAAAAGACAGTTGCCATGATATTTAGTGGTTGGAAATTGTCTGTTTGGCTTTCACTCTGATTGGAGACGATGTGTGTCGCCTTTCCATTGACTGTTGCTTAGACTCCGGAGTTAAGTGAGACACGCAAGTCTCATCTTCTGTAACGATGTGGTCTAACAATTCATCTCCTTCCTGATTGTATCGAGTCAAAAACGATTAAACACAACCCAATCTCCTTGTTTTGTGATCGTGAGAAAGCAGTCTTGGAATCCACCGAAAACACAATTTTTCATTCCAATCCATATCTAAAAGTTTTTGAGAAACCCGGACAAATGTTTACCGAGATGGAAGCGCACTGGAGCGACCTTTCGTGGTTTCGTTGCCCGTAAATATGCCTAGCTCCTTCAAAATTTTAGATTTTAGAGAGATTAACCGTAAATCACAAGCATATCCTAATATTCACGTACTGAATATATTTTTGTATATACGAGGGTTGATCAATAAGTACCCGTGTTTGATAACAGATGGCGTTGACGAGTAAAATTGACATGTTGGATGCTGTCGATAATACAATAGATTTTTCAGTGTGAATCTGTTCCAAAGAAGGCAAAAACGGTTCCATCAGCCGGAAAGGTTATGGCCACGTTTTTTTGGGATTCCAAAGACATAATCCTCATGGATGCCTGAGGGCAGTACCACAGAGAGTTGTTGGACAGATTCGATGAGAAATTAAGAAAAAAGTGCTCTTCAACAATAGTTCAAATTGCACGAACTCCGCTACGAATTGCTTCCGCAACCACCTTACGCGATCGACCTGGCACCCAGCGACTTTTTTCTGTTCCCTAACTTAAAAGCATGGCTCGCAGGAAAAAAAAATCAGCTCAAATGAAGAGGTTATCGCCGAGACAGAAGCGTATTTTAGAGAGATTGAAAAATCGTATTTTTTAGACGACTTAAAAAGTTGGAGAAACGCTTGGAAAAATGTATAGACATAAAAATAAAAGAAATGTGAAAAAAATTACGTCTTTATTTCAAACACTTGTTGATCAACCGTCGTAAATCGAACTTAAATACACGTACTGAAACACTGAAATAATTTTTGTCGCAATACTGAAATAATAATCCTGAAAGACATATCCTTTAGGACTAATGTAGAGCGTGATTCTTAATTTCAAAAAGAAGTTTTCACAATGTTCATTAGTTTATTTGTAATAATTGATTGATTCGTCCGTTACGTTTCGACCGTACATTTTAACTATGTGAAAAAAAGCACTTAAAATGTGTTTTAGATCACTTTATTTAATAATAATCGGCGTGACGGCCACTTCGTAGTAACAACTACATCATCCAGACGCTTGAAAATGAATACAAACTAACATTCAATTTACTTAAATATGGGTTTACTATTTTATAGTATGTTCTATATGTAACAAAATCATAAAAAAATCCATACTATCACATATTTCGGGAAAATCTCCAATCAAATTGTAAATATTCTAACCAAAGATTATAAGACTATAGCATTTAAATCGTCAAATAAATTATCAAACCTGCTTTAAACGCCAAAGATAAACAGAACCAATATAAAAAATCAGGAGTTTATAAACTTAAGTGTAATGAATGCAATAGCTGTTACACAGGACAGACAAGCAGAAATTTTGAAACTAGGCTCAAAGAACATAAAGCTGCTTTTAATCTAAAAAAGAATACATCAAATTTTTTAGACCATTTTTTTAGAACCCATAGAACCCCAACCATTTTTTAGAATAGAAAGACAAAAATTGTCTATTCTAGAAAAGACTATTCTAGAAAATATAGAAAGATATAAACATAATAAAGACCAAAATGTAAAACTTCTCAACGCACAAATAGATATAACAAATTTCACATTGATAAAACTATTATAAAAATTATTTAAGAAAAGCCCATCTAATAACACAGGTCAACAAATTTAAACTTTTTTGAGATAACGTTGATGAAAATAAATGTATATGAAGTATTTTGTAGTCCTAAATCTGAAAATCAATTGCTAATTACTGTAACACGTAGTCGTAGTCGGTAGTGAAAAAAAGAGGAGACGACCTATTTTTACAATCTAATATTTAATATTTATTTAATATAAACACAGTAAAACGTGTTAAATCTATTCAAATACATTACTGAGGATTATGCGAATATAAAATATATTACAGGAGATGAATATGGAAAGGAAAAAAACACAGGAAATGACAGGAAGGACAAAACAGGAAGAAAAAACTTTCACTTATTCCTCTTGTATTCTGTAGCATCACCTCTGTTTAAAAGCCACCAGTAATCGCCCAAAATAGATGGGTTCCAGCATCCCTGGTATCGTCGTGATGTCTTGGCGAAATATCTCTCCTTGTTCGTCGCTTACTGTGCCGAAATTTTCCGGAAAAAAATCCAAATGGGAGAGTTAAAAATGCATTTTTAAGGACATGCAACACCCTAGTATTTCATAGATTTTCAAGAGTTCATCTATGAGGTTTTATAGCTTTCTTCTTTCTTGTTGCATAGAAATCCTTTCACTACACTTACAAAACACTTCCAAGCTATCAATTTTTTTTCATTTTTTTTTTTTTTGAAAACGGAAATCACCTAGAAGCTTCTGTATTTTAGGTCTAATAAATATTTCTTCGTTTAGTTTTGCATCACTTAACTCATGCAATATTTCTTTTAGGTACTTGAAACCATTATCTTCTTTGTCCATGGCTTTGATAAAGTTTTTCGTTAGTCCCAGCTTAATATGGAGAGGCGAAAAAAGCACCTTTTTGAGTTAACAACAGAGACATATTTTATCTTTGAAGTACCAGGTTTAAAAGAAGTTCTATGAGGTGAAGTTATATTTCTTACAGTAATGTTCTTTTGTTGGCCTGCTGTTTCACTGACAAAAAAAATTAACAAATTTTATTCTGTACTGTAACTGTAAACGAGACATAAACAAACTAAACTATAAAAAACAATAAAACTTCATAGAAGGTCCATAGAATATTGTAGAAATATCCCATCTACGATCTTGTGATAATTCCTATATTTTCCAGTCCAAAGTCAGATATAAATAATTTTAACTATCCCATGATACAAAGGAGAAGCAGGTACTTGAAAATGGGACGTGCTAAGCAATTTCAGTGAAAAAATGTCTATCTATATGAAACGTAAAAAGAGTCATATTTAAGTAAACCGAATTTTAGTTTGTATTCGTTTTCAAGCGTCTCGATGATATAGTTGTTACTAAGAAACGGCCGTCACGCCAAATATTATTAAATAAAATAATCTAAAGCAAAGTCGAAGTGCTTTCTTTCACATAGTTTATTTGAAGTTTATTCATTTAATAATATCAATTTAAATGTGCTTTTTTATTTTTTTATTATTTTTATGTATTTTTTTTTAAATGTTCATTCTTATAATAGCTTTTCGATTGTTAATTTAATGACTTTGCAATTAATTTTTTTGCAATGTTCAGAATCATCATAGTTGAATTTACTACAGTAGTTTCCCTTACACCTTGTAATGGTCACTTAGCGCGATACTTAGATATGTGCCCAATCCAAAAGAGTTTCTTCGGCATTCGTGACTGTCGATGAATTTTGGGTTCTTCACTAAATACCCGAAACGAAAGCCAATCAAAACAATGGGTTTTACACGACGGCCGTGCCCCCACAGGGCGAAGACGTTCACATTGATGGGAAGGTGCTGTGAATACAGCAATTTAACCTAGATATCTGCAAAGCCGCAGGTAATAATGACAGTATCCATTGTTAATAAATACTTCTTGGAAATATAACAATATTATCTCCAAGCAACAATCTGTAAGGATTCATTCAAAGCAATCATAAATATTTGCACAGATCGGGCTGTTTGAAAAGTCGGAGAGATTAAAAGTGGCTGCTCCCGGTCTGGCCCCCCACCATGTCGTCGCCCCCTCGGGCCCCCTTTTCGGTTGCGCCGTAAACACGAAAGTTCAATTTATGGGGGGATACGGAGTATTAGTCGCCCGTCACTTTAATTAAATAAGCTTAATTACGGTTCCAGATAGTTCGGGGAAGGAATTTTCATACGCGTACATCAATAAGTTCCCGAGCGGAACATGATAACGACATTAACGAAAACGGTCGAAGGCCATCAATTACGCGGTCGCGACAAATCGATGTCGAAAGAGTCATTTGGCCCGGATCGGCTCATTTGCAGCAGAGGACCCAACTTTACAGGCGAGCATCCATGTTTTATTTTTGTTTATTTTTAAGTCATCTGTCTCCGTTGCTTATTTTTTTTTGTTGACGCAAATACTTTGCCGCAACCTTATCCTCTTACTTAAATCTTTCAAACATGTTACTTTAAATAAAAAAAGATCTGTAAATAAACAAACTAAGACTTATATCTAAATTTCCACTATATTTAAAACATGCATAACAATTGTTTCGATACACAGTTTTCAAATACGAACTACAGTTGAACTGCCGAGAGATTACCCGAGCGTCATTAAATAACGTTATTAATTTCCTATATCAAGACATTTTCTCAATATGTTCTTTTTCTTTATCGAACGAAATAGAAGGAGATAAAAAATCAATACGTATGTCTTTGGGCAAGAGCAGTACGTTACGATAGCGATACAGCTGGGTAGAAAGAGAATTTAACAAATAATTAAAAGGTGTTTGTTCGTACCGGTCGTTAAAAGTTCCTCTATTGAGTTCAGCGGTCCTGTTTTGGTTGTCATTTGACTTATTTTGTTATTGTGTTTTAGTGAAATTTTGTGCTGTAAAGTCCAATTTTATTGTAAAATAAGTTCTTATAATAACTACTGTTATTGATTATTTTGTTATCGGTAAGTATTTGTAAAAATTCATAAAGTTTTATTTCCTCCAATAATTCTAACCTAATCAAAGACATTTTATTACAAATGTTTAATAAAAACAGAATTTATATTAGCTAATTCTAAAAACATACTGAAAGATAAGTGCGAACTTTCAAGGTATCTATAATAACATTTTCCGTGATTTCAAATAATGTCGGGTAAAACACTGAAATCGCAAGCCCAACAATTTGTGCTCAATGTGTATGAGTATTTTGAAATGAAAAAAAGGAATGGGGGACCTTTAGAGGCCCTTTCATCCATTCAACAGGTAAAGAACCAAACCTCGTGCGAAGACCAAAACAACAGACCTGCCTGAAGGAAATAAAATGGAAGTTCGAAGTAATTGTCCTTGTAATTGTACAAGGACAATATGTATAAAGACAGAAAGTCATTTAAATCTAATAAATACATATTAAATGTTTGCCAGTTGTATCACATATGCCTTTTATTTTTTCACATTCGCAAACATTTTAGCTTTTTAATTTATTAGAAAACTGTCAAATCTTGAGCTGACGCCTATCTTACTTATATCTAGCACAAATATTTGGCATGTCCTGCTATTCCTGGTAAATAATACAAGATTTAGGTATTAGCAATAATTATTATAGTACCAAAAATTACTAATTTTTACTAAAACAATATATTACCAAAAATAAATCAGCTTGAGGTCAACTTGTGTAAGCAGTGTTCATACAAGTGTGTTGGCTAAAACTAGAATATGATATAGATAATTTTTTACAAACAGTTTGATAAACTAAAAATTCAAGTATAGCTCTTACTTATAACATAATTTAACATATTTTTTCATTGTAGGAAAGCATATAACTATTAGAAGCCTTAATAGGGAGTTAAGAAGAAAGGAAATTGTCAGTCCATACTCTCCTGAAGGAGCTAGGCTTTAAGTACAAAAGGGATGACAATAGGACATCATTAATCGAAAGGAACAATATTTCTGTCTTAAGAGCTTGCTTTCTTCGCAAATATATGAAAAATATATCAAATGGACAAGACTGCCGCCATGTCAGGATGTTTAAGAGACACTACATTGAAAAACAAATATATGAGAACCGATAACAAGGACATAATATAAAAAACCTGTATAAGGCCCATTATGACTTGTCACGGAAATAAGATCCGACACCAACAAGATAAACGGTGGAGTGATATGGGGAAGGCAGAGAAGACGATACTGGTATCAACACGCCAAGAGAATGGAACTCAACATACTCGTAGGAGGCGCATTCGAAGGCAAACCAGCAAAGGACCGAATACGTCACTGCACATAATTGCCGCAGAACAGATCAAGAAAATTTTGCGGAATAAACTGATCATATGATCAAATATAATATTAAAGGGGAGAAGAAGAAGAACCTAAACTGGGAGAACCTGATAGTTTACTTCTTGGCTCGCTGCCAAACGTCATAGTTCTTGTTTCTTCGATTGATATATTCATGATGTGCTGTTTAGATGGTTGACAAAACTTGAAAAGTTATCGTTGCAGCTCATCTTCAGATTCTGCTTATTACAACATTATCTGCGTAACATACCATACTGCTTTTCATGTAGTCCATCTTATACCCTAAATTCAAAGAGTCCACTTATTCAATGAATTTGTCAATTATCAGATCGAAGAGGAAAGGGCTCAAACTATCTTCCTGTCTGATTCCTCCCGGTACTGGTATATCTACTGGAGTATATATGTCGACTCGTATTTTCGTCTAATTTTCTTGGTTTAGGTAATGAATTATTCTTACTATTTCTTTCGGTATTGGCTTCTCTGATAAAAAATCTACGACGTCTTTGAGTTTCACCTTATCAAAAGATTTGGTTAAATCGATAAAACATGCATATACAGTTTTATTATATGCTATCGCCTTCCCTTTCACCTCTTCTATGACGAATACGGCGTTAGTCAGTGGAAAACCTACTTTTGCTGAAGCCTTGTTGCTAATCCCTATTTACAATCATTTTTTGCTAGTTTGATTTGTAGTATGCTAGTGAACAATTTCATTGTTGAGCATAGAAGCATTATACCTCTATAATTTTTTGGGTGAGTTATTGTTATTGTATGTTGTTAAATAATGTAATTTTTAACTGCAGTTTAGGTTACCACTCTCTTTCCTACTGTCTGTTTAATATAGTTCGTATCAGAAAAAGGCAATGTGTATCGAAACAAGTGTAATATGGTATATACAAACTTTAAATATAGTGTAAATTTAGATATAAATATTTATTTATTTAAAATGAATTTCCATCAACTATCAATTCTTGAATTTTGCACCTCGATAATGCGTCATTGTACGCGGTTTTTTTTATTAAAAACACCATGAATGTCGTCAACCATTGCATCTGCCAGATATAGTTCCCTGTAACTTTTTTTGTCCCTCAAACTCAAATTATCACCTGCATGGAAGGCGTATTAGTTCTTTGACGCCCTAAAATAAACCCCGAAAAACATTATCATACCGAAAAGTGCCTAGGAATTTGGGGTCTTTTTAAAATATTTTATGAACATTTTAGCCTTATATTAATTTAAACTATAGTTAAGAAGTAAGATCTGCACACAAAAAATCTGGTACTAAAACATTTTTCCAAAATTCATATGTCTAAAAACCAATATCAGAACAAGAGTCAGACAACATTTGAAAAAATATTTATTAGAATATAAAATAATTCGATGAAGCTAATGAGATATATATACAACGTGCATCTTAAAGTTATACATAATAAATTTATCCGCAGACTAAATAACAATGAATTTGATATTTTTGACTCTCAAGTAAGACAACAGACTTCTAATATTATTAACAAAAGTTTACAACACAAAACAAGAAACTAAAAATTCTCATACCCACAAAACACATTTCCAAATTTACTGAGCACTCATTTTATATCAGTGAAGAATTAAAGTTTTTAAACAGATGTTTCAAATAAAATCGAAAATGTGAAGATGATCAGCATAATAAAGTGAAGTACAAACTAGTCATTTGTAATTCCGACAAATTACAAAAAAAACCTAGAAGCCCACCAAATTAAAAAATACTTATTAAAAAGCGTAGGCGTTATATACGAATGTGAATAAATTATGTGTATAGAGACATAAAATTAACACTTAAAGAAAAAGTCCTTCACAACAATCATGTCAAAACAAACCAAATAAAAGGTGTGAAAATTGGTCCTCATAAATCGAAGACAGTTTTTCTTTACCACTAACAACGTGGAACTACATCAAAACTCCATAAAATCCACACAATATCAATTAAAACATCAAGAAAGCCACTCGAACACGCGCCATATCACAAGACGAAGCGAGCTGACATCTCAATCCCTTCCCCCCTCCTCAATTCTCTCATCACCCTATCCCATGCACCTCCACTCACTCTAATATCAGCAGAACACCATCTCCCCCCTTTCGTCATCACACCGCCGGGCTTTCCCACCTCCAGACAGGGGCGGACCGGCGGTATCATAGCTCACTACGAAATTAAACCGCCAACTATCGCGCTTTTTCGCTTTAATTAAGCCTAATTAAACTATGGCGTTTCGAATTTAATCAAGCCGTAAAATGGAATTTGTTAATTACGTTTCGGAATTAGACGTCGTTCGAGTTTTATGTGTCAAACCTGCGAGAGAAATTAAAACCGGATGATTGCGAAGGCGAGTGGGGGTAGAGGGAAGGAGGAATGAGAGCAGGCCAGAACTATGAGTTTTACTCTTACCGGATAAACAAGACGCTGCTGTCCCACCGGGAGAGGAATAATTTAGCGAGTTAAAGGATGCATTGTTGTCGTGTAGCCGCATAACGACATCTAAACTATTTAAAATCATCATAAACCATTAGTTTAATCATGTAACTTTATCCATTCTTACTGTTCACTGCTTTTAAATGTTATATCTACACATATGTCTAAAAGTTTGGAATATTTACGAATAGGATATCTACGCCTGCGATACTCTAAAAATTGTCATGGATATTTATCTTAGACCGTTTTTAAATGAAAATAAAAGCATTGTTTTGCTGATAACACAGATTTTTCGATTTTTTCCCATTCCGTTGATATTGGTATTTACACATTATTTCAGTTCTTTTCAATTTTGAATTATTCCGTTTAAAAATAGCTGGAAACATGATATCTCATTTTAACAGATCAAGAGTAATTGCTTTGTTACAATAAGACTTTAATCAAAGTGATATCGCGGAAATTGTAGATGTTTTCCAAAGTGCTCTATCAAAAATTCATAAAAAATCCAAGAGACAAATGACGTAAAGGATCGCTCCAGAAGTGGTAGAAAACGATATACAACAACTGTACAAGACCGGCAGAAATCCAATGATAGCTCGAAGAAATCGTCTGGAATCTACAAGTGATATATCAAGGGAGCTTGTTAGGCTTGAAGAGGTAAATTTTTCACGACAAACGATAAGACGCAGACTGAAAGCGGTAAGTTTCGCATCGCAGAAGACATTTACGTGTTCTCAAAACTAACCCTTCAAAAAAAGAATGTAAGATTGCAATGGGCTCGAGAAATGGTGGATCATAGTCCTAACCCGAAATAAGGTGATGTTCTCCGATGAGAAGAAAATTGGCTTGGTTTCTGATTCGTGAAGAATATTAGTTTACAGAGCTCCAGGTCGACAAGCTCGACTAGAAACAGTTCAACCACGTATCCCATTTGAAGTTGGGAGCGTGATGTTTTGGGGTTGTATTATAAGGGGTACACGGACACCTCTACTGGTTCTGGAGAGAAGTGACACTGGAGTTGTGTACATCGAGGAAGTTTGAAATACTGTTGTGCGTCTGTTCTGAGGCACAATAGGCGACAGATTTGTTTTCATAGATGACAACGCACTTCTGTCTTGAAGATGTCTTGAAGAGGAGGGAATAACCAAATTATAGTGGCCAGCAAATTCCCCTCACATGAATGTCATTGAACATGGTTGGGACATTATGAAAACTCGCATCAAGCAACGAAACAATCCTCATCTTACCCTGCGATAACTAAAAGATGCTGGTCGTTAAGAATGGGAGAGAATTTCACAAGCCCAAATTGATCATTTGATCTATATCATGCCAAATCGCCCTCAAGCATGCATACAGACCTATGGAGCTTATTAGTTAATAATTAGCTTATTAGTTTTACTGGAACTTATTCTTTTTATTTTTAAATTACTTTTGAAGGCAATTGGTACATTGTAATTTTTTGACCCCAAAATAATAAATCAATTTTACATACATTGGTTATTTGCTATCGAGTTTTATTTGGTACCGCAAGAGTTGTAATAAAATGGTGATAATAATAGACGGCAAAGAAAAATTTAATATCAATAAAAAAGTGAAATGTCTGAATATTCAAACTTTTGGACATGTATGTACTGTAATTGAAACAAAAAATAGTCCTTTCTCAGTAATTTTAGTTTACGTTTTTTGAGTTATGAGCTACACTCCTTGGTATATATTGCTTTAAACATGCTACCTATAAACAATATGATTTTTTGAATTTTAAAAACGTTGCTATCACCTGAGAATAATTTAACTTAACATGACCTACATGCTAGAATTATTGATATGTAATGAGTTTATTATTAAATTTTGAAGAAAATTAGATGAACCTTATAAGAATAGAAGAACAAATTGTGGTTACATTCCATATTAGATATCTGATGTTTTTTCAAAAGCATAACCATACTACAAATGTTCTTAATGTTGTTTATCCTGATCAAGTTGAGCAAATCAGCGTTGGTTTAAAAAATTTAAGAACGGTAATTTCATTCTTTTCGACGGTATTCGGAATTATTTACTATGAGATTTTCAGACCTAATAAATCATAAGTGCTAAAATGTTCCTCAGCTTGAAAGACTGAAGATGGCTTTGATTTAAACACCCAAAACAGATCCATCGAAAAATTGTTATTCTACCGCATGTCAATTGCAAGACCACGTAGTGCCAAAATAATCCAAGAAAAAATGTAATTATTTCATTTTTTGTGACTAGAAAGTACTTCCTCACACACTGTATTCTCCTGATGTTGTACCATCAGATTAGGATCTTTTTACATATATGGGACATTTTTTTGTTAACAAAAAATCCCTACTGCGATGGCTGTCAAAAAACACTCGAAGAAAATTTCATTTCAAAATTACTCCCACTTTAAGAAGGAATAGAAAGTTTATCAAAGGGATGGATGAAGATTGTATTATAAACAATGATGGAAATTCGTTATTAACTCATAAATAAAATATAATTTTGATGAAGGATGGATGGATGGATGAAGATTGTATTATAAATAATGATTGTAATTATAAATATTTATATATATATATATATATATATATATATATATATATATATATATATATATATATATATATATTTGAATCTTCCCTATACTAGCTTCTAAATAATAATAAATAATTCTTGAACCACTCCCGTAAACTACACTAGTGTGTACCCTGATAAAAAATGATGTTCCTAGTTTACATTATTTCCGTATATCTAAATAACTTCATAGTAACCCTCGTATGCTGAACAACCCTAACAATTTACGACAATTTCAAAATCAATAAGACAACTTTGACGATTTAAAAAGGAATGCAACAACCTTTTATCCGGACGCTTTTAATTACAACAGCTAGTTTATCATGGAATTCCTGGATCACGCTTTGTTTTTGTCCCTCTACATCCACACTACCTCTAGATGTAACGACACAAACGCGGTGGAGGTCCAATTTGGAGATATTTATGACACCCCAAATATGTTCATAATTTAATCCCATCGAAAGCATCTCATTGCCCTTGGCAGTTAGGAGAATAGAAGGGTTGCTCTTGTTGGAACGGACTCACTTTAATCAATTGTGTATACGGTACAGCGCCGTCAAGATTCGAATAAAAAGCACGTAAGGGACAAACTGCACGATAACAATTCTATTCAATATATATATATTCGTTTTTTATACACTATATCCGTTTTTTTTACTTATGATCTTCCTTCAGCACCAAACCATTTGATTACAGTCTCTTAATATATACAGTGGAGCAAAAAATGCCGATTAAAAAAAACTGTAAATAATCAAAATATTTTTTTGTTAGAAATGTACCAGATTATAGAAGAAAAACATTTTATTTTTTAAACATAATGTCTGAAAGGAGATTGTCTCTTCGTAATCACTTCGTATCACAAACGAACAGTACTCATTACTCGATTTCCACTTGATTTCGGTTTTTTTTCTTCTTGAATTTCGAGTATCAGTCCTGTAATATTTTGGTGAAGGTCAACGTAGACCTTGCTCTTGAAATAACTTCGTAAATAAAAATCAGATGCCGTTAAATCCGGCAATATTGCTGGCCAAGGAATATCCCCATATCTGGAGGAAACGCGACTGGAAAACAATTATCTAACAATGTTTATCGTTATAATCGCGGTGTGGGCACTCACCTCATCTTGTTGAAACCATTTGTCATTAACAAGAGAAAACCTGGTTAATTGTTGTGCCAAAAATGTCATGTTTGGCACAACCACTCATCAAACCAAAATCAAATCATGTAAACACAGCGGGCTAATGAACAGTAGGTGCCTTTTCATTAGCATCCTCAAAAAAGTTGAGATCATTAATACCAAAGAGATGTTATTGCACACTACATTGTGACCACTGTACTAAGTAAGAGTTTCCCATGAAGTTGGAAAAAGTTCCGTCAAACCAATGTCGAATATTTTGTTTATTCACAAAAACCCGAACGGTAAAAATGCTGAAATTCCGAAAGGTGCTTCATCAGATATAAACAAATTGAATATAAAATTCTCATTTTCGTCCAAAAGAATAGAGAAATTACTTTAAAAATATATCTCGCAATGTTTGCAAGCGAAAGTACAGTTATTTCTCTTTCAAGGCTCCTTTTTCAGCGCTGAACGAGTTTTTTCAAAGTTTTAATCCAGGTTTTGAAAACATGACCAGATCGCATCTAATGATTATGGTTAATATTGAATTGGTAACAAAATCTCAAAATAAAATATGAAAATAACATAATAAAATCTAATGAACCCTCCTGAATGAACCCCCCCCCCCCCTTTGGCTACGCCCGTGATTAGTAGTACGTATTAGTAGTACGTAGGAGGTATTAGGAGTACGAATATCAAAATGTATTGCTTTTATAAATTAGTGGTATATTGCCATTAAAGTATACATACAAGTCAGGTGCGAAAAATCACATCAGTTAGGTGGCGTCCATTTTCGGACGATTCTTGTAGAGGGGTAGCAAAATCGTCCATACTCCTTTCGAGAATGGCACGAGGACTCGGTTATGGTTTCGGAAAGAGCTTCAAGAGTTAGCGGTTTGTCTACGTAAGCTTTGGATTTTAAATAGCCCCATAAAAAGTAGTCACAAGCTGAAAAATCTGGTGACCGAGGTGGCCATTTCACATTCCCACGCAATAAAATGAGACTTGAGACACCATGAGACACTAGGATTAACCCACGATTTTCGCCTCTTTCTATTGTCGTAAAGAATTCACTTTTCATCACAGATTACAATATTGTGCAGGAAGTTATTTTTCCTGAACCTGGAGAGAAATGACACAACAGCGTTTAAGATTCTACTCTTAAGTTCAATTGAGAATTCCTAGAATACCCAATGAATCTCCTGTTGGATTTTTCCTAGCTTGTGTAAACGTTTAGAAATGGCTTGCGATATTATTCGAGAGTTTCAGTGCGAGCTCTAACAGTGCCTGAGCTCGACAAGGATTTTCTTATAGCAGTGCTTCCAATTCTTCATCTTCCACTTTTTTGTCTGTACCGGGTGTTCAGATCATTTATGTTAAAATTCATTAAATATCCGTTAAATATCATTTATTTTAATATTTCGGAACCGGATTGATGGAACCACTTTTCGCAAGTTGTATACAAAACAGCATTATCTCCCAAAGCCACACAAATTATGCTTCCGTAGCATTTATTTCAGTTCATAGGCGAAAAGAAGACAATGCGCCAAATGTTGCTTTTCGAGCGATATCGGGCCTATTACTGGTCTTTCAAGTTATATTCATAGTAGGCTCGTCAATTATACCTCATTTTAAAGTTGAAAGATGGCGCTTTAAATTAAAAAATACGGCGGGAAAAAAAATTGATTCGAATACATTCTGAATTTGATGAAACGTAGGGGCCGAGAATTAAGTTGAGAACCTGATAATTAAGAATGTCTAAGATATAATCTAGACAAGTATAAACAACCAAACTGAGCCAAACTGAGACAAATCAAAATGCTGTTCATTTCCGCGAATTCAAGTAGTAAGATAAATTATGCACGTTGTGCAGATAATCTCTAACCCTTGTATACAGCCAAGTCGAGCTACTTTTTCGTTGTCGTTCTAATTCATCCAATTCCAACTGAAACTTTTAACGAATTTTTTGACTTTTCTATTTCTCTGATTATGGACACAATACAATTGTTAGAATAGATTTTATTTCTATTCTTGCTATACCAGCTCTGGAATATATGAATGTATGTCATTTTTCTCTAAAATTCTAGATAAGTAAACAGATCTATCATCATATTTGAACATTGAACAAATAATATTTTCAGAGGTCAGCGAAAACAGTATGAAACACCAAGCTAGTGATAACTGCTAAAACTGTTCAAGTTCTTCGTATACTCCTCAGTATTTTTATTATTAAAGATTGAGTCATCTAATAATGATGATTTATCAGCCTTAAAGAAAAAGCCATTTACGTTTATAATTTCTACAAAAATAGACTTTTTAGATGTTTTATTTTTTTAGATATATCACAGAACATAAAACAAACTCTAAAAAAACTAAAAAATAAGGCAGCGGGCCTAGAAGAAGTCCTAAGAAGTCCCCAATAGGATTGAGATCGTTATGTAACAGAAATATTGCAGCCCATCGTTAGTACTTATCTACAAGCTCGTCCAAATCTTATCAATTAGTAGATAATGACCAGTCGCATACAATTTTTCAAACATTGCACTTTTTGAAAGAACTAACCAGCAAGATTCCCAGATTTATTGCCAATAGACCATGTATGGAAGCTTATTAGATTAACACGGATGACGATGCTGAATTTTAAGGCAGTAGTAAAAATCCAATAACACTCACAGTAAAATTTTTGAAATCGGAGGTCGAAGGTTTGCTACAGGGGATTAGTTGGCATTAGTTTGGAATTGGAATTGGAGGAATTGGCATTAGTTTAGTTTAACATATGAATATTTAACAAAATCATCAGCGAACTAGATATAGACGTAAATGGAACAATGATAAAGGAAATGAGATCGTAGGATATGCAGATGACCTAGACGTATTAACACAATTTTAAAAATTATTTAGAGAGACATACGATGAAATAAACGTGAAAGCTAAAAAAACAGCCTATAAATAAATATAGGCAAAACAAGGGTGAAAAAAAAGAACCAATCGAAAAAGGGAACAGAACTGGATAATTGGCGATGACAATATTGAAGTTGTGCAGGCATTTACGAATCTGTGAAGCAAACTTGACAAAAAACAACATCACAGAAGATATCAGAAATCGTATTATGAAGGGTAACAAAGATACTTACTCCCTGCATCCTGTCCTAAGATCTAAGCTTACTCAAAGGAACACAAAAATTCTGATCTATAAAGCCTCATTCGGCCAATAGTCACTCATGGCTGCGTAAAGTGAATCCTCATAAAGAAAACAGAATAGTATCCGCAAGGAGAGTACTCAGAAGAATGTTGACGTTATGAATGATAATCAAGGATCAGGTATAACTTCGAACTCAAGCAATTATACAAACATCTGGATATTGTAGACTATGCGAGTGTCCAGCGACTCAGATCGGCGGGACACGTGACGAGAATGCCAGAAAACCGAGTACCAAAGAACATCATGGAGAAGCAAATAGGGAGTAACAGAAAAAGAGGTAAACCAAATACATGATGGAAAAAGAGGTAAACCAAATACATGATGGCAGGACAATGTAAGAAGAGATGCCGGAAGATCTACTGTACAAAAAAAACTGGCAAGGGGCTGCTGGAGGTCGATCTGGATGTAGGTGAATGTTGAAATTCAAGTGTCACTGACAGGCTGTTATATCATAAGAAGAAGATTTTGTATGAAATAGCATTGATGGATCTCTTGAACAATTTCTCCAGTCACCACACCTTAAATAAACTTGAAGCTAGTGCACAACGCCCATACCTTGCCAAAAGAACACATTCATTATCACCATTACCACCATCACCATTTTATTTCTGTTCATGCCCTGCAGAGTTACAAAGTGTTTTAGTAAACGTGGTGGACTTACCCATTGTATCAAAAGTAAAAAAAAAAAATATTATTACACAACACCAAGTCACACTTTTCACTTTCATGATGCGTGTTTCGCTAACCATCATCAGGAGATGATTCAATCAATATCTTAATGATGCTAACATGGTTAGCGAAGCGCATGTCGAGAAATTTTTATAAAAGTGACTTGGTGTTTAGTGGTAAGTCTCTTTGAGTTCCATCCGATAAAATTATATTTTTAATAGTGTTGCATTTTTTATGTTCTCCAGTATAATTTAAAAAGATTACCGTTTAAATTAAGGACTGCTTCGGGCAATTACTAATTTTATGTGTGCCCCTCGATAACCAACAAAAAAATCTTTCGTGTTGCAGTAACGTACTGTGTATCTTAACAATTCACGCATCCATACCATTCATCCGACCAGATGTAAATGAAGTCGTCATGGACGAACCAAACGAAAAACCGACAGACATCAAATGACGCGTAGCCGAACCCATACGAATTGGTTTCGCAAACATCGTTTTTGAAGAGCGGCGTCCGCACAAGATCCCTGTACCGATCATCCTTCATTAGATGGTGACCATAATGATTTCGCGTCAATATTTGACGAAGACGTTAAGATGTTTGCGCGAGCAAACATTTGACGCTTGATGCCGCCGTCAGACTAGCCGAACGTTTCCCTTCCACGGTTCTTTTCTGTTTGTTCTGTCATTACCGATTGGAATCGGACATAGTTTTGCGCTTTGCGGCTCTATAATGAATCGAACGAGTTCGCGATCGACGGTTTCTAAGAATAAAGAGTTATTTAGTTTTAAAGTGATTTTTATTTTCTTGAACGGTCTTATTTTTGGGGATTTGTAGTTAGTTTCGTACAATGCGGTTTGTAGTAGTAACCTTTACATGGGTCGTTCGAAGAGATCTTCGAAGAAAACACAACATTTTTGAGACATTTCTTTGTATATTTCAACGTAGCCACATTGCATTTCAATACATTTAGACCAGCAATGTCTAATCAACTTTTAAATACCCAAATATAATGCGGTTTGTCCAACGGAAGTAAAATAAACGGTTCCATTAGTTTTAACGTCATCATTTGAAGTGAATCTTCATTCAGCGGGTTATTTTTTCAAGTTTAAGAAAAAGAAGTAATCACTGGGTGCCAAATCCGAGTAATACGGTGAATGTGGAAGCACTTCAAAGCGTATGTTATAAAGTTTTGTAGCAAAAATCCGAAATATGAGTGCAGGCTCGGTATTATAGATATTTAGCTTTAATAGTATCTTTGAAATGCTCCAGTAGTGAAACGTTATACACTCTGGTGATGGTCCTGTCTTTTTCCAAGTAGTCTATGAGTAGTATGATTACAGTGATTACAGAACCCCAAGAAACTTCATACTACTATTATGTATACTATTATGTATTCCCATCCAGTGTTTGGCTGCTGTTAAATCTCTGGAGTGTAATGATGCATCCATGTTATATCTACTATCATAAAACGTTGAAGAAACTCAACAGAATGGCGTTTAAATAATTATAAACACTCTCGAGTGTTCATTCGAATGGGTCTTTAGTGGACTGTTAACAAATGCGACACCAATCGAGCGGAAAGCTTTCCTTTACGCAATACATAAAGTAAAATATACAATGTTGATAGGTCTGCAACATTTACTACTTTTAAATTCGGCATCCTACTTATAACACTTCATTTCAACGATTATAAAATATTTCATTGTAAATCGATTGCCAAAATAATAATTATGATCTCTTGTGTAGGTCCTTAAGTTATCTAAGTCCTAGAGTTAAATGACACTTCCCAAGAGTAACTCTTCTTCGATTTTTTCTCTATAACATCATTGGATTTCATCTTAAGCAAACATGAGTCTGTTTTTCTCTTGTTGTAGCTTATTAGCCATGACATAATGAGACTTTCCAAAAATAACGCTATTTCGATTTGATCCTTATAACTTCACTACATTTCATCCTAAGTAAAAAATGGTTGTGCTTTTCGGTTTTCGTATCTTAAAAACCATGATATGTCAAAGTTGCAAACTAGTTTAAGTTATGAAAAATTTTCATAATTTTTTCCATACATATAGTCTAGATAATTGATGATTTTTGGTCATTTACAAATGTTTTCTTTTTAATTTAGCTGAAGTAAAGATAATGTAGACAATATTAACACTTATAGAATATTTTATTGTAAATCGACTACCGAAAAAATATTTTGATACCTTGTTTACTTCTCAAGTTATCGGAGCTAAATAAAAATTTCCAAAAATAACGCTTCTTCGATTTTATCGTTACAACTTCGTTGCATTTCATCCGAAGTAAAAATGAGAGCGTTTTTCGGTTTTTGCAGCTTAATAACTATAATATATAATGTTTCAACTTAATTGCAGTTATGAAAAATTTTAGCAATTTTCCCATACTTACAGTCGTGAATATTGATGATTTCTTGTCATTTTCACTTTTTTCTTATCAATTCAGTTCTAATAAAGATATTGTAATTAAAATATCAACACTAATAGAATATTTTATTGCAAATCAATTTTTCCTTGTTTACTTTTCAAGTTATCAGAGCCAAATAAAAATAACGCTTCTTCGATTTTAAGGTTATAAATTCGTTACATTTCATCCGAACTAAAAATGAGCGCGTTTTTCGGATTTTGCAGCTTAAAAACCATACTATATCAATGTTTCAACTTAATCTCAGTCATAAAAAAATATTAGTCATTTTTCCATGAAAATTGATGATTTTACGTAATTTTCAATTTTTTTCTTCTCAATTCAGTTAGATATTGATTTAAATATATCAACACTCTTAGAATATTTTATTGCAAACCGATTACCGAAAAGATGATTTTGATACCTTGTTTACTTCTCATGCTATTGGAGCCAAATAAAAACTTCCAAAAATAACGCTTCTTCGATTTTATCGTTACAACTTCGTTGCATTTCATCCGAAGTAAAAATGAGAGCGTTTTTCGTTCGTTAATAACTATTATATATAACATAAAAATCATTATTCAAAAGAATTCTAAGAATGGGCGGTCTATTGTATAAACAAGATGATAAAAAATTACTCGTACCTAATAGAGTTAACCTTTCTAAAAACATTTTATAAACTCATTAAACATCTTGTGCATTAAAAATTAATTTATTTTCACATTTACATTAAGAAATCATTAATGCCATCTGGCCTAAATGCCACATCAAAACGAATATCATCATTTTTTTTATACCAACGATGAATTCCCATGGAGAGGAAGAAGAAGAAGACGACTGGTAAAAAAAAAGTTACGTCAACAGCGCACATCAACTGTCACCTCATAGGGACGCGGCTATGTCCACCGTCTAAAAATTACCAATTCAAAGAACGGTCGAGATAAGAATCTGAAAGCCGTCATATATTTTGAGGTGACATTTCTTTTCAGGTATCGCGGGGCTTCAAACGAGCGCGCACCAAACTTACCTGAATTTCTCCTTATACCGTTCCCGAGATCTTTATCTTCGATACAATCGCGTCTATTTAAAATAATTATTGTCGATGGAACATTTTTTTTTGTTGTAGCGTAGGTGTATATTAATACAGTTTTCTAAAGCAAAACTTTCACTTATGAGTTTAAATCTCGTTCGTAAAATATACTGAAATTATAATGAAACTATAGAAATAGTGATTGCTTGTGATAACTCATTGCTCTATAAGAAAAATACGGAGCTCCTTAAAAATATTAATTAATATTTTGACCAAAGAAATCACATTGAATAAGAATGGAACCAGAAAATGTATTTAAATGTCAAAAGAATAGGGTTATCAGGAAAGCCTATAGGTATATAAAAAAAATATATATTTATTTTGAAATTGTCGTAAATTGTTAGGGTTGTTCAGCATACGAGGGTTACTATGAAGTTATTTAGATATACGGAAATAATGTAAACTAGGCATCATTTTTTATCAGGGTACAAACTAGAGTAATTTACGGGAGTGGTTCAAGAATTATTTAGGGGAGATTGAAATATATATATATATATATATATATATATATATATATATATATATATATATATATATATATATATATATATATATATATATATATATATATATATATATATATACTTTGCCTGAAAAGAAAAGTATTCGATCAGTGCGTTCTACCCGTTATGACATACGGAAGTGAAACCTGGACACTCACATCGCAATCAATTCAAAAACTTCGGGTGGCACAGAGGGGAATGGAAAGATGTATGCTTGGCATTACAAGACTTGACAGAAAGTCCTGCGCATGGATCAGGGAACAAACAAAAGTCTGTGACATCATTGGAAGAGTAAAACAGTTGAAATGGAGATGGGCAGGCCATATAGCGAGGCGATGGGACGACAGATGGACCAAGGCAATCCTGGAGTGGATACCGCTTGATCGCAAACGTCCCCGAAGAAGACCGAAAGCACGATGGACTGATGACATCGTTAAGTATATTGGACCCGAGTGGCAGAGGAAAGCCCAGGACCGTGAAGGTTGGAAGCATGCTGAGAAGAGGCCTTCATCCTGCAGTGGATCGATACGGGCTGATGATGATGATGATGATGATGATGATGATGATGATATATATATATATATATATATATATATATATATATATATATATATATATATATATATATATATATATATATATATATATTCTATTATGTAATTACCACTATTATTTATAACCTTTTGCCAACATAGTGACAGGTCCATTAGTCCTTTTGAAAAAAAATAGGACCTTTATTATCAAAAAATGTCAACAGTATTTAAACAATTTTAGAAGCATCGAAATAGATAGTAATTCAAAGTCCTGTGAATAAGGTGGATGGGATAAAACATCCCAATTAAAACTCTTTTTTTTCCGGGTCTCGATTGAAACGCGTATTCGTTCAATTCAACCCATCTAATTATAAACAGTAGAGGTCAGTGTTGATGGTTTGGTAGCATGGAAGAAGCTGAAAGTGTATGGGTCCCTTCCAATCCCACCAAATGCAAAGCACAATTTTATTCGCATAAAATTTTACTTTTCATCATCAGATACCATCCGCTCCAAATATTTTTTCAAAAAAAAATCGCTCGAAGAGATTCAGTAAAGCAGGTTTCCCTCAGTATATTCGTGAGTGATCCACACAACATATCGGTAAACCCGCCAATTTTTTTCAGATGGTCAAAAACAAAATATTTGACATATCTGTTATCTCATGGACGTGAATCTTGGGCTATTATGGTCTTTATTTTCTCGACATCGGTATTTGAAAGACAACCAAAGCAATTCCGGTCTTCCAGGCCAAAATATCCGCTCCTGAACTAACCAAACCACTTTAACACCGTGGTCCTCCAACAGAATCCTCTCCGTAAAACATTCGATTCAAAACTTCATTCAGGTTTCTCTGAATGGTATTACATCGAATATTTTCAAGGCTTGTACATAATGTTCGTAAGTCATTCCGGATATCAATCCGTTCATTCTTTGAACGTCCTCACAATCCTCCAATTCGAAATGTTATTTTGGCGAAACATCGTGACCCTTGGCTTCAATTTTCCTCATTTTCCTGTTCTATTTCTCTCTGTCGAGAATTTCTTCCTGCCAGTTCTGTACGCCGACCTTTCTGATGTCTTCCTTGACAGCATCTAACCATTTTTTCCAAAGTCTTCCTCTTCTGCTTGTACTTTCTCCTCCCAATATTCTAGCCACATGGCCTAGCCATCTTGCTCTCTGTGCCCTGACTATGCTTGTTATTATCGGCCTGCGATACATGCATGCTACATCTCTAGTAGTTCCTTATTGATCCTCCTTCTCCATTCAGTGTCACATATTTTTATCTCTCCATAAATGTTTTTCAAGATTTTCCTTTCCCATCTCTCAAGTCTGCCTTCCTCCTTTCTGTTCATTATCTAAGTCTCAGATGCATATGTACCTGATGGTCTTATTATCGTTTGGTATATTCTTATTTTTGCTGCTCTAGATATAGTATTTGAACTCAATGTCATTGTCATAATTCCTGCTGCTTTACTACCCCTGGATATTCCTTTTTCTATTTCGCTCTCTTCGTTTCATTTTGTCCTAAATGTCACTCCCAAATCCACCATCTGCTCCATTTTTTTTGAATGAGTAATTTTTGCTTCTACTTCCAATTTTCAGTCCATTTTTTCTTCTGCGTTATCATTCATGACCATATACTTTTTTTGCTTCATTGATTCTTAGACCACATTTTTCTGAGTTTTCTTCTAACTACATCAAAATTAAATCCCCTAATCTGTATGGATAATATATATATATATATATATATATATATATATATATATATATATATATATATATATATATATATATATATATATATATATATATATATATATATATATATATATATACATTTTTCTGAGTTTTCTTCTAACTACATCAAAATTAAATCCCCTAATTTATATGGATAATATATAGTAACCAAGATACAGGGTGTTAAAGTTATAATTTTATTTTCAATTTTCGTCAATAAATTTCTTAAAAAGTATCTTTCTTAAACAAAATTTGCTAGTGGGGTGTTATATAAGATAAGAAATTTAAATGTATAATTTTTTATGTAGATTGCAGAGAGCGATTGTTTCTGCGTTTGAAAGGTCACAACTTTTTTGCTCCTTAGTCCGCGATCAGCGATTTTAATTTTTTTAACTCATTTACCCGAATATTTAGATAACATTTCTCGAGAACTACGACAGGATTAAGCCTTGGTACACTTTTCTAGACCTGTCAGATACTACCTGAATACCCGATTTCGGAGCCTCCTCGGAGCCTCCTCGGAGTCCCGACTTGATTTTTGTGTGTGGGCATATGTAAAATCATTAGTGTATGGGGAAGCAGCAAATACTCGAGATAATTATGGCATAAAATTGAGAATACTGTGGAATTGTTTCCAAATAAACAGTTATTTAAAATCAGACAGTCGTTCAGTAAACTAATACTGAAATGTATTGAGGTGAATGGATATCACTTCGAATATTTATTGTCGAAAAAAAAACATCTTTCTATATTAATTCGTTATAATCGTTAGTATTCTGTAATAGTTTTATATTAATATATTAATTTAAAATTATAATTTGTAAATTTATTTTTGGGATATGTCAGTGATATTTATATTGAAATTCTTGGTCATTGTCAATATATATTTCATCGATATATCCCAAAAAATAATGTGTAATGTTATGATTCCAATTGTGTTCATGTTTTGACGTTGATAATTGCAGACCGTTGGCTTTTAAACACGCCAAGTTTTTGCTTTTAATAGTAGAAATTGAACCAGTTCCAACCCTGAATGAAGTGTGAAGGAAAGCAAACATAAATATTATGTTTCAAAAGCGCAATTTAAAAAGATGCAATTAACAATTTCAACGCAGATATCTAGAAAACGGTAACTCAGAGCGACATTTGCAACGTATACCTTTTTTACGTAAAAAAGGCGGATAAAATAATATTTTCATTAAAAATGCGAATACACTAAGACGCAAAAAGTTGTAACCTTTCAAACTTAGAAAAGTATCGCAGACAATGTCTACAATCTGCATAAAAATTTTCAAGAAATTTTAATTTCTTATCTTAAAAACCCCCCACTACCAAATCTCGTTCAAGAAAGATACTATTTAAGAAAGTTATTGACGAAAATTGAAAATAAAATTATAAGTTTAACATCCTGTATCTTGGTTTTTGGACTAAGGTAAGTTGGGTTATATCGCAATACTTTAACTCAAAAAATCTGTAGTTTTGCTGTGTACCATTATATATATATATATATATATATATATATATATATATATATATATATATATATATATATATATATATATATATGTATATATATATATATATATATATATATATATATATATATATATATATATATATATATATATATATATATATGGATATTTCAAAACTTCTGTATTCAATTTAATTACATGAGCAATATAATAATTAATTTTTTTTTTTAATTTGAAGATAAAAAACATATTAATTACAAAATGTTCATATCTTAGGTCAAATTAGAACATGCATATTTTTATATATCATGGTTCCATCGGCTTCATCAAAAATGAATAAAGACAAAATATAGTTAATGTTCCTATTTTCCATGTTTATTACCAAAGTAGAATCTCACTTACCAAGACACTTTACAAGAAAAACTGTAGTTCCACCTAAAACAAAAAAGAAGATTATAAACATATTACCACTAAACTGTATTGTGTGAAATAATTTACTGAGGTCAATAGTTTACTGAGTAAATATAAATATTATCGATTTTTCCCTCTTTCAAGTAAACATTACGCCACTAACTGTGCAATTTTTCTTCACTTAGTACGGGATGTTATTTTCTTTATTCCTATACCAGTCCAGCTTATTTTTGTACAAGCAGCTAATTATATTAGATTAAAGCTATTTTTTAAGGTCGAGAAGATAGTGCCAAACCTACGAAAAACTTCAAATGAATAAATCATCACCATTATTTTGCAACAATTCGAATTCAGTTACCAATCCTTTCCGATCAGTTAGAAAAAAAGAAATAAAATAAAATTAATCCTCAATTTTAATCTATCCACGTACATATTTAATGGGGTCCATATCGAACGAGATTGAAGGGGGGGAGAGGGCGGCGACGAGGTGGGGTCCTTTCCAAAACGGCATTCAAATAACTTAATTAAAAATTTAATTAAATATTTAAGCCCGCCACCCCCGATCCGATCCAATTTTGCCGCCGTCGCCGCTAGCGCCATCACCCCCCCGCCCCAGGAACCCCATACGGTCCGCGACGTATCAATTAAGGTAATGAAAACGTTATCGAATTAAATATAGGCAAAAGTGGACGCGCTGACCGGCTGCCGGACTCGACATTCGCCAAAAAAAAAGTGGAAAAATCGAGGGGAAATTTAATTTTCTAGGGGACGGTTTTGCACGTTATCGGCGCTTTGGCTAGTTGATGTTGAAGTAATAAAGTAAGGGGGTTAAAATTCTTTTAATAATAGATTTAATATAAAGACGTTAAAACTTGTGGCAAATTTCTCTTCCACAAACATTTTTTAAGTTAATATATATATATATATATATATATATATATATATATATATATATATATATATATATATATATATATATATATATATATACAGAATGCCCCGAAACTCAACGTCAAGCGGGTGCGAAGCGGAAGACTAGGTTATACCAGTTCTGGCAAAAATAAGAACAAAAAACCATATCACTCTGTTAAGTGATAATAGGCATACTTTTGAAAATCTTGAAATTCGATACCCTAGGCACTAGGCTCTCTATATTTAAGCAGTGTGATCACAAATTTCCCAATTTTTCAGCGGTATTTTTTAAAACGTGATTCTAACTAACCATGATATTAATCGCAGTCACAAATCAAACAATAAACGTTGTTACTTTAGTAAAAAAAAGTTTCATTGAGTCGTGCTTTAAAAAATTATGTCAGCTAACTTTGACACTTCATCTTTTAAAAACAATGTATAACACGACACCAGAAAAGTTATTTCAAAAGATGGCCCATTCAGTCAAGATTTCAAAATGGTACAACAATTGACACTTTTCTTTTCAAAAACAATATTATTGCTTATTGCTTTGCAAAAGGACCACATCTAAAAAAGTCACATCATGATAAAAAATACTTTTGAGTGCTCAAAAATGGACTTCACCAATGTAAGTGAGATGGACAGATGTGATAGAGTGAGACAGATAGTGAAGCTGTTTGCTAACTCGTGACTACATTCCTAGAATCGATTTTTGTAAAACAATGTTGACGAGAACGCGTGAAGATCCGCAATTACTAAACAAAATTTTATGGACTGACGAATCTACATTTAAAAAAGACGATTGTTTAAACTTGGATAAAGTACATAATTCGCACATGGGAAATCTGCATTTAATGCGTGAAGACCATTCCCAGTATCAATTTAAAGTTAACATGTGGACTGGAATTTTAAACGAACAAATATGTTAATTGGACCATTTGAGCTGCCTGAAACTTTCAATAGCGCCAACTGCTTGGATTTTCTCCAAAAATATTTGCAGACTTTGTCAATCAATATCTACAGAGAAATGTGGTTTCAACAAGATCAACAAGATGATTGAAAGGTGGATTGGGCGCCGTGGTTCAATTGAGTGCCCCCCTCGTTCTCCGGACCTAAACCTCCTTGATTTTTTTTACTGGGGCTGCATAAAAGAAAAACTGTATTCAAAACCAATACAAAATCTGGACGAACTGCGTCACAGAATTGTTGGAACAGCAGAAGAAATAAATGCAAGAAGATACGCACGACTGGTGAAAAGATCTTTTCTGAGGCGATGCAGAGCATGTATTCGTGCCGAGGGCAAACAATTTGAGCATTTGATTTAATTGAAAAGAAAAATATCGTGATAAATAAAAGAATTACAATAATTCCTTTCATTTCATTTTGATTAAATTTTATCTTAATAACATAATAGATGAATTATTAATTTAATTCACACACATTGCTTCTGGGTTAAGTTTTTTTGGAATAATGTTCTTTTGCAAACAAAATGCAATAATATTCTATGTCACTCTATCTCACTCTGTCCATCTCACTTACACTGGTGAAGACCATTTTCGAGCACATAAAAATATTTTTTATCACGGCACAAAGTTTTTTGAAATGTGGTCTTTTTGCAAAAAAAAACAAGCAATAATATTTTTATGGAAAGAAAAGGGCCAGTTATGTACCATTTTGAAAACTGACCATCTTTTGAAACAACTTGCCAAGGGTAGTAACATTTTTTATAGATAAAATGTCAAAGTTAGCTGACATAATTTTTTTAAACCGCTACACAATCAAACTTTTTTTTACTAAATTAACAACGTTCATTGTTTGATTTCACGTTATAAAAAATAATACTGAAAAATTGAGAAATTTCTGATCACAGTATCTAAAGATATAGCCTAGGGTGTCGAATTTCAAGATTTTCAAAAATATGTATATTATCGCTTAACACGGTGACATGGATTTTTTTCTTATTTTTGCCAGAACTAGAACTAGAACCTAGCCTTTCAGCCGGTACCCGCTTGACGTTGAGTTTTGGGACATTGTATATATATATATATATATATATATATATATATATATATATATATATATATATATATATATATATATAAAATATATATCTATATATATATATATATATATATATATATATATATATATATATATATATATATATATATATATATATATATATATATATATATATATATATATATATATATATATATATATATATATATATATATATATATATATATATATATATATATATATATACCAGCGTGGCAGATTACGGTCCATACCTTCAACATGGTGTTTCAATATATTTCAATATGACAGTGCAACCTTAAACACGGCCTTCATTCTCCAGAGGCCAAGGGGCAACTACAGATGGCTGCGAGAAGACCTGCCCCAAGGCAGAGGGTGCTATGGATCACCGGGTTAGATCAGGCTGCCACTGGACTTTTGACATTACAACGCTAAATATACGGACTATGAAAACGGAGGCCCGATTGCAAGAACTGTTAATCGAATTTAACAACATACATTGGGCTATTATTGGGCTCTGTGAAACACGAAGAAAGGGTGAAGAGTTAAGCAAACTGGAACCAACTGGACACGTACTCTACACTCGAGGTACGGAAAATGGCCGATGTGGCGGAATTAGATTCCTCATCAATCGAAAGCTGGACAGGACAGTGCACTAAAATATGAAAGTACATCTGACCGAGTAGCCCAATGCATCATTCAGCTGAATAAAAAGTTTTGGCTTCAAATCGTCCAAGCTTATGCACCAGGGATGAGGAAATTGAGGAATTTTATGATGATGTGGCTCAACTTTATTCAAGGAGAAATGTATGTACAAAATCCTGATGGGTGATTTTAATGCCAGAATTGGAATAACAAGAACTGACGAAAATGTAACTGGCCCATATGGAACTGATGAGCGAGACAATAGAGGTGATACATTGGTTGATTTTGCTGAAGGACAAGAACTATATATTATGAATTCGTTTTATAAGAAAAATATCAGCAGAAAATGGACATGGAAAAGTCCAACTGCACTCACAAGTGAAATTGATTACATCATGACCAACGATAAAAAATATTTTGCAATTTGCAGTACTGTCCATAACAATTTTATTGTTGAAAGTGACCACCAAATGGTATGAGCAAAAGTTAGGATTAAGTGTCGAAGAGAACGCGAAAGAATGGTAAGGTCAAAGAAGGACAGAGTGGATTCAGGGAAACTACTGGATAGAGGAAGCGATTTTGAGATTGCTTTGTCAAACCGATTTGCTGTGTTACAAGATCCGGAGAAAGTGGAAATATCAGTTCAACATGAAGAAATCGCCAATAATGTGCTTCAAACGGCATCTTCAATAGCACCAAAAGAAAAATGTCTCAAACAGACAACAATCTCCAGTGAAACCATTGATTTAATGAATGAAGAAACGGCGGGCAATGAGAAATGCAGGTAGTTCTTTTGGCAGGATCGAGTACATTGAGCTCTGCAAAACTATAAGAAAACGTATCAGAGAGGACACGTGCCAATTCAACATGCAGCTAGTGAAAAAACCCCTGGAAGAAAACGAAGGAATTAACAAGGCTAAACAAAACCGTAAAAACAAAGGAACGGAAATATATGCATTAAAGCGTGAGGATGGCACAGTGTGCAGGGCGAGTACGCAAATGTTAAAGGTTGTCAGAAAATTGTATTCCCAGTTATATGAAGATCAGAACCAATCAAAGACAACAATATCCACGGAAGAACAAATGCCAGATATCCAAGTGAAAGAAGTAACTAATGCTTCAGAATCGATGGAAAATGGGAAGACGCCAGGAAAGGACAGTGTAACTGTCGAAATGCTAAAAGCTGGTGGTCGGACGTTACATAAAACACTGGCAAAATTATATTCAAAATACCTCAAAGTACAAAAAGTACCTGCAGAAGTGATCATCTTACATAAAAATCGAATAAGCCCCATATCAGTAATGTATAAAGTTTTCAGTAAGATAATTTCTAAAAGAATATTAAAAACACTGAATGACGCACAACCAAGAGAGCAAGCAGGAATCAGAAGTGGATTCAGTACAATGGATCATATCCAGGTTGTACAGCAGGCTATAGAAAGGCACAACGCATACACCATGCCACTGTGCTTGGCTTTTATCGACTACGAAAAAGCATTTGGCTCAATCTTAAAGCATGCAATCATGGATGCACTGCTTAGACAAGGGATAGATAAAGCATATGTAAACGTATTAGGATCGATATGTGATGGAGCTACAGCCACAATTCACCTTGATGATCTTGAAGTGGGAATTAATGTAAAACTAGGTGTACGGCAGGGTGATGTAATATCGCCTATTCTTTTATCGGCTGGCCTTGAAAAAGTATTCCATAAACTGGATTGGGAACAGGATGGTCTAAAGATTAATGGTGCAAACTTAAATTATCTTAGGTTTCCAGATGATATCGTTCTCCTTTCACAAGACCCAGAAGAGCTGCAAAGACGCATACAAGAACTGCAAAGGCCTGGCGAACCATTTTACTTGAAAATAAACCTAAAAAAGTCAGGTTATGTTCAATAACTTCGCTCAGGACAAAAGAATTTCGGTTTTAGGAAGGGATTTGGATATTGTGGACAGCTTTATATATCTTGGGCAGAGGATTTCAATAGAGGGGAATAGAGAGGATTTCAATAGAGGCATGTTAAATGTGGCTGGCAGGCATTTGGCAGGCTCAATATAGTTTTTAAGAGCAGACTTTCTCTTTTCGTGAAAAGAAAAATCTTCGATCATTCTACCCATTATGACATACGGAAGTGAAACCTGGACACTCACATCGCAATGAATTGAAAAACTTCGGGTAGTACAGAGGGCAATGGAATGTATGCTTGGCATCACAAGACGAGACAGAAAGTCCTGCGCATGTGACACCTGTGGAAGAGTAAAGCAATTGAAATATAGATGGGCAGGCCATATAGCGAGGCGATGGGACGACAAGGGACCAAGGAAATCCTGGAGTGGATACCGCTTGATCGGAAAGGTTCGCGAAGAAGACCGAAAGCACGATGGATTGATGGCATCTTTAAGTATATTTAAGTATCTTTAGGTATATTGGGAATCGGATACCCGAGTATATGTATTTATATACACACACAAATGTATTACATACATATATATATATATATATATATATATATATATATATATATATATATATATATATATATATATATATATATATATATATACTAGCTGTACCCGCTCGCTTCGCTGGGCATTTAAAATTTACATTATTATTTATTGTCATTATTACAGTTTCTTTATAAAAATTTTTTTAACTTCCCCTTCCCGTCTTATATCAAGCGTATATGTAAATATAGTGCCTTCAAATTATATAGTGCTTATATAGTCAAATTATATAAGTATTTAATCTTCTTAACATTTAATCTTCGTCGTGTATCTCATCTTCTTGGATGATAGTTTCGATTGGCCGCAAATCGTTCATGAGCCCCATGTACTTATTAGTTAAAACGACATCTTCATTGCACCGAATGATATCATTTGGAAAGCATTGTTGTAAGGTCTGATAGATTTTAAAAATGCATTTGATTTTACATGTGTTCCATGGAGTAGCGATTTTAATAGCTCTGGAAGTTGTCGCAAAGGTTCTAGTTTTATTTTGCCAGCTGAACAGCATAAACCTTCACATTCACCAATCCACTTTAATGCTTTACAATTACTACAAATTTTTGTCATTAAACTTAATTTTGATTCTTGTTCATAATCAACTGTAGGATCATACGAAAAACCACAATTTATTTTTACTTTCCAACAAATGTTTAATTTCATACGTCGTAATCTTCTGTCCTTTTTTGTTCTTTTTGTAATCTATTTTCCGTTTCATCTTGACTTTCACATGCACGCTTAGTTTTCATATACTTTGATTTAGACGTTACCAAATTTAATTTGGACTTTCCTTTTTTAGGCATTTATGACTACAACAAATAATTGGAAATAATTAAAAACTATTTTGAGATTGACAACCGAAAATTCAATATAAAAAGTTGAAATAAATATCTTACTAATTTAATGCTGGGAAACTAATTTTTCGTTTTAATCTAATTATTCCACGCTTCTTTCTTTTCTTCTTTTTCTTCTTTAATTAATAAATATAAACATATACATATATATAGATATATATGTTTTTAATATCTTTTTAAATCTTTATAATTGACATTTGGTAAAAATTTGTTTAGGTTAGAAAAAAACAATCAAAGTTTTAATGCTACAGAAAAATATGAATTTAATAGTTTAGTTAAATTAATAATAATAGTAGTTAATGTGCATGATAATAATAATAACCCCTCAGGGGGTCCTGGAATTACACGTCCAGGATACGGGGGGTGACGTCCCTGGGGTCCCCAGTCATGTCCTGTGTATGTCTAGTTATGTCTTTTCTCGTTATTCCTTAAGCTAAACTGTGAGCAACCATGGCTATGGCTGCATGGCACCTGAGGGGATCAGGTGTCGCGAACGGTGCCTCTGGGGTACCTCCCGCCCCCCAAGAGTATCTAGGGCTGTCAGGGTATGGGGCCAAAAGACCCAGAACTGAGTCTCCGGCTGCGCCGGTAATGTACAATAAGTTTTTCATTATTAAAATTAAAGATGATACCCAATCCTTTAAGAACATATCGCCTTTTCTTATACACAAAGCTTTACAGACACAACTAGGAACATTAACAGATACTAGAAAGCAATTCGATGGTTCTTTATTAATAGAAGTCGCAAATGAAAGACAATCAATAATTGCCCTTAAAATGAACAAACTTCATTCATATGATGTATCCGTCTCTCCACACCCACATCGTAACATTATAAAAGGGATAGTTTCCTGCGCAGATTTGGCTAACTGCTCAGATGAAGAAATCATTGAAAATATGAAGGATCAAGGCGTAGCTGGACTTTACAGAATTGCCCCTAAGGGCTCTGAACAGAATTCTTCAAAAGCTCTGCTTGTTCTCTCCTTTAAGACACACACCCTACCAACAAGAGTAAATGCAGGATGGTACTCACTCCGGGTCCGACCTTATATCCCTCCGCCTCTAAGGTGTTTTCAATGCCAAAAATTTGGTCATACTTCCTCTCGTTGCACCTCTGCTGAAATTTGTCCGTCGTGTGGTTATCCAGGTCACAGTGAATCCCCTTGCTCTCTCCAGCCTGTATGCGTAAACTGTCAGGAATCTCATTCTCCACGATATAAACGGTGTCCAATATACAGAAAAGAGTTTGAGATACAAAAAATAAGAACTGTCGAAGGGTTATCCTACCCAGACTCAAAAAGGAAATATATCTCTCTACATCCATCCACCAACATGAATTACAGCAAAGCTGTAACATCACACCTCGTGACCCCTTCCAGGTCCTCTGTGTCGGTTTCGACGCAGTGTGACTACCCTCTTTTTCCCATTATACCCAAATCCAATCCAGATCCTCAATCCTCTCTACCCCCACCCTCCTCCTCCTCATACCTAACTACCACTTTGATAGTCCCCTCCCCTCAACATCGGCAAAACTGCGGCTCCCCCACTAAGCATCAGTCTTCCCTTACTCCCATCCTTGGTTCTCAGTCTAACGCTCCATCGGATATTGATAATTCTCCCGACAACACTACCCCGACAAGTGGTCAGCTGAGTGCCACTAAGCTCCCAATCAAAACCAAAACATCCATCTTCCCTGCATCCAAAACGCCTTCATTATCTAGATCTTCCTCGGACTCTTCGGTTCGGGGTACTCTTTCCAATAAAAAACTACCAAAAAAGAAAATTATCCATCATCCCACCCACCAGTCCATGTTAGTAGACGAACAACCCAACCAGAACCACAGAAATCTCCAATCAAAGGGTTCTAAGAAGAAGACATAGTTAATCCTTGTCTCTTCAATTCTTAAAACTTTATCCTATTTACTTTCACTATAATTCAATGGAACCTAGGAGGTTTCAATACGCATATTGATGAGTTAAAACTCATCACTATTCAGTACAACCCCCAGGCTATATTACTGCAAGAAACAAATTTTAAAATCAATTTACAGTACAGATTTAAAAACTTTAACATCTATAGAAAGGACAGAACGGATGCCGCCAGGGCGTCAGGTGGAGTAGCAATAATCATTAATCCATCAATAGATAGCTCCCTCATTCATATAAACACAGCTCTGGAAGTAGTAGCCATCAGAATTGAACTCAAAACGCCCATCACTCTCTGCAGTATTTATCTTCCACCATCTTCCTTTATATCAGAAGCTGAAGTGCAGGATGTGATATCTCAACTCCCCTCTCCCTACATCATATTTGGGGATTTTAATGCTCACAGCAGAACATGGGGCTCAACACATATCAGATTCCCGGGGTCAGTGGATGGAAAACATCTTACTTAACCTCCCTATTTGCCTAATCAACTCCCCTGCTCCTACCCACTTCTCCCTCTCAACGGGGTCATTCTCCTCGATAGACTTATCCCTCTGTTCTCCTTCTCTTATCCATAATATGCAGTGGAGCCCCGTTGGGGACCTCCATAGTAGTGATCATTATCTACTTCTCATGCACCTCCCTTCTTGCCCTTGTCATCCTTATTCCAGACCCTTCTATAATTTTGGCAAAGCTAACTGGGACTTATACCACTCTTCATTATCTCCGGTAAAAATTAGATCTGGCGATCCTGATTACAATATATCGCTCCTGATCCAGAGCATAAAACAGGCTGCTGGAGGGTTTGTACCTCTCCAAGAAAATAAATTCTGTCGTCCTCCTGTTCCCTGGTGGAACTCTCAGGTCGCACAAGTAATAAGGCTTAGAAAAAGCTCCCTCAATAAGTTCAAACACCATCCTTCGCCGATCAACTTTATCGAACTTAAACGAGCTAGGGCGGCAGCCAAAAGAACCATCTTAGCTGCCAAGAGGGCCTCTTGGTCTTCGTTTGTCAATTCCGTCAGTCCTCATCAAACAAGCTTTATATTTTGGAAAAAGATCTCCCTTTGTAAAGGGAAACCAACCAACCACATCCAAGGTCTTTTACACAACGGTACGTGGAAATCTACTGACCCAGACCTAGCAGAGAGCTTTGCCGGTCATTTCTCTGCAATCTTCAGCAATGTAAACCTTTCCCCTGAATTTGTAAAATATAAATCGCAAAATGAACCAACACTCAACTTCAACGATCCGCATCCGTCCTTCTACAATCTGCCCTTTTCTTTAAAAGACCATGATTCAATTCCTTCTAGAAGCATATAACGACATCTGGATAACAGGAACTTTCCCATCTGCCTGGCGCCTTTCTATCTTGATTCCCATTCATAAGCCCGGTAAACCTCGCACGCTTACTTCTAGCTATAGACCTAGCTCACTCACCGACCATCTATGCAAGATTAAGGAGCGAATGGTACAACGCAGACTTTCATGGCTTCTTAAGAAGGACTCTCTTCTTGACATCCACCAACTTGGTTTTCGCTCAAACCGGTCAACAATTGACCACCTAGTAAGATTTGATCAAAATATCAAAGAGTCTTTCTCCAGAGGCCATCACCTTATTGCTTCGTTCCTTGGCATGAAGTCTGCATTCGATACAGTTTGGAGATTCAAAATCATAAAATACCTACATCAATGGGGATTCAGAGGTTCACTCATAAAATTAATTAATAACTTCTTATCTAGTCGCATCTTTGCAGTGAGAATAAGAGATCAATTGTCTTCCTTTCGCGCTCAGGAGAATGGGGTGCCACAAGGATCAGTCCTAAGCCCAACTCTATTCAACATAGCTATTAACAGCATTTCCGAAATCTTTACCCAAAAAGTCGAATACTGTCTATACGCAGATGATATCCTATTTTACTACTCCTCCCGCAGAACTCGAGTGTGTGAGAGAAGAATTCAGAATGTACTCGGAGAACTCACAGCTTGGACCATCCATTCGGGCTTCAATTTTTCACCTGAAAAATCCTCAATTGTGCACTTTTGCAGAAAGAATCAATGCCCTAGACTTCACTCGTTCAAATTCTTGGGCCGAAACATTCTTTCTCAGACTTCCGAAAAATTCCTAGGTCTCATATTTGATCATCGTCTTTCATGGAAACCACAATTGACGGAACTTAGATCCCGCTGCACAAGGTCACTAAGACTGATAAAATATCTTGCGCACTCTACTTGGGGTGCTGATTATCGTTCTCTTAGGAAAATTTACTTAACAGTAATCAGGCCGAGGATAGATTACGGCTGTACTGTATACCATTCTGCTCCAGCCTCTTATCTTAAACTGATTGATCCAATTCAAAATTCTGCTATCAGAATGTCCCTGGGTCTTTTCCGCACTACCCCTGCCACCAGCCTCCACTGCGAAGCAGAGATAGAAAACCTTTGTCATATCGGCGTACCCAACTTCTTATGAACTATTGCTACAGTTTGGCCTCCAGGCCATTTCTTCCCCAAGGCAATACTCTCCTTAATCCCTTGACTCCCAGCAACTCATCACTTCACTCCAGATCTTCATCCTCGCCAAGCTTGCTTCACTCATTTACATCACTCAAGGACAAATTCAATCTCCCCCCTCTAGACTGTTACCCAATTACTCCTTCAAAACACCCTCCATGGTCCTTTCATTCCATTCCTTTTGACTTCTCACTGCTCCAATATGATAAACAACACACCTCAGTATCTACTTTCAAACATCTCTTCCGTTCTATCCTGAATACACTTCTCCCGACTAACATTATCTTTACAGATGGCTCTAAATCTAACTCCGAAGTGGGATCCGCATTCGTATATTACTCACAAGGCTCCTTTACTCCCACTTTGGTCTCCCACTATCAATTAAGCTCCCAATCCAGTATTCTGACTGCAGAAAACCTAGCCATGGAAAAATCCCTTTCATTCATATATACTCAACCTCCTTCCAAGTGGGTAGTCTGCTCGG
The DNA here is from genome assembly GCA_031761425.1 of Cosmopolites sordidus. Classification (NCBI taxonomy): domain Eukaryota; kingdom Metazoa; phylum Arthropoda; class Insecta; order Coleoptera; family Curculionidae; genus Cosmopolites; species Cosmopolites sordidus. Next base: position 992,828 of record JARFXV010000073.1, read on the forward strand.
ACTCCGCTAACTCACTAAGATCATTAGAAAAAGGATCAAACAAACATCCAATCGCTTCGCTTTGCTTAAACCTCATTGAAGATATTCTGGCCCTTGGCTCCTCTCTCCGATTTGTATGGGTTCCTGGCCATTGTGGTATTACGGGAAATGAAAGAGCGGACACTGAGGCTAAAATAGCCTCCACTATAGGATCCCCTTGTCCCACTATAGTATCTTCTGATCTCAACTCATTCGCCAAATATCTTATTAGAAAAGAGATACAAAATAGTTGGAACTCTTTGGAAGGTTGTAATAAATTAAAAGAAATTAAAACAGACTTTTATACCAACAATTTTCCGTCATTCCCTTCCAGAAGAATATCCACAATTTGGTTTCTGATTAAGATCGGGACACAGTGCTATTACTCATCAACATCTTTTGAGGTCTGAACCTCCTCCCATCTGCTCTCAGTGCGGTGACCCTCAGTCTGTCCGGCACGTCCTAACTCTAATGTTGCGCCTTCACTAACATCAGGACACGTTATAACCTCTCAAACGATTTGAAATCACTCCTTCGGTTAGACAACCTCGATTTGCTTCTCTCATACTTGAGAGATATATCCATCATAGACTTGATATAGTCCATCCCTTTCCAACAATAGCATCATTCTCTCTCTCTTCTCCTTGCTTTCAATCTTGAGTCCTCCAATCAGTCTACTCCATTCTCACAAGCTTGAGTAACATCCCCCAACACTAACTGTATCGCCTAAATCTCCACTTTAAGAACTAACAGCCTTCTTCAACAATATAATATGGTCGCTAAGTGGTCACTGTTATCGATGCGACCTCCATTAAATCTTACTTAGTTACTTACTAATAATAATAATCAATAATAAGTTGATAAAAGTTGAAATTTTAAATTTAGTGTTTTTGATCATTAGCGTCCTCACAACCGATTTAGGAGTTTGAACGTTGCAGACGTTCTTAATTAGTCTTAATATAGCCCAAGAAAGAAAAAATTTCAAATTTTCATTTTAATAATAGGTTTATAAAAGCTATAAAATCAGATAATTAACGATTCTCATCATTAACGCCCCCGCAACTGGTGTAGGGAGTCCAACACTCATATAAATATTAGCATATCCATTAAGTTCATGTATTTTCTACATGGATACCAAGTTTCAAGTCAATCGGATGCATGGTTCAGTAGTTATAACGGAACATCCGTAAAAACCACTGTAGATTTATATATTAGTATATATATATATATATATATATATATATATATATATATATATATATATATATATATATATATATATATATATATATATATGTATTTATATATATATATATATATATATATATATATATATATATATATATATATATATATATATATATATATATGTATATGTAGATATATATATATATATATATATATATATATATATATATATATATATATATATATATACATTGTTACAAAACAAACGAAAACTTACACATTTGTGATCACAGTACAGTATTATCGTTTAATGTCATAGTTGAAGTTACTAGCACTAATTTTTAACATCATAGCATATTTTAAAAGATTTACGTCACGTTAAAAAACACTTGATTACTTGTTTTATTAGATTGTTTGTTCTATTCAAAATGTCCACCATCTCGTTTGTCGTGAAGAAGCTTCGCAGGTTGATAAAACAAATGGGAAAAACTCATGTTCCTTTGAATTTGGCCAATGAAGTATTCACATTATTTTTTACAGTGTGAAAAATCAGCGGATAAGTGTGCTTATACGTTTTGTACATGATAAGGATAGAGTAATTACCCTTTTAGTATTCTATGTACAACCGAATGGAAAACTCCAGCTTGTCGTGTAACACTTCTGGTAAAATTAATTAAAAGTGGTAAAGTACTTCTGGTAAAATTCTATTTAAAAATATATAAAATTTGTTAACTTCAGGACCGATTTTTCGAACAAATGTTAATCGAGCTGGAAGCGGCCTTTCTGAGTATCGTTACCTATAAATACGGCTGGCCCGTTTGGAATTTTGGAAAGCTTCTCCATAAATAAGAATATCGTAATATTCGTGCAGAATATAATTTTTATTTTAAATCGAACTTAAATACACGCACTGACACACACTGAAATCATTTTTTGTCGCAATGTAATTATAGTTATTTGCGAAAGAATTGCGACGTTGTACCACTGATGTTGCCTGATTTATGACGTGACTCCTGATTATTTTAACAATATTCATTAGGTTATTTGTATTTTATTTGTTAAGCAATAACGAATTAATATTTGCCAAATATGTTTTCACACATATTTGCTTAAGATATTAATTGTTATGATAGCTTTTGTGTTGGAGATTTATTCATTTTTAGATTTTTCTTCTTCTTTGGGGTATTTAGATGTTAAATTGTTGCGGTAAAAAATTGTATTATCATTTATTTGAAATGAGTTTCGACATTTTTCTGTCAAATAAATGATAATGAAAAAGTTCTTTACCACAATAATTCAACATTAGAAACCTAAATTCTCAAAGGAGAAAAACTGCAAAACAATATAAACACAAAGATTCAACTTGAAGAGATTTACTACTAAACACCAAAACACTTTTTTTGAACTGCTCGACGCACGTTTCGCTAACCATGTTAACATCATCAGGAGATGATTTAATCTATAAGAGATCAAATCATTCAAAAGTTCAAAAAAGTGTTTTGGTGTTTAGTGGTAAATCTCTTCAAGTTTAGTGTTTCACACCAAAGGTTCCAATAGAAGAATTGATAAACATAAAGGTCAAGAAAAATATCAAACCATATTATATATATATATATATATATATATATATATATATATATATATATATATATATATATATATATATATATATATATATTCAGTTGTTACTAATGTTCACTTGTTTTCATTATATTTCATATAATTTCATTTGTGGGTCCAGATGGACTTTTGTGTGTTTATTTTCTGCTGATATTTATCTTATAGAACGAATTCATAATGTAAAGTTCTTGTCCTTCAGCAAAATTAACTAACCTATCACCTCTATTGTCCCGCTCACCAGTTCCATATGAGCCAGTTGCATTTTCACCAGTCACCTTGTTGTTCCAATTCTGGCAATAAAATTTCTCGTATAAATGCTTGGCCACATCATCATAAAATTCCTCAATTTTGTACCCAATCCGCGATTTTGACATTAAAATTACCCATCAGGATTTTGTACATACATTTCTCGTTGTATAAAAGCTGGGCCACATTATAATAAAATTCCTCAATTTCATCATCCCTATAGCTTATAGTTGGTGCATAAGCTTAGACGATTTGTAGCCTAAACTTTTTATTCAGCTGAATGACGCATTGAGCTAGACGGTCAGATGTACTTTAAAATTTTACTACAATATATATATATATATATATATATATATATATATATATATATATATATATATATATATATATATATATATATATATATATAGGCAATTAAACCTTTTAAGAGATCTTACAGACGATCAAAGTTTGGTAGATTGACAAATGACAGAGCTAAAGAGATGATGATGATAGCGTGAGGAACACAATAATTGAGGGCGTAGGAAGACAGCAACTTACTTGGTATGGACACATGAAAAAGATGCCAGAAGTTCGACTGCTGAAACTAGGTCTCGATTCGGCTCTACTGAAAAGAAGAAAACAGGGTAAACCCAGAAAAGAGAGAGGACAGCAAGAAAGCAAAAGTATGAAAAGAAACCTACACGACAATCAGTAGCAAAACATATATCGACACATATATCAAACAATATAATCGAAAGCTGGTGTGCTGAATCCTCAGCTTGCGATTTTTTACTGAAAAAAATCTGAGGTTTTATTTCTGAAGCGGATGGTAACTGCTGATGAAAAGAGTATTGTATACAACAACGTAGAACCAAGGTCAGAAATTTTAAGAACGGTAAAAGACGCCCATCAACCGAAGAAAAGTATGCGTTGCATTTGGTGAGAATGAAAGGGATCCATACTCTTTGGGATTCTACCAGGCAACCAAACCAACAACACCGACCTCTATTGTTCAAAATTAGATCGATCGACCAAAATTACCAAAAAGGAAAGGCATTGTGAGTTATCATGACATCATGACATCATGACATGTTATCGTAGCATCGATCGCACGTTTCAGTCAGACTCCAGCAAAAATTATTGAGATTCAATTATAACATTTCCCCATCCACCTTACTCACCAGACATTGTATACCCAGACTATCATCTATTTCGCTCCTTCCAAAATTGTTTACATGAAAAATCTTTTGAAACAGAACAAAAAACAACGTGGTGGCATTTTTTAACAATAAAGATGCAAATTTGTATCGAAAAGACATTATGGATCTTTCACGACGACGGCAAAAAGTTGAAAATAATGTCGGCAATTACATAACTAAACGTTTCGGGTTTCCCTTTTTCTTAAAAAAAATCCTACAAACTTTCCAGGCAACCCAATATCATAAAATAAGTAAAATTAAATAATATTTTAAAGAATATGTACCAAAATAGGGATTGTTAGAAAATTCTCTATTTGTCGTATACCAAAACAAAATCATATATCATAAAAAACTTTATATGAGTTATGAACAAAAATAAAACATTCTAAACGGAGCATCATCAGCGTCCTGTAAAAGTGATACGCAGCGGTAACGATGTGTGCATGTACGTGTGTGTGTAACCGAGTGAGCGTTCGCACCGGTATGTATTTCACAAAGATAAATTGTTCAAAGCTCTCGACGAGCTAAAATATGGCCTCACGCACACTAATTATTATTCATAGTAATGATGTATTTAGGGAAATATCCCGTTTCGACATTAACAAATTATTTTGGCGCCCGGTCATATTTAAACCGCGTTTAATAAATCCCCCACGCGGAACCAGCTTAATTGGACGAGAAACATTGTATGATGGACAGTCGACGAAATGGAAAAACTATTCAAAATATCCCCAGTTGAGATAATCATGTTGATAGTTTAGAGGATCATTCTATAGGGTGGTCCAAATAGTTGTTAATGATTGGATGCGCAGTATATATTTGGTAGGAGGGGTAGAAAGGTGGGGTCGGTCTTAAACGATAGTTCGGCTCACGGAAATTTAGTCACCATGCAGCGCTATACGGCAGAGGAGCGCTCGTTTTGTGCGAGTATTACCGCAACAACAATTCTTCCATTTCAGTTTGTACAATGTTCAACAATGTCCAGGCCTTCCGTTGATTAAGCAATGGGTTCGTAAGTTTGAGGAAACTGGTTCAACGTTAAATAAACACATTCTCGGCCGTCAAACCGATAAAAATATTGAGAAAGTGGTAGCATCCGTGTGCCAACAACCAAACTTATCGACTGGAAAACGCGCGGCTACTTTAAATGTAACGAGATCGTTAGTACTTCGCATCCTTCCCAAAAATTTACACATGCACCCCCACAAGATTCAGTTAGTGCAAGAATTCGATTCGTTTGGAGACTGAGTTTTTAAATTTGTTAATTATTTCTTGATCCTGAAGATATGTAGTTTATCGCTGGATGATCTGGACATTTCTGCTATATGGTTAGCAATGTAATTTGTTTAAACACCAAGTTTTTAAGCAGACTTACTGGGATCCACCCTGTTTACAAAGAACGTTTGAATGTTTGAAATTTATGTTTTCCGTCATCTCAGACCACAGCGCTTTCCTTAAAGCATCGAGACTGTTAAGAAGCTCATCTGCAATATAGCTGTCGCCACTTCTGTTATATTCCTCATATAGTTGTTCACATTGCTCATTCTACCCTGGAACATATACTTTTCTGTATCCACGAGGGACATGTTTCTTAGTGGCTCCGGCGTAATGAAACCAATATATTTTTCCAGGTGGTCGGAGAAGCCTTGCCAGTTTGCTCTGCGAAAGTTCCATGTAGGTCGTGGCACTAATTTTACCAGTGAAATAGATAGTCCGATATTCAAAATTATGGGCCTATGTTGGCTATATGGTTCTCTCAATGTAGAGATTGGGTGATCTTTGCTATCATGGGACACAAAACAGAGGCCCGAGTTGTAACCTCTCTGCTAAGCAGTTGATCTGAATGTATCCAAATCCTTGGCATTGAAAATAAGATTAAGGTTGTTATGCTCAGCCCAGTCAACAATACTACAGTCGTTGAGAACGACGACAGAAGTGCATACTACTATATACTATATACGTGCATACGTTGTTCCGTACATCCACTGCTCACGGTCGCTATTAAAATCACCAGCATATATTGATGGCTAAGCGGTGATTGATGATTCTCACTTGGAGCATTAATTTCTTGGATTAGAACCACGTCAATGTTATTATCGAAAAAAAATTTGGACATATATTCACTTGTAGCTGGGCTGATGCCTTCTATACTCTTTTACTAATATTTTAATAAGTTTTACTAATATTTACTAATAATTAATGGGTCTTTTACTAATATTTGATCGCCTTGGTTAATCTGCATGTCTATAGCCAGGAAATCCAACAAATGGTCTGGCTGCCGAGAGTGTAGACTATTTTGCCGTGTATTATCACGTTGCCCAGGATCGTGGCACTGATTTACCAGTGGGATGAACAGTCCGATATTTAGAATTATGGGCCTATATTGGCTATATGGGAAGCTTGACATGACTTCTCTCAATATAGGGATTGGGTGGTGTTTGCTATCATGGGACACAAAACAGAGGTTCAAGTTGTAACCCCTTTTCAAAGCAGCTGATCTGAATGTATCCAAATCCAAAACACGGGAAGGCTACATTACACCACAGTGCAAGAATTGAAGCCGACGGACCTCTAAGTTAGAGTTTTATTCGTTAACGAAATGATGAACCGATTTTCAGCAGTCGACAGCATCTTAATCTCCGATGGATGGCCAGATCCATGGATGGGCCATCCGATGGATGGGATTAATATGGCCATCTTAATGGCCATAATAATAATCAAAATTAGCACTACTGGTGTGGAGAAAAGCCTAAAAAGAAACATGAAAGGCTTCCACATAGTCCGAAGGTCACAGTTTGGACAGCAATGTAAGCATACGGAATATTCGGCCCGTTTTTTTTCCAAGACCACCAAGGCCACATAGTAACGGTTAATTATCAGCATCATATCGACATACTTCAAACTTTTTTCACTCCTGCTCTTCAAGAATTTGAAAGATGACTCAGGACACTTGGTTCCAAAAGGACGGAGCCGCCTGCCACATTTCAAAGCAAGTTTTTGGACCACCCTATATAAAGGTGTCTATTAGATTAATGTAAAAGTTTGTCCTTTTTTTGAGGACTATTTCAAAAAAATCCTTTACATTTAATCATTATGCAGAGACTTCATGTAATCCCAAAACCCACGTAACTTATAAATGTGGACGACCAACACAACAAGTTGATAATGATTAAACGAAATTATAAATTTTCATAAACAACAAGATCTATTTATTGGTATCAGTTTTTTTAAATAATCTTTTTCATTGAATTATATACACAGTTTAGCATTAATAACGAAAATAAAGATATGACCAGTCCTACGTAATTTTGAACCTAAAATTTTAAAAAAATGTTAAAATAACTTCATCGAAGCAGATGCGATGGAAGCAAAAAAGAAGAAGAGATGTGATAAATTTTTTATGGAAATTATTGTTGATGACAAATCACCAAGAAGTGCAAGCTGACTATGTAGAAGATGGAGTGGTAATATTACATAAGGGCATAAACCAGTCAAATAAAAGACAGAATTTTCTAATAAAAAAAAAAAGATATAATCATGATATTTTATATGAATACTAAGCTAACTGAAAAGTTCGCGATACCTATAAAGCAGTAAATGTACTCTATAATCTGCTACATTTTGATATTTCATCCTTCATATGAACATATGTAAAGTTTCAACTCGATCTGTTCATTTGTACTGTAATTCATTTGTACCAAAACAACAGCTTAAAGTAAACGTTTCAGTGTTATTTTTCCTTTCCATTTAATTCGTTATGGTTTCCATATACATTTAGAAGAACCTATACTTAGAAGGACCTAAACTACATAAAAAAAAGAACTTAGAAACATAACCGACACATTTTTAAAGTGGACACGAAAATAACCATTCGCCACCAAAAAAAAAATCCTTTCGTATCTCGAAAACTATCACATCAAGCGTTGTTCTGCATAATTGCAGCTGCGGTATCCGCTTAATTGCCCGTAAAATTTTTCAAAAAGGCCTCGATAGCGTCACCGTGGGGCTGGTGTTATCTGACATCGCTGTAACACCCGCTTACCAGGACAGCTCAAAAGAAAGTACCTCAAAATTATCCAAAAATACACTGAACAGACTTAGTTTGGTGAAATTTGCGAATACTTTTATCAAAGAAATGTGTCCCAAAATAATAGTACAGAACGGGTCATTTATTGTTGCATTTTTCCAAATTCGACAAAAAAAAATACTGGCTATAGGAAAATATATACTTTTGATAAAAGTGTTTCTTTTTTTAGGGTGGAACCAATTTCCTCGGGTTGTTTTACCCTTTTCTTTATTATTTGATTAAATTCACCTTGAGACAATCACTGAGTGATGTCAGGAAATAGAAAAAGACGTAGGAACCATTATTTTGGCTATATTATTTTACAGAGAAAATTCCAAGAAGAGATCTCAAACATGGCAACAGCTCACGCATCTTCTCAACCGTTTGTATGGAAGAACATTATTGATTAGCCTTGTATTAATCTAATCCAATAAGAAAAATATATTATCAATTATATTAGAATGTCCTCTAATTCACTTTTAAAAGAAAAGGAATTTTATATGATAACAGACCAGGAAAAGGCAAGTAATCTCTGAATGATTGTGGCGTGTTCATATATTTTTTCTCCTTTATTTGGGTTTTTCGCCACTGTCTAAAACTTATATATTACAAATTAATATAATTTATTTTTTAGTTCCGTTTTGAAAAAGGGGGGAGATTACTTTCCGAAACGTTAACGTTAAAAGTTTGTAAATTTTTTTATAACATTTTTATATCTTTAAAATTTTGTTCGTTAGGCAAATTTATTACAAAAAAAGAATCACTGAGAAATTTGTCTCCGTTAGGTTTTTTGTTTTTACCCAGTGATTCTTTCTTTAAATAAGAACAGGTATTTTTGATATTTTTTGAGTTTTAGACAGTGGCGAAAAACCCAAATAAAGGAGAAAAAATACAGGAAAAGGCAATCAATATGGAGCGAAACTAATAATGAAATAAAGCTGATGAACTTACTAAAATTGCTGCTGAATGCATCATTCAAACAAAAGTATAAATATTCTTTATTTTTAGTATCAAAATAAGTATCAAATTTCACAGTAAACTTTATAGTTGCTCTAAAAACCACTAAATTCAAACCGCTCAATTCTAAATTTTATTATTTTTTTAAACTAACCCACATTACATTATTAGTTGATCGCTTTCCTCTTGAGGTGTAATATATCACACAGAAAGAATTTTAATTGAAAAACTAAAATCCATACCTTCCTAAAGAGAGAAAGTTTCCACACAGCCTGTACATAGAAAAACAATGACTTTAAGTGCAATGAAATAGCGTTCATTATTTTTTTTAGATAATCTTGGGCCAAAACAACGTTAGGAGTGATATTTAAATGTTTGCAACATTTTTGGGGATCGTCTGCAAAATTGAAATCTACTTTTCACCTAAATTTACGTTGAGTTGCAATAATTTATTTATTTATTTATTTATTTTATTAATTATATTATAATTAAAAGATTTAATTTTTCAATGTAAATTGAATCAGTGGCGGCTCGTGAGGGAGGGCGTGGGGGCACCGTCCCTCCAGCATTTATCGCAGTAAACAATTTTTCAGAGCAAAACACCATATTTTATTTCCGTTCAGTTTTTTTCCTTTAACTTATTTTCCTGCTTCACCTCCTGTATAGAGTTTCAATACCACGAAAAGTAAAAAGGAGGAAGGGGAAAGCAAACAAATTTTTCAGCAGCACTATTTTCTTCTACGCCCTCCCACTTTAAAACCCACGAGCCGCCACTGAAAATAGTCAGCGATTTCATAATATTGAATGAAAATTTAAAAAATACGTATAAAAAACAATTGGCAATTATTGCCTTGGACCCTTCATTATGTTACTTACGCCACTGATTGAAATTTTTAAATTTGAAATAGACAGTTCGTTTCGGCACCCAAACTTTACAACAATTTAAAAAATTTCATAATGTTATTGTAAACGGTTTCGAAAATGTTATGTTACATCTAATATTTTCAGGGATAGTAAATAATGTTTCTAAATCATTTCGGGTGTCGATCCGTTGATTCTGTGAAGAGTCACGACGTTTCGCGAAAATATCATTTGGCATTTTCAAGTGTGGTCCGCTTCGACTGAAGAGTCCAACTGACCTGTCCTGAGTTGGACTCTTCGTAATTATTATAATAACTGTTTAATATAAACATATAACAAAAACGGGAAAACATAATATTAAACTTAGTTTAAAAAAAAACTATAAACATAATATTTAACAAAAATTTAGAAAAAAGAACATAAAAATGTGGCCATAAAAATAAAACCAACCAAGAAACAAGCACAATACATACTATTTAACAGTTAACAAAACTATTAGATAACACATAAATAAATGTTTATGTGTTAATTGATATTTAATACTTAGTGTTATGACCTTTGTGTTTTATTACTTCGGCGCATCTTCTGGGCATAGAGTTTACAAGTCTTTGACACATTTCTAATGGTATAGCTTCCCATTCATTTTTAATCACGTTTCTCGTTTTATGTTTACCCATGGCATTCTTGAGGTAAGTCCACAAGTTCCCAATGGGATTGAGGTCCGGCGATTAGGAAAGCTACGGCAATAAATCAACTTTATTATCACTAAGAAATTGTTTTGTTTTCCTAGCAGCATGTTTCGGATCATTATCGTGTTGATAATTCCATACCAGCGGCATATTTTCTTCTGCAAAATGTTGCATGACTCCCTGAGAATGAGGATGTAATCATTTTAATCCACGTTTTTTTTTTAACCCAGTAAATTGGTCCACCCCCATACCATGAAAAAGTTGCCTACAGCTTTATATTACCACATATATGCTTTACAATTTTAATAGTATGTTTTGGTAATCTAACATATCGTCTACCATCAGAACCTATTAACTTTATTTTTGTATCATTGCTCCATAAAATATTGCGCCATTTTTTTGATTCCCAGATCACCATACCAATTTAATCTTGGACAAACTTTAAAAGTTGTTTTTATCTTGACAAATAAAAATACTTTTCTGACTGCTCTACCGTGTAAGTTACTTGCCTAAAGCCTTCTTCGAATTGTTCTTGAACTTATTCAACTAACCCCATTATCCATTATCTCATCATCAACCCCATTATCTAACCCCAGTTCACTTTTAATTTCGGTAGACGTTTTAAATGAGTCGTTTTTAAAATTCGGACAATCTACCTGTCAGTATGAGATGTAATTTTTCTTCTAGCTTTCATTCTTCATCTTTCTTCTAGCTCTTTCGTAAACTGGTTGTTTTCTTAGGGTATTTTCCACCATCTTTATTTGAACGACCGAGGATTTTTGCAATTTCCTTTAGTGACTTTGCTTCTTTTGGCAATGTTAAAAACTGTACTCTGTCAGCAGCCGTACAATGGATGCTACGACCCATTTTTAACAACATAATTATTCGGCCAAGTTTGTTTTCATCTATTTTCTTAATTTCAAAGCTTGAAATAAACAAAACGTGCCGATAAAATAATAATAAAAAGTGAAGAAACAATATTTACCGCTTTATAAATTGTATGGCTCTATTTTTATGGCCACATCTTATTTATTATATGTTATGTTTAAAACATTTTTTTAAAACTAAGTTTGATATTACAACCTTATTTATCAAACTGTGTTTTTTATTGTAACGACTCTATTTTTTTGGCTATCACTGTGTGTATATGTATGTGTGTGTATATATATATATATATATATATATATATATATATATATATATATATATATATATATATATATATATATATATACTATTCACTAATAGCACAAAAAATTTGCAATAAAAATAGCATTAATATTAGCAATAATAATATATAACTTTTGAAACAGCCTAATACATAAATAATCGATATCGAAGCTGATCGAGAAACTCCGAACAACTTGGAGCGAGGACCCCGTAGGAGCAGTTTCCTGCAACCCCGGGCGGTAATGCATTTTGTAGATGCACTCGATACTGTCAGCTCGCCGACCGGGACTAATGTACAATGTGTGTATATGGATATATTTTATTAAAAGCCCCGGCTAATCATTCCCAGATAATGGCAGCGAAACTTTGTTTAATTATCCACAGATAGCATCAAAGTTGCACTCGCCTCATGACTATTCAAAATCCAGAACCCGTCATTAACGGCGATTGCGCCGCTTTATCGTTCGTCGACATCTTGTTGTCGTTTTTGAAATTCAAATTTCCAAGATTGAGAAAACCGAAACGACACAATCCTCTCATCGATGAACAATTAATTATTTAAAAATGAATAATTTTCTACTATAAGCTAATCTCGCACGGAACAAATTGATGCAAATTTAAAATGAAAAATCTCATATATTTTATATAATTCACCAAGCATATCGGTTATCAAAAAATTATTTTTATTCGACTCATCCGTAATATAGGTAGGACGAAAAATAATAGGGGTTTCGGTTAATAATGTCGATGTTGCCAAGACATGGCGTTATTAATTAATTTGTTGGTATAGACTAATGATTATGGCGTTTTGGAGGGTAATCAAACGCCATCAAAAGCCAGTTCGTTATTAATTGTCATTGTAAATTACAGCAAAATATTTTGTCATACAGGCCAATGAAACAACCGATACATCTATTCAAATGCAGATGGTTTTTATAATCAGATAAGTTGAAAATGGTGAAATTTACGAGATATTCTGGAGCTTTTTAATCCCATAAAATCACACAGCTGATGGAATTGCCGACGAAATTCGGGCTGTACTAAGTCAGGAATAGACAAAGAACCTAAGAAACGCATAGCCCAAACTTATGATGGTGTTTCCATGATGAGAGGTATAATCGGAGGAATACAAGCCAAAATTCAAAATATTTATAAGAATGCACAGTATATTCACTGATGCGCTCACCAATTAAATCTAATAATTGAAAGGTGTTGTACAAGAAAAATATGTAAAGGTGTTTTTTTGCAAATCAGTCAAGGCATTTCCTGCTTTCTTTTCTCGATCATCCAAAAGGACAACTGTTATGGACAGCGTCGTGAAAAAGCGTCTACCCCGTGCGGCCTCTACCAGATGGAACTTTACGTCTAAATGTGTGAATACTGTTTAGATTTACAAAGAAGAATTGCAAACATGCCTTAAGAAATTATGGACGCCGAGTCGGAAAAAAATTCTATTAATCATTATTTGGTAGACAATAATTTCAAATTTTGGTTGTTTTTCTTCACTAAAATAATGGCTCACTGCGACATTCTCTTTGATCAACTGCAAAGCAGGTACTTAAAGTTAAGAAGAATTTGATAACTTTTTCAACAGCCATTCAAAATATTAGAGACAATATAGAAATACAAACTAATCAAGAATTTGGTAATATAACTGGTAAAGAACGTAAAACGATCATAGAGAATCGCAGAAAGAAACGGAAATTTACTGACAAGGAAGAACCCAATCCGAATGTCAGGATATGCAAGAAAATCTGTGATACCCTAACCATACAAGTTCATGAACGTTTTAGTTTCGATGTATACCTAACTGTTGCATATTTATTTAAAACTGAAACATTTGGTGAATATCGAGCCGTCTTTCATAATAAAGACATTAAAATTGTGTGTAACCTGTTTGCAAATGTAAATTACGTAAAATTAAAAAATGAACTCTCGGGTTGTGCCGGTGTGACAAATGTTTATCCAAAACAATTTAACATCAAAATTTAGTGAATCTGTGAAATTGGTGACTGTTTTGTGTACCGTCCCTATGACGACTGTGAAAAGCAAAAGATGTTAGAGAGGAAAGCAAAAGATGAGGGTAGAGAACCCTCGAATGAATGAATACAAATTTGATGTCTGACAGTTACACTAACATTTCTACAAGTGTTTGTATGATACTAAAAAATGTAAAATTTTTGGTTGCGACGCATTTCCCTATCCCCATTCCAAAATTTGGTTATACGTGCTCCACCTGTTTTTCCCCAAGAACCGCCACTGACCATGGGAAAAGACCACTTGATCATCAGATCGAACTCATGTGTCAAAATAAGAATTTCCACCTGATTTGCCAGTACCAATATCTTATCTTGAAGGGATACTTTCGATGCATTGATCACAAATTTCCAGAAGTTGACCACATCTACTCGGATTCCGATACAGATTTTGGGAGAATATCAAATGGTTAAGTACCGAGAAATAATTTCAAAGGGTAGCCGAAAAAATCAGTTCATTGATATGGCTCAACATTTTAGAAAGATCAGTGATCTACCATAAAAACATCGCCTGATTAATAGAAAAAATAATGAACTTAATGAATCATTGGAGATTTAGGGATAGTATAAAATGGATAAAAGTCGAAGAGTACGGTTCTTAATTATATAAAAAATCATTTGATAAAACAGGTCCATTTAGAAAGGTTAATATCATTCAAAATAGGACACTATATATATTATCCTATATATGTAGAATATAGTCAGCACCTGACAATATTGAAAGATCAATTCTTCTATTGGAACCTTTGGTGTAATAAGATTAAATCATATCCCGATGATGCTAACATGGTTAGCGAAACGTGCGTCGAACAGTTCAAAAAATTTGATTTGGTGTTTAGTGGTAAATCTCTTCAAGTTTAATATTGAAAGAGTTTATATGAAATATGGGACTATCTCCGACGAAAAGAAAAAAATCTTCAGGAATTATTGAAGTCTGTAAAACAAGAATTTCTATGAACCTATCCTAGAAAATTAATAGTATTTCATGTTCACGGTAATTCAAGTTTTATTTTAACCTTTGTTTTGTTAATCTAGAAGTAAGATTTTGTTTAATACAATCCTTTTGCAAGTACTGTTGCCATTCGAAACATCATCTTTATCCGAATCATCTCCATGCAGTATTCCTATCTTTCTGAATTTGGAGAAACCATTTCATAACCCTTTTGGGTTTCTAGTTTGATTGAATTAACGTAAAACCACAAATATAAAAAGGTGATAAAGCGTAAAGGTCAACATAATTGAGGCATCTTCAAATAATGCAGTACAGGCAAAATACCCAGTAAACACGCTGTTTTGACTCAAACAAAACCATTCAAGAAAGTTTGCTGGCCACTTAGAAAGAAATTGAAGAAGTGGGGTATAAAAACTGTTTTGAAGATTGAGAAAAACGTTGGAAAAAGTGCATTACAGTGAGAAGAGATGACTTTGAAGGAGACAACATATATTTGGATCGATAAATACTTTGTCTTTTATATAAAACAGTGGTGCCTCGTGGGTTTTTAAAGTGGGAGAGCATAGAAGAAAATAGTGCTGCTGAAGATTTTTTTTACTTGCCCCTTCCTCCTTTTTACTTTTAATAAGTAGGTACTTACCGTTTCCCGAAAACTAAACCATTCAAACAGTTTATTGTAACTGCAAATCAATAGAGAAAATTCGAAAAAGTTCTTAAACTTAAATTAGTCATTATTAATTGTTTTAAATCAGGCCTACCTTCATATTTGCAATTAAAAGTTGATTATTTTTATTTAAAAAGTACTACTCACTTTGTTGTCATTGTAAACATAGTTTTTCAAAGCTTTGAATACGTCGAATTATATATCAGAAAAAGACGTTTTGAGCTAATAAGCTTCTTTCATTTTAAAAACGACTGCTGAAAGTTATCGATTGTCGGTTGAAGCTTAAATTGAACATGCTCTAACCAAAAAAAAAAAACTTTAAAAGTGGCGATTTTGATATTAAAGACAATGAGCGTCCAGGACAGCCGAAAAAGTTCGAAGATGTAGATTTGCAAGGATTATTTTATGAAGACTCAACTCATACGTTGAAATAATTAGTAGAAGCTTTAAATGTTGTCCAATTCACCATTTCCGAACATCTACACGCATTGAGAACGATCCAGAAGAAATGAAAATGGGTTCAATATGAATTGAAGGAAAGAGACATTGAAAGGTAATAAACCACAAGCCTTCAGCATCAACATCACAACCAGTGCGCAATATAAATGGAAAAAAGACTTTGCTGTGAATTTGGTGAGATAGTAAGGGAGCTGTGTATTACGAACTGCTGAAACCTGGTGAAACAATTATTGGCAATCGATACTGACAACAATTGATAAAATTGAACCGAGCATTGAAGGAAAAACGACCAGAATACTGGTCGTTTCGTGTCAAGCAACTGTTCACAAACAAACAAACGGCGTTCAATATCTCTCGGTTTCAACGCATGTGGTACCTAATGTCCTTGTTTCTAGATCGTTCCTAGGTCTTTGAGGCGTTTTGAAATTGCTTGTTGAGTCACTCCCAATGATCTTGCCAACTCTTCTTGACTTTGACACAAGTCTTCATTAAGCAATGCCTCTAATTCTTCATCTTCAAAAACTTTCGCTCTTCCACCGATATGCCGGTCTTCGACGTAAAAATCACCAAAGCGTTGAAATCACTCACGACAAGTTCTTTCAGTCATAGCGCCTCACCAGAAGTGTCTGAGAGCATTCGGTGAGCCTCAGCCGCAGATTAGCCTTAGCCGCATATTAAAGAAATAAATAAACACCTCGAGAATTTGGTTCCTAAACTGACATAACTTTATGATGTAAACACAAATGGTGCTATGAGGTTAGGTTTACAAGATGCCCAAAGGTATTGCATTCCGTCTATGATGTATTTATTTCGACGACTACTTACCGCTAACGCCATCTACAGAAAAACGGCGGGATCAAAGGTGTACACTTTTACAACTGACCCCAAGAAAAACCATAAAAATATTATTAAACGGTCAGGAAAATAATTATCCTCGTCAGACCCAGTGTCCACACTTGTGTACAAATTTTCAATGAGACGCGGGAACACTATACATTTGAATTTACCGCCAAATCTAGGTCCAACTAGTGCTACTACCTAGTGGTAAAAAATAAATACCTATTATCTTCCAAACAAGGAGGCACTGCGTGATAACAGCAAGATGGTGGAAAATGGACCAACCTGTTGCTTCGAGTTCTCGCGAGTATTCAAGCAAGTCTTCTTAAATAAATGTTTTAAGTATTATTTATTAGCTTTTAATGGATAATTAATTGAATAAATAATCAGATTAAATGTTCAGAATGTTTCTATTAGAATAATTAATCTTTATGTTAGAACATTCATTTGTTGTCTCTTATCACTCATCAATTGTCCACAAATGTATACGTTGGGTTACAAGATAATATCTTCTCTATTTTGAATGAGAGTAATATCGATCTTGGTAGCGATAATTCTGATGGAGACTACATCCCCGATCTTCAAGAAATTCCTTCAAACATTGATGATGAATACAATTATTCTGATGGGAGTGATGAAGTACCTAGTTTGATAGGAAGTGGACCAGATGAAGCTTCTGTTTCAACTTCATATGCTTCACCACGTAGTGGTGAAATGTTTGTTGATTTGACAAACTCAGTTATACAACCCCCAAAAAGGGGGGGAAAGTGCACAAAGAGGGAGAGCTCAGCGGGGAATACGTAAGTCAAATACACTTACAGTTTTGGCGTAAAATTTCGCCAGATTGGACAAATTCTGAAAAGTCACCAATTAAATACTTTTGCTAATATTTTTCTGATATTTTTTTTACTGAAATTGCTGAATTCACAAACGTACTATCATCAGACAAAATGCAGCCCTTAAAACTTGAACTCAAGAAATTAAGAAGTTTATTGGTATCACATTTCTCATGAGTAGAATGAAATATCCAAATATCAGGATGTACTAGGAGGGTGGTTTTAAAGTTTCACTTATTGCGACAGCCATGACCTGATACCGTTTTTTGCATCCGCAATGCTATACATGTGGTCAATAACTTGGCAGTGACCAATGAAGAAAAACAAAATGATTTTTTATGGAAAATCAGGCCGATAATATCAACTTTTAGGGAAAAAGTTCTTTCTCTGCCAAGATCTCAAAATGTATGTATTGACGAACAAATTATACCGTTTACAGGACAAGTCGCTGTAAAGCAATTTGTTCCTCGAAAGCACTATTCTACTGAACTGAAGGTGTATGTGTTGTGCTCGCCCAACGGTCTAATTCTTGATTTAGAAGTGTATCAAGGAAAATATACCGCCCTACACCCAGAAATAAACGGAAGATTCAAGTTGGGCAATGGAGAAAGAGCAGTTATGCAGTTGGTTCGAGATTGTTCTCCTGGAACGAACGTTTATTTTAATAAATATTTTACCAGCACTGTTCTTCTCAAAATGTTATTAGGAAAGGGTATTTCTGGACCGGGACTATTATGTCTAATAGATTCCCAGACGTTGGATTTAAAACCGACAACAATACATTAAAAGGTGAGAGAGGTTCTTATGAGACTCGAGTAAGGCTTGACAAAAAAATTGGTTTAGTCAAGTGGTGTGACAACAAGGTTGTGACCATGGCGTCATCCAAACCCATGGTTCATCCCTTAAAAACTGCAAAAAAATATTCTAAGACTCATAAGGGTTACATTTTTATTCCCCAACCAAACATTGTATCTAGTTACAATGAAAATATGGGAAAGGTCGATCTCATTAATCGAATGATTTCATTGTGCCGATCATACTACAAGACAAAAAAATGGACTGTACGCTGTATAGAATACTTCAAGTTGGCTGTAGCCAACGCGTGGGTTATGTATAAAAGTGAATCATCATCTACAAAAGAAAATAAATGAGATTCATGGCTTTCATAGCTTTGAAGTTGAAAAAGGCAATATGTGGACGATGAAGAGACTCACGTGCCAAAAAAAGATGTGTTGGCCGTCCGGGGTCCGTTGCAGTTCCCCATAAAGAAATTCGACAGATCGGCATTTAGCAGAGACCATGAATCTCCAAGACGCTAAAAGATATACAGCTTGCAATGTATTTTTGTGTATTATAAAGGAAATAAACTGTTTTTTACATTTTCACAAATAGATAAGTTTTATTTGATTTTATTTATTTTATTCAAATAACTTTAAAAATACCTCAATTTAATTTCCAGCAAATATAAGCTTTTAATACTTTTTATTAATTTATTAGAGAATACAATCTCTTGGGCGAATTGTACACAAATATGAACATTGGGAACCTAATTAGTCTATAAAATACAGACCTAACTAGCGCATGTGTGGACAAATTATATTTTCGAATGTTGATTTTCGAAAAAAAAACAAAACAAGTTTCTATTGGCTTCAATAAGCATGCGTAATACGATTTATATTAAAAAAACTTTTATAGTGTCGGGATTGAGGAAGATAATATGTAAAAAACTATTTGAAAAACGTTAAATGGGATGTCCACCCTACCCGCCGTATTGACAGGGCTTAACCCCTCCGGAGTACCGCTTTATTTCGATCGATGCAGCACGAACTTTCAGAACAACACTAACATTCTAACGAAGAAGTGAAAATTTGATTGATGAATGGTTCGCCTCAAAAAAGCAAAGGTTATTTTGGCGTGGAATCCATCCTTTGACACAAAGATGGGAAAAAGTAATAGCTAATGATGGCCAACACTTTGATTATTAAGGTAATTTATTTTGCTATAAAAATAAACGATTAAATTTTACGAAAAAATCGACATTACTAAAAAGCCATGCCAATTAAATATCCTATGAACATTACGTGATTTGCAGATTTTTCTTAATCAATATGGACAACACCCTCTCGCAGTAAGTTAACCAGAATAATAACCTTCAGAGTTCTTTCCTGAGCCCACTCAATCTTAATAAAGACATAAACAGAACTAAGAGTGCATTTGTCTCCCCATTTCCATATGAAATATGCTACCTCTCTAAACCCCTTCACTTTTTCCAGTCCTGATCCTATTCTTTATCCCCAATTCCGAGATTTTGGCTAAAAATATTGTGCCATAATAATCTCTGTAATAACCCCTGAATAGCCCCTGCTCTCATTTTCGCTATTCTTTCCCCTATGGTGGTTTCTCAGCCATCCCTATTGGCGTTCAGCAACTAGGAATATAATAACTACATGCAAGCACTCTTTTTCCTCTCGTATACACATGTACTCCCGTAATTTTAAATGAAACAACGAATTTGACATTTGTCCATACGACTTTGTTTATAACAATAACTCTATAATACTAATAATTTTTAACAAACTGCTATAGAATGTCGTTCGAAAAACTTCCTTGCCTCCAAAGAACTACCGTCCAATAAGCCTCCTATCAGTGGTGCACAAAGTTTTCACCGAGATAATATCTAAAAGAATATTAAGAAAACTTAATGACGCACAACCAAAGGAGCAAGCAGGATTCAGAAGTGGATTCAGTACAACGAATCACATCCAGGTTCTACAGCAAGTCATAAAAAGATACAACGAATACACTATGCCACTGTGCTTAGCTTTTATCAATTATGAAAAAGCATTTGATTCAATCTCAAAGCGGGCCATAATGGATGCACGTAAATCTACTAGGATCGATATATGATGAAGCTACAGCGACAGTCCACCTTGACGATCTTGAGGTTGGAATAAAGGTAGAACAGGGCGTGCGGCAGGGTGATGCAATATCACCTCTTCTTTTCTCAGCCTGCCTGGAAGAAGTGTTCCGTAATCTGGATTGGGAACAGGATGGAATAAGGATAAATGGTGCATACTTAAATCATCTAAGATTCGCAGATGATATCGTTCTTCTTTCACAAGACCCAGAAGAACTGCAAAGACACGTACAAAAACTGCAAAGGACTGGGGAACCATTTGACTTGAAATTAAACCAGACGAACAGTCAGGTCATGTTCAATAAATTTGGTGAGGACAAAAGGATTTCTATTTTGGGAACGGGTTTGGAAGTTGTGGATAGTGATCCACATAGTGATATATGGGTCCTCCCGGGCAGAAGGTTTCAATGGAAAGGGATACACTCCGGGAGGTGGAACGACGCGTTAAATGTGGCTGGCAGGCATTTGGCAGGCTCAATATAGTGTTTAAGAGCAAACTACCACTTTGCCTAAAAAGAAAAATTTTTGATCAGTGTGTCCTGCCCGTTATGACATACGGAAGTGAGACCTGGATACTCACATCACAATCAGTTCAAAAACTTCGAGTAGCACAGAGGGAAATGGAAAGATGAATGCTTGGCATTACTAGACGGGATAGAAAGACCTGCACATGGATCAGAGAATAAACGAAAATGAGTGGCATCATTGGAAGAGCCTCCTCGCTAGGCGATGAGACGAAAGGTGGACCAAGACGGTCCTGGACTGGATACCGCTTGAACGCAAACGTCCACGGAGAAGACCGAAAACACGATGGACTGATGACATTATTTATTAAGTATATTGCACCCGAATGGCAGAGGAAAGCTCAGGACCGCGAGAGTTGGAAGCATGCTGAAGAGGCCTTCATTCTGCAGCGGGTTGATGATGATGATAATATACATAATATATATATATATATATACAAAATATATATATATATATATATATATATATATATATATATATATATATATATATATATATATATATATATATATATATACATGTGTGTGTGTGTGTGTGCGTACAGCAGTGTTTTTTTTTTTAGAATTAGAATTGACAGATAAAGGTTAGGTTAGGTAAAATAAAGGTTATATCGTTATTATGAGGTAAATCTCGAATTTTATTAAGAAACAAAAGACAGACATATATGATAAAAAAGTACTTCATAATAATTATTATTACTATTATCTTTGTTGTTGTAATACTTACTTATTTTCACTTCAACGGCTGCAGGGTCTAAACAATCATATTGTTGTCGCTACGCTCTCATGAACATTTACTTTTTCTCCGTCGGTAAATTCAATTTCTTTGTTTCCGATTATGCGGAGATCACATCTAGATTGACCTTCACACATCTTATTTGATCAATTCTTCTATTGGAACCTTTAGTGTGAAACACTAAACCTGAAGAGATTTATCACTAAACACCAAATCACTTTTTTTGAACTGCATCAGGAGATGATGATGCTAACACGGTTAGCGAAACGTGCGTCGAGCAGTTCAAAAAAGGTGATTTGGTGTTTAGTGGTAAATCTCTTCAAGTTTAATCTTATTAATCTCAAAAAAAATCTTTTTATCGACAGAGATATATGAAGATGAATGCTGATCAAAGTAGATATAACTAGGACAAAAAATACATCTCCATAGATCTAAGTAGATCTGTGTAGATGTATTTTATTTTCCCGGGAAGATGTAAAAAACGTCAACACAAAACTGATTGAGTTTATCAGGTCTTAAATTTAATGTTCGTTCTTTTCTGGCTATCGTTAACATTTATTTATGAAAACATTAATACAAACTTAATCTGTGAGCTAATCTCCCTCACTTTCTATATACTTACGCGCCTGAAAGGTGGCGTCGAATCCCCAATCAAAAAAAATCTTGGCGGTTTTGATATGATGAAACTGTTGAGGCTTTTTTGACTTCCTCAAGAGATGTGATGAGGCCATTAATCAGGTAATGTTGCAGGAATCCGAAAAAGTTTGGTGGCCAAAATCTCCCAGCTTCAGTGGCCATTTCCCGAATCCTTTTTGATGTATGTGACCATGCCCTAATGCAAAATGTTTTTTCTCCTTGCCTTGCCACCAACTGATTCGACTATTTACAGTACTCGTTAATGGCCCATCAGGATCCACAATTTTCGCCTCATTGGATTATCGTAGAGGGACCAATTTTCGTCATAGGTCACAATCTTATGGAGGAAGTTTTGTCCTTGAATCTGGAAAGTAATGACACAGCAACGACAATGAACTCAAAGCGTCTTCTCTTATTCCCATTGTGTTCATAAGGGAACCAATCACACTCCCTTTGAATTTTCCTTTGCTTGTGTAAACGTTTAGAACGACTTGTGGTGTTACTCCAAGTTCCTGTCCGAGCTCTAGCAATGTACGAGAAGGATTTTCTTACGGCAAAGCTTCCAATTTTTCATCTTCCACGTTTTTGGTTGTTCTTACAAGTACCACTTCTTACAAGTACTGTACAACTACACTATACTTTATTTCGAAAAATATTTCAAATTCATATAAATAAAATATTTTTTGCTCACCCTATATTATTGCTAGCTTCTAATCTTTGTTAGTTCTTTTAGATAATAAAAAATAAATATTTACCATACTTTGACACACACACTCTCACTGATCACACAATATTTAACACAATATCATAACCATTCTCTATTCCATTTTCTGATTAGTCTTGATTATAAATTGACACTGTTGTTATGGTAACTAGAACCATCCGCCAACTAGATAATAGAACGACCAAGCTCTTAGCGTAAAAGCCTTTTTTTCACGATTCCTGGATTTATGCAACCAATAATTCACGCCCTGGCATCCTCTAGGCCAAAGTATATTTTGTATCCATTGGATTAAAAGGAATGAAAACAAAAAACACAAACAGGGGAACGGAGGACCGGAGCGAACGGGTGGGAACAAGGGCGCGGCGACGATAAAACACAAAACCATACATTTTTCTTCGAGTTTAATTAGATGTTTTATTAGACGAAGTTGGAACATTTAAACTTAAATTTGATGTGTTTTGTTATCTCGTCGGCGGCCGTCCCGCACTTGGCCGCTATCTCTTTTCAGCGGAGGGTTTTTAATTAAAGTTGAAGGTAATTTCGTAGTAGAATATGGGGGGCCATTAAAATAGATTAAATTCGGATGAATTTTATTAAATGCCCGGATGTTTTATTAAAGATTTTATAGATAACGGTTTTTAGCGGGACGGGAAGGGATATAAACGAAGGATGAAGAATAACTTTATGCTTGTTTCATTTGTGATTTTTGCATATCATTATACAAAATGATCAATATATATATATATATATATATATATATATATATATATATATATATATATATATATATATATATATATATATATATATATATATATATATAATATATATATATATATATATATATATATATATATATATATATATATATATATATATATATATATATATAACCTCCTAGACAAAATTAAGGCAACAATAAGAAATTATCCAAAAAATGAATTTATCTTTTTCTTATAATTTTTTTGTATGAATGGTAGGCTATGCATATTTTGTTTCGTTGTTAATGTCAGCACTCAAAACAATTCGTTTAGATTAACAGTGTTAAAGATTTTTTTAGAAGATAAACAATTTTATACAATGTTTGCAATAGATTTTCTTTAAAATTAAGCTTATAATTTGTTAATTTTTTGAAAGTATTACGTTTTTATAATAAACTGCTTTACTTGTAACTCTGAGAAATTGGAAAAATTAATCAAACAAGGAATTTAACTGAATACGAGGTAGTGCGAGCATCAGTTTTATTGCACAAGGGATATTGGCATAGTTATGTTGCCAATTTGTTCGATAAACATTGTTCAACAATAAGTCATATGGTAAAACGTTTGACTGAAGTAGGAACTTACTCTAGAAGGCCAGGGCAAAGGCAAAAATGATGCACTAACGACCGAGATGAACGTTTTCTTAGACAATAAACTTTAAGAAACAGGACTGCCACTAGTTCTATGATGAGAAACGAACTCGAAGTTACCTGCAATGTTACAATTTCGTCTAGAACAGTTAGAAGACGGTTAAATCTTCACTGCCCACTGCCCCCTTGCTTACTAGGGAGAACAGAGTTGACAGGTTACATTTTGCTCGAAATCATCAAAATTGGTCTGTGGATGATTGGAAACAAATTTTCTTCCCAGATGAAACTAGGGTTAGCCTAAAACATCCAGATAATCGTGAGCGAGTATGGCGAAGACCAGGAGAGAGGTTTG
Source organism: Cosmopolites sordidus (assembly GCA_031761425.1). Classification (NCBI taxonomy): domain Eukaryota; kingdom Metazoa; phylum Arthropoda; class Insecta; order Coleoptera; family Curculionidae; genus Cosmopolites; species Cosmopolites sordidus. Next base: position 1,017,848 of record JARFXV010000073.1, read on the forward strand.
CTACTTGCAATATCTCTGCAAATATTCCATTTGGCGGGGGCTATGTTATGTTTTGGGGTGGCGTCTGCTTTGATATTCGTACAGAATTAGTTCCTATGCGTACGAGATCCATGAATGCTGATTACTATCTTGAGAATATTGTAGTAGAACATGTGATGCCGTTCGGCCATTTTTTAGGGCCCAACTTCTTGTTTATGCAAGACAACGGTCAACCTCACGTGGCTAGGAAGGTACTCGATTATCTTAATCAAATTGGTATACCAATTATGCAATGGCCACCAAAAAGCCCGGATCTGAATTCGATCGAACATGTATGGGATTACCTAAAAAGAAATGTGAAGCGTCATATTCCTGAACCTAGAAACCTGAGGGAACTTGAAAATGCAGTTATCGCAGAATGGGAAAAAAATCCTCAAAACTTTATCCAAAATTTAATTAGAAACATGCCTAGACGCATAAATGCTGTAATCCGAAGTAAAGGAGGCAACACACGCTACTAGTGTCCCAGTTAAACCATTAATTTCTTTCTTTCATCTTTTCATCATTTCAACGAATTTGTTATTAGATCTTAAGAATAATTTTAATTTAAACCTTATACAGATGTATTGTAACTAATTCACTTTTAAAGCTTCCGAAAATGCTTTAAAATGTATATGATTTATATGATTTATTAAGTTTTTGCGTTAATTTTGTCCAGGAGTGTATAGTTATATATATTACAGAAATCTTTCACCCTTTCTCTACGTGGTGCAACGATCGCCTTCGCCCAACTGTCCACCATGCGACGTAACGTGTCTCTCGGGACCGGTTTCTAGCCTTTCAGCCGTCATCAGCCGAGCTCCAGATGAACGCAAGAAAAGCAGTTGAGAGAGACGATCGGGGCCAGTTAGTTCGTAGTGTTTCGCGGATGGAAGAATACGCTAGACTATTAGTCCGGAAGTACATCCGATCGTTTGTGCCCCGTTTGTTGGGAACGTGCAGACGTTTCGCCAAGGTCACACTTGGCATTCTCAATGCTTGTCCGAAGACTGTTTCTTCAGAAGAGCCTTCAGACAAGCATTGAGAATGCCAAGTGTGACCTTGGTGCCAAGTGTGACCAACAAACGGGACACAAATGATCGGATGTACTCCCGGACTAATAATAGTATATATATATATATATATATATATATATATATATATATATATATATATATATATATATATATATATACACATATATATATATATATATATATATATATATATATATATATATATAATTATATATATGTGCTGAGTGTTTTCAAAGTTGAGTTATTTATTTATTTTAACAGGCTGTAAAACTCGTAAAAAGAAGTCATTTTACCAAAAATAATTTATATAAAAATTGCAAAATAAAGAAGTTATTAACAGTTTCAAAATTTGAATTCATACCTGACTTTTTGATATTCTCGACCATTGCGTTGTTGAACTCGCAAAGAGAAGTGAATTGAGCAAAAATAATTTACCCTATTTATTGTAAATGTGACCTCGTCGGTAATCGAAATAAATTTGGTGAAATTTTCATTACTGTTGTGCTGATGTGAATGCGACTGACAAAATTGAACTCCTCCAGGATAATCTTCGGGTTGTAACGCTTGTACCCGTTGATAATAATAGGGATAAAAGTGTTCTTGTTGCAGTCTTCCACACTCTACTATGACCAACTTCAACTTGATCTATTATAGACCTAGTGCTCGTTGTTGGCTCGTTTACGACAATTTCTCACATTTATTCCTCAAACTGTACTATTTCGTGGGGAGCAGGTCTTCCAGCGTGACTTCCTCGTTGTGCCTTTAAGTACCCTATGTTGCGTTGCGTCTTGTAACTAAATTTACAAACATTCGCCGATCCGGATGATTTCTTAAAGGCAACCTTTCCCCGCATAAACGATATGCTGCGGCTATATTTTGTTGGCACTCCCCGTAAGTTAATAATATATACACTAGTTCATTGTTTTCGTAAACGTGTGGCATTTTAATCGCAGAAAGATCCAAAAAATTAAACACGCACTATTAAGGAATTATTAGCACTGGTCAAATCGCACTCAAACGAAATATCGTAAAAGAATACAAAAAACTAGTTATACCCAGTATAAGGAGTAAACAAATATTTTATGTGTTTACAGCGCAGTGGTCGAGAATATTAAAAAATCAGGTCTGTTTTTAAATTTTGTAACTATTAATAACATCTTTATTTTGCAACTTTTATATAAATGATTTTTGATAAAATCACTTATTTTTAGTTCTACAACCTGTATAATTAAATGATTCAACTTTGGAAACACCCTTTATACTATATATATATATATATATATATATATATATATATATATATATATATATATATATATATATATATATATATATATATATATATGGGATACGGGATACGAATATATTGTATTTTTGTTGTCCGCCTTACGATGGGGACGTACCATAAAAGGTAATTAAATTACTATATAATTTATTCGATCGATTTATATTGAATTCATTAGTGAAGTTGTGAGTTGATGCACCTAGCACCATCCACCGATGAAACTCGTAATGGTATTAGAATCGTAAGTGAATAGAGATATAATTAAGAAAAAAATAATGAATCCAACCTCCATAAATTATATAAAATAATTGCGCAATTGCAGCAATTTCGCCTACACCATTTGTGACGATATTTCTATTTAAAATTATTTTTTGATTTATTAACTTTTTTTATTTTTTTATTGATTTATTTAATGAAATAAACGGTTTAAATTAATAGGGTAAGATAATAAAAAAAATAAAGTAATTAAATTAACAAACTAATAAAAAAATTGAATGTTTTGCCATCGTGTGGATCAACCTCATGGTTTTTTTTTTAAGTTGTTCAGATCGGACCAGGTCCCAATGTTCAGATCTTCATCTACATCTGCGCATGTGCAAGCGTATGCAATTTTTTTAAATACTCGTAAAAAACTTTTTTGTCAAAGAGCCAAATGAATTACAATATAAAGTTGCCACAAAGTCGATATGTAATGGAACATTGTTTTGGCATCCTGAAGCAAAAAAAAAAATTCCCCCAACATTAAACGATAAGTTCACTGTCAATAACCTAGAATCAAATGAAGATGCTGTACTTCTACCGGAGAACACTAAGGAAAATAAAAATTTTGAAGATATATGAGTGATAATTAGAATAATAATTAGTACTGTCAAATCAAAACGTCAAATCATTACTTCAAACTTTGTCAAAATGACTTATGACATGTAATAGGACGATTTTTTTTTTCGTAAATAATACATAAAATAGTGACTTAATTTTTACGTCACGGTATGATATAAATATTACATAAGATGGACGTAAAATCCAAGTCAAAGTTATGACATCATACAAGAGTCACATATTATGTCAGTATGATGTCATAATGATAGCTATTACATACATATGACCTACGTGTGATCTCAGTTTTAGGTGATGTGTTCACTGGATTATTTTGAAGCAGGCGAAATAAATTTAAACGAATAAAAAAATGGTTTGTGTTTTATCATGTGTGATATAATGCTGAAAGATCTACCATTAGGGATAATGGAACTTTAATCGCTCATGTCAGCCCTATTTGTTTACCGTTTCGCCATATTTTTGACATGTCTTGTCGGTTCTTTTCCGAAAGGTTTGCAATTAAATCATGATTTGCTTCACGTTAGAAGAACATTTGGAAATTGTCCAGTTTTATTAGGCAAATTCACGATCTCCTTGTGCTACTCAACGAGCAATTCAGACCCATCGTGATATTTGCCGAGGTGGTCCTTCTGAACAGGCTATTGATCGTGTTATTAGAAAATTTTAAAGTGAGTTTAGTCTCCATAATAATGTGGTGCCTGTACGGTACAAAATGGCAAAATTTTTATGAATATTGCCGCCGTCCAAGCAAGTCTAGCCGAAAATTACAACGTCTCGGTTGCTCACCGCTCGTAAGAGTTAAGCCTCTCGTCAATAACAACCTCGCAAATTTTGAGGTTGGACTTGCATCCGTATAAGATGGTATTGGCAATAGAATTCAATCCAACAGGCCATCGTATTCGTCGTGAATTTACCGATTGGACCCTCGAAATGATGGAAGAGGACAACGAATTTCATCGCAAATCATCTTCTCCGATGATGCTCATTTATGGCTCAATGGCCTCGTCAATATACAAAATGGTCGGTATTGGTAAGAATCTAATCCACACGTGATACATGAGAGTCCTTTGCATCCGCAAAAGATCACAGTTTGATGTGGATTTTGGCATCGAAGACTCATCAGTCCATTTTTCTTTAAAAATATTACCATTTTTAAGGAGCCACCGTTACCATCAATACCGAGCACTACAAGGCAATTCTGGAAAAAATTTTCTTCCCGGAATTTGATGGAATCGACGCGGATAACCTTTATTTTCAACAGGATGGCGCACCACCTCATATTTCCCAAGTAAACATGGGCTTATTGCAAGCCAAGTTTATCAACTTATTAATTTCACGAAATGGTCCCACCGTTTTCACTGAGATCGTGCGATTTAACTCATTTAGATTATTTTCTCTGAGGACACGTGAAAACACAGGTTTAGCGCAATAAACCAACGACTATTAACGACTTGGAAACTAACATTCGTGTAATGGGAATTATTGGAAACAACTAAATGAGCGCAGGGTCATCAAAAATTGACGCGAGCGAATCCCTGTCTGCAAAAAGAACCGTGGTAGCCATTTGGCTAAAATCTTGTTCAAATCATAAATTGCATATCTGAATCTGTTAAATAAAGTAATCGGAACCAATTTTAAACAAAAAAGGTGTGTTTTATTTAATTTTGAAGTTCCATCATTCTTATTGGTAGACCCTTCAAAGAAAACTGAATTCTTATGTATAGACGGCCAAAAGCAAGACCTTTAGTTGAACAGCAAGGATAAAAAAAATCGTGTAAAGACTGTAACTTGGATACCTAGGGTTAAAACGGATAATGGAATGGATGATTAAATTAAAATGAAAGACATTATATAGAAATAACAATTCAAAACCGTGGCAGAAAGATCAAAGAACTGCAGAAATGTATAGATTTCAAATTAAACTGACAATCTTTCTCACAAAGCGATCTAAAGTGTGGCAAATCCATAAAAGAATGGAAAATAGATTACTGTCAGCAAAAATGCACCTTGTTAGAAGATCTGTAGGGAAATCTAAAGTACTGAGTGAAAAATGAAGAAAATGAAAAGACGATTATACAAAATGATTATACAAGAATAGATCAAACAATTATACAGTGTGTCGAAAAAATTGCGGAACATTTAAACAAAAAAAAAAACAATTCATTAAAAATATTTATTTTATTCAAAATATATCCCTTCTGCATCAATATACCACAAGGCACGTTCAACCGATGCTAGCAGAGATATTATATGACGTTTTTTTCAGAATCGCTTTAATGACCCTCGTCACGCCTTCTGGGACTTGTGTAACACCGTCATAATTCCTTTTTCTTTCATAGGCATTTTGAGTTTTGGATACAGAAAATAGTCACACGGAAACAAATCAGGCAAATATCGAGTATGCTCAAGCACACATATTTGTGCCTTTCCATTTGTTTAAATCCTTTATCAAAGTTTCGTAAATTATGTCTGTGGCCATATTTTATTCCTCCGGTACCCATCTCACAGTCGAATTCGCATGGTACGCGATCATTTCACGCATTTTTTCCACCAAATTGATTTTTGGTTTTTTGGCCGGTCTGGCTTTGGGGGGTCGTCTTCCAAAGCATCATGACTGCCTTAGAATCGTTTATGATAAAACCAAGAATTGCTAAACTATTTCCGAGGAAAACCTTATTTTATTTTCCTAATAATTGGCAAGGTCGCCGATTGTTAGGAAATTTCAGTCTATTGTTTCATTATCCTCTTAAATGTAATAGTTTTATAACCATTTATTGCATATATTACAGCGTAAATTTAGTTCGAATTTACAAAAAAACGAAAACTTACTCATTAATGTCGTTTAGTTTCCATCTTTTGAGTCTATATAAGCCTGACATCATTCTACCCTATTCAGTATATTTCTTATTTGACTTATCCCTAAGTAAGAAGCATATCGTGATATTCACGTACAGAATACAATTTTGGTTATAAATGAAATTTAAATACACACATTGAAATAATTTTTGTCGCCAACCCTTTATCGTGACGATCGTCTCGATTGATTAATATGACGTTAGTTTATTAGTTAAATAATAGCTAGATCACATATTTGCTTAGAATGAAAATTCGTCTCATAGCTTTTCGATTTACAATTTTTAATTTAATATAACTTTAATTTCTTCAGAATTCAGGTTTTTGACCCTTGTTGTATAGAACTTTTTTCTTTTAAATGATATGAAATGTACAAAAATCATTTCCCATACACCATGTATTTTGATTTAAATATGTATATTGGGTGTTACAGCTTTTTTGTTCCCCAAATCATATATACATATATATATATATATATATATATATATATATATATATATATATATATATATATATATATATATATATATATATATATATATATATATATATTGTTATAATTAAAAAATGTCTTCGTAGGAAATAATCTACATCTGACGAACAATAAATCCAGCTGGTTGACGCAGGTTCATTCGCACATGGGGTCCGCGGCGCATTACCACAGTGCGTCAACAACCCTCCCCCCATAAACCGATTCCCCCGTAATTGGAACATGAATATGTATGGAAACATTATCTTCCATTGATTTATCTCGCGAACAATTTTCCTCAAATTGCTGGGATTCGTTGGGTATCGATGTCGGTGCCGCTCTATCTAACCAGGATTTGACTATAACGCTGGGTAGTTTTTAATTGTTTGCATTGGGCCTGATATCGGACCTACCAATTTTTTATTATGAAGTTCGCAAGTGAGAGAGATGGAACATTCTGAATGAGACAGTCTAAAAACAAATTATTCTAACCAAAAAAAAATATAAAGAAGATAATCAATTATTTTATTGGAAGCTTCGGTGTGAAAGACTATACTCGAGCACCACTAAACACAAAATCACTTTTTGAAACTTCTCCACACACATTTCGCTAAGCATGTTAACATAATCAGGAGATGATTTAATATAATTATAAAACTATGTTCTATTTATATGATAACCCTGTCTAATGAAGCGTATAAAAATCATGAATCGTGAAGTCAACTGAGCCTTACATTAATGATTGACAAAGTTGACTAAACGGAATAAGTCCTTTATCCCGGTTCATAATTTTCTTATATTTTTCTATTTGAATGCTTTCATATGCATCAGCCCTATTGTTATTTACACTTATTACCAGTCTTAAATTCCTAATATCTATATTGTGTTCGATATCATGTTCGATTGCACATTGGGCTACAAAATTTTTCATTTCTCCCGTATCTAATGTGGTCAATGTGTTCTTAACATCTCGTTAATATGTATCTTTTTATTTGCCCAATATACCTTCGATTATAATCTTGACAACTAATTTTGTAAATCCACGACTCATGTTGATCTACTTTATCCTTTGGATTACCCAACACTTCTCTTAATTTATTATATAGTTTGTACACTACCTTAATATCCACTTTTTTGAAAATTTTGTTTAGCCCTCGTATTAATTGGGCATCAAACGGTATTACCATGAATTTATTTTTGTTCTGATCTTGTGTTGCCCAACTTGCAATCGAACATGACCCCAATATAGATATTAGAAATTTAAGACTGGTAAAAAGTGTAAATAACAATAGGGCTTTCGATACATAAAAAATATTCAAATAGAAAACTTTGGAAAAATAAAGGACCAATTTCCTTTCCTTCTCTTTCAAATATTAATGTAAGGCTCAGAAAAGTTCAAGGTTCATGATTTTTATACGCTTCATTAGGTAGGGTTATCATATAAATAGAACAAAGTTTAGTTTTAGAATTAGATTAAATCATCTCCTGATGATGCTAACATGGTTAACGAAACGTGAATCGAGAAGTTTCAAAAAGTGATTTGATGTTTAGTGTTACATTAAAAGTTTATACTTTGTAAACATGAACTGTCAATTCTCCTATTGGAACTTGTAGTATGGAACACTAAACTCAAATAGATTTAACACTAAACACCAATTAACTTGTTTTTAACTTCCCGATGCGCGTTTCGCTAACCATTTAATTCTGAAACTAAACTATGTTCTATATATATGACAGCTATACCTAATAAAGCGTGTAAAATCATGAACCGTGAAGTTTACCAAGCGTCACATTAATAATTGAAAAAGTTGACTGAATGGGTCCTTTATGGTTTTCATGGTTTTTTTAGATTTTTCTATTTCAATATTTTCATACGCATCCAAGGCTCTACCCAAAATCCTTATATTACAATTATCTGCATTATAGTCATGCTAGAGGGCTTGTTGGGCAATACAAGATTTTTCATTTCTCCCATATCTAATGTAAGCAAAGTGTTCTTTATAAAGTGCTTACCAATAAGGAAAATAGGATTTTGACTGGTAATGGCGGCCATATTTGATATCCAATTTTTGACATTTGCTGTCAATTGTTTTCAGTAATGCCATTTCACCATGAACAAGTTTTCGTTGCCACAACGTCTGAAAATTGCCCAAACATTTTATCAAAATTCGAGAAGTTTTGTTGCTACCAAAAGAGCATTTTGTTCAAAATACGGTCGTCATTCTGCTCCTTCTTATCAAGCCATCCGCCGTATAATTGATAAGTTTGAACGTGAGTTTAGTCTTCATGACCAAAAGCCACCGTCACGACTTCGTAGTGGCCGTAGCGAAGAAAATATCGCGGCTGTGTTGCCGAGAATAATAATGTATCGTTCTCAAGAGTTGGGCTTATCCAGGATAACCACCTAGGATTACGTCGGAAGTTCGCAGATTGGGCCGTGGAAGCCATAGAAAACTATCCGGATTTTCATTGCAAAATCATCTCCTATGAGGCTCATTTTTGGTTAAACGGCTATGTCAATAAGCAAAATTGTCGTTATTGGTGTGAGTGAAACCCAGGAGCAGGCCCCATTACATCCCGAAAAAATCACTGTTTGGTGTGGATTATAGTACGGTGGCATTATCGGCCGTATTTTTTTTAAGGATGGACCGTCACTGTGAATGGCAAACGCTATCGCGCCATGTTATCCGGTTTTGTCTTTCCGAAAATTGATGCGGATGAATTATATTTTCAAAAAGACGGCGCAGCTTGCCATACAGCACGCATTACGATGGACTCATTGAGTAATCAATTCGGAGAATCGGAAATTTCCCGGAATGGCCCTTGCAACTAGCCACCAAGATCTTCTGATTTAACACCTTTAAACTATTTTCTTTTGGATTATGTTAAATCACAGGTTTACACCAACAAACTTGAAGTCAACATTCGAGCACTCATAGTCGCCATACCACCCGATAAGTTCCGTCGAGTCATTGAAAATTGGGCCAATCAGATCAACCAGTGCAAAAATAATCGAGGTGGTCACGATATTTTGTTTAAATCATAAGTGGCATAAGATACACCATCTCATAAAAACCATGAGCACCATTTTCGTCCAAATTTTCTGTTTTATTTTAAATTCAAGTCCTATCGTTCTTATTAGGAAACCCTTTATTTGGTTAAAATAGATCTTTTTATTTGTCTAATATATCTTCGATCACAATCTTGACAACTAATTTCATAAAGCCTCCGATTTTTCACGTGAGCTTACTTCATCCTTTAGATTACCCAAGACTTCTCTCGGCTTATTAATAGATGTTAATAGGTGAATTTACTAAGAGATGGCGTCACTAATGTATTTGTTGGTATAAACCAAAGGTCTCCAAACTACGGCCCGCGACTAGCGAATTTAGCAAACGTATGCTCGTTAAAGGCGCGTGTTCGGCGACTAGTTTAAAAATTATAGATAATGGCAGGAAAATTAAAACACTTTTGGCCCTTGGAACTTACTGGAGTAATCAGTGTGGCCCTAAGGCTGGAAAGTTTGGAGGCGCCCTCAAAATTTAATTCGTTATTAATTGTCATTATGCAAAAAAAACTGAGTTTTTCATAGTTTTAAATATGTCGAATTATGTACCAGGAAAAGACGTTTTTGCGAGAAAGTAACCTTCTTTGTTTTGAAGAAAACGGCTGCTGAAAGTTATCGATTGTTGATTGAAGCATTTGGCAAACATGCTAATACAAAAAACTTGTGAACGATAGCTTAAATGCTTTTAAAATTGGTGATTTTGATATAAAAGACAAGGAGCGTCCAGGACAGCCGAAAAAGTTTGAATATGCAGATTTGCAAGCATTATTGAATAAAGACTCAACTCATACGTTGAAACAAATGAAAGCATTGCATGTTGCCTAATAAACCATTTCCGGACGTCTACACGCATTGGGAAAGATTCAGAAGGCAGGAGAACGGGTTCCATATGAATTGAAAGAAAGAGACATTGAAAGGCGAAAAACATTGAAAAGTGAATCTATTTTGACAACCCAAAGCGCAAAAAATCGTGGGTAGACCCTGGCCAGCCTTCAACATCAACTACTACGAAAGAAGGCTCTGTTGTGTATTTGGTAGGTAAGTAGGGGAGCTGTGTATTACGAACTGCTGAAGCCTGGTGAAACCATACAGACAACAATTAATAAAATTAAACCGAGCAGCATTGAAGGAAAAACGACCAGAATACACCCAAAGACACGATAAAGTCATTTTTCAATATAATAATGCTCGGCCCCATGTCGAAAAATGTATAAAAAACTATTTGAAAAACGTTAAATTGGATGTCCTACCCCACCCGCCGTATTCACCCGACTTAGCCCCTTCGGACTACCACTTGTTTCGATCGATGCAGTACGAACTTTCAGAATGTCCCTTACATTCTTACGAAGAAGTGAACATTTTGCTTGATGAATGGTTGAGCTCAAAAAAACAAAAGTTTTTGGCGCAGAATCCAATCTTTGACAGAAAGATGGAAAAAAGTAATAGCTATGATCAAGACTTTGATTATTGAAGTAATTTATTTTCTTATGGAAATAAACGCTCAAATTTTACGAAAAACAACATTATTAACTGAAATTCCTATTATATGGTTTGTAGACCTTAATGTCCACTTTATTCAAAATCTTACTAATAATATTAGTACTAATAATACTAATAATATTACCATACATTTATTTTTTATAAAAAATTATAAATTTATTTTATGTCGTCTTATTTTGGTGTATTAAGTAGTGGTGTTTTTTCTAAAAATATCAAAATCTAACCTATTTTTATTGTTTCATCCAAGACATCCATAAATGGTAATCTATCATTGTTTTCAAGTTCATACGTGAATATTATGTTTTGGGATTTACCATTTAAGTTATCAACAAAATCTTCTAAGTTTCCATTTTTTAATGGAAAATTGCAAAAACGTCATCCACGTATCTTAACCACACCCTCGAAAAGTTACTGAATTCATCGAATAAGTTGGCTAAGAACGATGACAAGATTGTTCATTGCCGTTTCTTCTTATTGTTCGTAAAATATGTTATTAAGCTGAAAACAATTTTGCTTCATACATAATCTTGTTAGAGAGATGTACTCAGAAACAATCTTGTTATTGAAACAATTTAACTCGAGTAACTCCCTCAGGTATTTCAAGATATGCAGAATCATCAAAGAACACCAAGATCTCACCTTCCTGAAGATGTGTTTTTGGCTTATCTTATGAATTGTATTGAATTTATCAAGAAACAGGAATGTAGTAGGTTTGGTAGGTTTTCAAATCCCTTTGCTACCAATTTTTCCAAATTAGTAAAACAGATAATCTTGGCAGTTTTGGATTCGATATATGTAATTTGTTTTTCAGACAAGGGAAAATAAGACTTACAAAATTTCAGAGTATCTTTGACTTTATTAACCATTTTCAACAATGGATTCCAATTTAATTGTAATTAAATTGTAAAATTTATAGACTAATTTTAGTTTATATTTTAGAATAATTTTGTTAAATAATTAAACAGCTTATGCTATCATAACAATGAGTTCTAATAAGTTGAGAGGGAAAAGAGAATCGGCTGTATATAGGGGAAACGAGTGCAGCATAATCCCCTTTTTCCCCACCCCACCATCCCATTCGCGACATAAAAGATATCGTCGAACGAATTAGAAATTTTAATTGAATTATAGCGTAATGTGTGCGAGTGTGGCGGCATTCTTCCGAAATGTTAATTAAAGTTGTAATTCCTTGCGCGAGACAATGGCTGGCCGTTAAAATAGATTAAATTCAGAAACGGTTTTATTAAATGCTCATATATGTCTCTTTTATGCGGTCGTTTAAATTAGATTCGGTTAGTTTTCAGACGGATAATTTGCACTTTAGAAGCAACAATGGCGTTTAAGCGTACAAGTTTCCGCGAGGGACCCCTCACTAAAATCTTCCCATTTCCCTTTAATACGGCTAATTTTTTAAATTGCTGTTTTGAGTTCAGTCTCGCACGCCCAAAACTACATCCGAGCGGATCTTATTTCTCTCCTCTATGCCGAACATTAAGAATTGTTTTGAAATTGTATTTTGAAAATATCGATCAAGTTGTCGGATAAAAGAATAAGTCAACCGAAATTCAATTAAAATAAGATCGTTGCCACAAATCAATAACTATTAGAGAACGACTATTCTACACACATTTTCTAAAAAAAAACCTGTATTTTGACTACTCATTCGATATTGCAGTCACAATCTCGAGAATTTTCTTGCATCAAGTTCATTTCCTTGAAATTTAAAGTTTCAGAATAAGAAAATATTCACAGGGCCTAAACGAATATGAAACTATGAACAAAATCCTTAAACACTCCCTACTCCACTATAAATATTCAACAGACAACAGCCTCGTCCTTCCTGTATCATTTTAATTTGACCAATCATTCAAACCAACGTGGCGCTAAGGTTCCATCAATAATATTGGGTTGGAAAACATCTTCGTCAGTTGTTTTACCTATGTATCTTCCTCTTCTTGAGGTGCTACCGCCTACCAGTGAGCCTACAACTTTCGCTTTCAACCGGATAGCTCCCCGGAACAGCCCATTTTCAATTTTTGACGTGCAATAGTTCCTTGGTCAAGTTCCCTATTCGGCCCTTCATGATTCTCCTTACTATTCGGCTATCGGGCATTTTCGCACATTACATACATACATTACATTACATACATACATGCATACATACTACATACACTACATTATCATTCAGAGCGCCAAAAAAATACTTTCATTTCAAATCTACATTTTTCTCATCTCTACTATTTTCTTTGTGAAGGTCAACATCTCGCATCCATTAATGGCTACGGGCCGAATGAGTGGTTTATGGATCTTAACTTTCGTATATCTTTATGCAGATTCCAAAGTTGAAACTTTTTTAACAGCATATAGAACTAATCAAAACAAACAATTTTTTCGAATTCCATTTTTTAAATATCTCTAAAATTAGGCCGCTAAAGCCTTTACTAAATTTTAAAAAATTCAAGCACGGCCATTAAAAAAATTAAACAAATGTAATCGATGGCCTGTAAATTCAAAACGAACAGAAAACGAAGAAGATGTCTAATGTTCATCTTTTTTTGTGAATAAATTTTATTACTATTATTTTCTTATCTTATATTTTATTATCATTTTTAACGTGGATTTCTACAGAGATTTTAAGAAAAATAAAATGGCCCACGTGTATGGAAATAGTGAATTAGTTGACTTGCTGTTAATTTACGGAAACTGCCTTCAAAATGCCAATGCTACATCTAAGCTATATACTGAACGTTTTCCTTTTCGGGTTCACCCATTGCAGAAATATTTTATTCGGGTTGTGCAAAGAGCCTGAGACAAGGGTGATTTGAGAAAACATCGTGGATGGCACGCCGGATGACCGAGAGTACCGGAAAACGTGCAATGGGAAGAACAAATTTAGAATATTGTCGGGGAAGACCCAACAACAAGTACAGAAATAGCACGGCAAGTTGAATTGAACCAAAAAAACATTGCGGGAAATTCAGTTGCACCTATATCATGCGCAACAAATTCAAGCCTTAGAGCCACAAGACCACCCTGACAGAGTTCAGTTCTGCGAGTCTCTGGTTATACCAAAATTGAGAGGAATCAAAACTTTATCAGAAACATTTTCGTTATGGACAAAGTTTATTTACCCAAAATGGAATTCACAATTCTCACAATTCTCATTTTTGGTTAGTTGATAATCCTCATGCTTCTAGGCAAACAAATTTTTAACATAGATTTTCGGCCAATGTGGGGGTGGCAATTGTCAACGATATTCTTTTTGGGCCTTTTATCTTGCCAGATCTTAACACTTGTGATTTCTTTTTGGGCGGTTACCGAAAAAGCATCATTTTAAAAAAGCATTAATACAAGGGAAGAACTTATTAATTACAAAAACAGGCTGGTGAGACTATTAGGGGAAGGCCTCACGGCGCTGAGCTTTTTTCTTTCAGTTTTTTGAAACATTGTTCTAGAAAAAAATGTTTATTTTATAGAGTTTTATATGCTGTTAAGAAAAAGTCTCAACTTAGTAACCACACTGTATAAGTATCTTAGAACAGTCTGTAGGGAGTAAATAATTTTATTACATTACGCTTCATAAAACGATTTCTAATTTATGCTGTGATGTTATTGTTTTGATCTAGTTTGCTTTTCAGATACATAAATTCTAAGCTAGCCAGTTTCCTTGGGTTATATGCTTGAGCGGCAGGTCACCCCTCGTGGCTACATGGGAAATTTAAATGTAGCCCGTTATACATATATCTGTATTTAAGTCATAATATTGTCATCATAATAATGGCTCGCATTTGCAAAAGAAATCCATACAATTTTTGTTATATGTGTGGTAATTTTACTATGAAAGAAAAGAGTCAAATTTAACTCCAGGAATTTTTCAGGCCTTCGAATTTTACTTTTGTGTCGCAGTTAAAAATCAAGATAAACCGTGGGTACCGCACGTGTTATGCTCGAGTTGTGGTACGAATATGTGTGATTGGCCGTCTGGTCGTCAAGTTTACCTTTCGCAACACCACTGCTATGGAAAGAACAGAAGGACCATGTTGAATATTGTTATTTTTGCATGAGTACAACTGCACCAAAACTTCTTAGCTGACATCTCAAGCAATGGAATCATTTAGCAAAAGGCACAAAGGTTACTGTTTTTCGAAACCATCACAGTCGTCTTGTACAGATTTTAGTGCTGGTAGCGATCTCCTTTATTGTAATAAGATCGATGCACTATTTGAAACTTTCGGTATTAATCACGACCCACACATGCATAGATTCGTCTAAAATTAGTCTAAAAGCAGTATTGTTACTGCAACGGTAACAATAACAATGGTATTTTGTAATACCGTTACAAGATACCAACGGTAATAAATATACTTCCATTCCCATGGATCATACCGTTTCCACGAAAAAAACCTATGACAATCTGAAATTTTTACATAAAAAGATAAAATACAAAAAAATATTCTTGGAAGATCTGCGCAGATTTTAAAGTTATGCAGCAGTGTTACACTAAAAACTGTTGTTTTTTGTGCCTCTGAATAGTTGCGATTGAGAAAATCACTACGTCAGTAAAGTCACCTAGGAAAAGTTTCACTCGAGGATAGGATCAGAAAACATACTTCATCCACCGTTAGTGCAACAATAAACATTATTGTGCCTCATTTGCACCTAAAATTAGGAATAATGAAAAACTTTGCGAGATCTCTTAACCGTGAAAGTGAGATTTTTCAATATCTTGAAGAAAAGTTCCTAAAAATTACAGATGCAAAGTTAAGAAAGGATTTTTATAGGGCATCAAATACGAGAATTGGTTAAAGACGATACATTTAAGACTAAATTAAATCAAATAGAGAATAAAGCTTGGAAATCCATGGTGTAAATTTTCTAGCTGCGAACTGACAGCTATAAAACACTAGTAAAATATATGATTCAAGCCTTATACGCTATTGGCTGTAAAATGTATCTAAATATACACATTTAGACTCACATATAAATTTTTTACCTGGAAATATGGGAGATGTTAGCCATGAGCACGATGAGCGCTTTCACCGGGATGTTGGGTATGGAGCGACGCTATCAAGGAAGGTGGAGTCCTGCTATGCTAGCAGACCATTGTTGGACTTTAAGAAGAAAAACTGCAGATATTAATTATATAAGAAGAAACGCTTCAACTGTACATTTTTAAAATTATTAAAATGTGAATGTTTTTAATGCTTTCTCAAAATTAGTTCAAATTATTTCATGGGCTTACACAAATTGGTAATTTGTTGACCAGTGTGATTATTGATGAATTATGAGTAAGAGTAATATTACCGTACTATGAACACTGAGTAAAATAATGAGTAACGTATCACTAGAGTGATACCCTGCCTTTCAGTATCACTGAATTTTAATACCTAGGAAGGATAAAATATAACTTTCCCAAAAAATCGTCTTTATATACGTCAAATAAATTTACAACCATCTCTAAATGCCAAAGATATCCCGGTCCGCGACTTGAGACCTCCAAAAACAAAACCTCAAAAACTGCAACCGATAAAATCGTGTTTCTGTCAGCCGCGGTTGTATTTGACTGAATTATGAGGAAAAAGAATGCACAAAAAAGAAATATGGCGATAAGTCGCCGGGGACGATAGAGACGCGTGGTGAAAAAAGTGGGCCTTCGAGCAGACAGCTGTGGACGGTACAAGTTTGCACTATTTCCATGCTATCGCCAACTATTTTTAGGTCCGTTACCGCTACGAGCTGCGTCTGGAGCCGTAAAGTTTCCGACCGTGCCTGTTTATTTTTGTTAAAGGTTTATTTAAAGAATTGCCAGTCTTTTTATTCTATTCCAGGAAAAAAAAGACTGGAAAATATTAGGTGCTAAACTTAATTTCTGCCATTCTGGCAATTTCTACGACTGAAAGGGAGTGACTTTTATTATAAGAGTCGTTCAAAAAATTCTCAGTCACCTTGCAGTTCTATACATTTAGACCAGCAATGTTCCAACTTAATAAGCGGTTGCCCCCACTTTGACCTCATCATTTTAAATGAATCCTTGTCCAGCGAGCCATTTCTTCAAGTCTGGGGGAGAAAGAACTCGCTGTGAACTAAATCCGGTGAATGTGGCACATGTGGAAGCACTTCGGAGCGTTGGTCATGGAGTTTTGCAGCAATATCTCGAAACGATGTGGTGAAATAAACAACTAGAATTTGTTGTCGACTGTCTAAATAGATAGAAAGCTGGCGAAAGAAAGTAAATGGCGCGGGGTCACTACACAGAATATTGAAACGTAGGAATCAATCATGGAAGGTAAATACGAGGATATATAAAACGGTAGTGAGGTCATCAATCTTGTATAGATGCAAAACATGGATGCTGAATAAGAAATTTTTACAATCGAAAAATTTATAAATTCTATAAGAAATCAACGCTTGTGGTGGTAATAAACTAGAGAAGGTTAGTGGCTGAGACAACTTCGGCTCATGGATAATACAAAAATAGTACGAGGAACAACATGGAAACAATAGAAAGGAAGGACAGTGGGGAGTTTAAAGATAGAAATGGAAGATATTTACAAGGTTATTAGTTTATACTGGCCTGGAAACGGTCAAACATCTCGAGAATGCTTTGAGATATTGTAGAGAAACATCAGAAAACTTGGCCACTTTTTGCCAGTTTTTGAGATACATTTTAATTTTTTTTGTCACATATTTGAAATCCAAAGTTAACTTGGTTTTTCTTTAATGGCGACAGTACTTGAATTTGGCATTGTTGGAAAGAGCATTTTTTTTTAATTCAACGAGGTAAATATTGTATTTTTTTTTTCAAAATATATTTTAAAAAATGACTAAAAGGTTTTTCGCTCTCCTTTGTCAACATCAGATTTGTTTTATTTATACAATTTAGTATGAATGTCCATCAAGAAAATACCGCAACCATCCACAATATTAGTTTAAAAAAAAACAATATCAAGATTATATTAAAGAACTATTTGCAAAAAGTTTTCGAAGTGTCCACCATTAACTTCCTGGCAGTAATGGATACGTCGGACCTAAGATGTTCGAGATTTTCTGGCCTATTAACGTACACACAACTTTTTAAATCGTCCCACAAAATAAAAATTGGGTTCTGCCAAGTCTGGTGACCTTGCCGGCTATTCGATAACTACTCGTCGACCGATCCATTGGTTCGGGAAAGTATTGTTAAAAAATGTCTAACGTTAACGCCATAGTATACTGGTGTACCATCTTGCTATGATCATATTTCCTAGTTTTGGTTAATTAAATTTGAAAGCTGGCGCAGAACTTGAGGGATGATATATTCTTCGAATAAATCTTATTTACTGTCAAACTACTACTGTCTACTAAAATTCTTATCTGCTGTCGAGTTGCCATCAATGATAAAAAGTCCTATAGTATTATTGCCACTAAATCCCATCGAAACGTTTAACTTTTGAGGATACTGTGTATGAACCTGCTCCATTCAATGCAGATTAGCATCAACCCAGTGTTGCCTCAAAAAAATAATATTTGAAACAAAATTTGGATTGGTATTTATTTTTTCCATCATTTCCGCAAAACTCAATTTTTCGATCAAAACCATCTTCTCTTAATTCTTGTAGTAATTGTATTTTGTAAGGATAAAAATCACTCATTCATTATTAATCACCTTTGGGCCCTGATGGACCACGCAAAGTACGGTTAGAGGTGTTTGTTGTTGTTAGCCTTCCTTTGCGCCCATACTGATTTCATTATTTCACTATGAGCTTTTTTCCTTTCGCCAGACCAAGTTATTCCGGTCTTTCTACATTTTTCTCTCTGGCCAACCTCCCAACGTTAACCTTGTCTCTAAAAAAGTCTGTTGCAAGTCATGTATTGTGCCTTTTCAAAGAAAATTTGGAGTCCTACATTTTCTGTTGTTTCTTTTAGGATTTCAATCTGTTCTTGTGCCGTTAATATATCTTGAGCTAAAATTGCTAGATCATCACAAACGCAAGACAATCTATTTTGTTGTTGGTTCTCCCCAGTTTAATGGGCTGGTCAATATTCAGGGCCGATTTTTTTACACGCCACTCCTGTATTACTTTTTCTAGAACACAAATAAATGAGAGTAGCGAGAGTCCATCCCCTTGTTTCACTCCAGTTTTTATTTCGAAGGACTCCGACTCTGATTCCATGAATTTACCTTTTGACTTTTGTTAGTTAGTGTTGCTTTAATAATTGTCGGCGTTTTTCAGATCTAGTCCTTGTTCTTTCAAGATTTGATGTCTTAAGAGAAGTTTTTGATGTCTTAAGATCAACTTTACATTCAGGATCTGTTCCGGGCAGGATCTGCACGGTCGAAAACTTGCTTGATATTCACCAATTTTAGGCTCTAACTGTCCCTGTGCTCTGTCTAGTAGATATTGAGATAGAATTTTGTAACAAACTGGGAGAAGAGATATCCTTCTGTAGTTGTTTACACACATTCTATCTCCTTTCACATGTAGTGGGTGGATTAGACCATGTTTCCAATCTTCCGGAATCTGTTCAGTTCCCCAAACTTCTTGTAGAATTTTGGTTCTTTCCTTGATTGTACCTAGACCAGCGGATTTTAAAAGTTCAGCAGTGATTCCATCTTCACCAGAAACATTGGTATTTTTAAGTTGTTTGATTTACCTAATTCTTTCATCTTCATTCGGTGGTATGAATCTGGGTTTGTTTGTTTAGGGTAGTTGTTTAAAATATTTGGCAAGTTTTTGCAACTGTCTTGGTTATTTAGAGGTAATTGTCCGTTTTTCTTTCGGAAGCAAAGATTTTGGGATTGATAGCCTGTTAATTTGGGTTTAAATGTTTTGTAAAAATTTCAGCTGTTATTTTTTGAAAATCTTTTTCTATTTCATTAATTTGATGTTTTGTTTCATATTTTCTTTTAGTTTGTCTAATTAGCTTCGATGTTTCGGCTTACTTTCAAAAAACGTTATAGTTTATTTCTGTTTTTTGACTGCCCCACTCCTTGAATGCTTTATTTCGGGTTATTACTACTTGCTTGCAAACTTGATCCCGGATGTTTTCTACGTTTTTGTAAAGGGACCAACTTTAGGGCCGTTTTAATTTTTGTTTTTTATTTGTCTCAGTTCTTGCCAGTTCTGTGCTCGTTGTTTATCAAGCTCTTCTGTTAGGGTTGGTATAGTTTTCGTAGGATCGAACTTTGAGATTAGTAGTCTCTTTTGAATAAAATTTCGAGGTTTTAAGCTAAGTTTGATTCTAGTCAAGTAGTGATCCGTGTCTATGTTAGCTCCCTTCCTAACTTAAATATTCAAAAATCTCTTTATAATTGGGGTACGAAATATATTTTAATTTTTTTTTCTGACTGAACGTCTACACAGGCTATGATTTAAAGCTAATTGTTACACGGAAACCTCACCATTATCTCTTACATCAATTAAAACATTCGACGAATTTTCGTCATTAGTTTTTGATTTTTGTCTTCCAAATGTTGGACGACTTTTAATGCTGCCTGTATCATTAAATCTTTTAACCGTTTCTTCAATAAATACTTCAAGAAATACTCGACAAACTTCAGTATAAGTGCGTTGTCACCGTATCCAACAATAGTTAGTATTTCAATTCTTCCTCTTTCAGTTAAATACATATTAATTCCATATACAAATTTAAAAAAATTGAAATTCACAAATTCACGGTGACAGTTGTCAAATGTAACCGAAACACCTTGTAATAATTTTTTTAAATCAATTTTGAAAAATTAACAATACAATACTTACATCTTTGAATTCAGACGAAATTATTTTTCCAACGAGGCCAAATTCCTGTATATGTGTCAAGTCAAAAAAATGAAAATATACCCAAAAAGTAGCAAATATTTCTTGATGTTTGTGTACAAAATTTCATAAAGAAATCTCAAAGCATTCTCGAGATATTTGACCGTTTCTGTACATAATAACCACCCGTCGTCAACCAAGCTGGTTGGCTGACTGACATCTTCACAGAAACAACAAGTGAGCATATAATATGACTGAAATTTTCAAGGTTATCTTTCAATGCATGCGCAATTATATTACCAGAATATTTTTGACGAGTAACACCATCTACATGTTGAGATTGGAAACTTTTCAGAGTGTTGAATTATTCAGCAGAACCCATCAACTTGTTGAAGGTTTTTCAACGCAAAAACACACTAGAAAGAAAACAACTTTTTAGAAATACATTCATTTTTGCAATCGCATCGCCATCTATCAGAAAAATATACAACTTTTCACTCTATTGTCGAATATTTTGCCAATTTTCTCTTCTACGAACTTGATTCTTCAATTCAGCTCCGACGAAAAAACTTATTTCAACATAAATGATCAAAATCCACACAAATTTACAGACTGACCTCATACCACAAAAATTTAAAATCTGGAATGGTTCACTTGACATCTAAATTGGATTAATTTTTACGGCGATGAATAAACATGGTGCGCGTTGTCAGATTGATGGCCAATAAAAGCAAATAAAATTTCACTGTTCTATTTTCTACCTGGACAGCCAACAGATTTTTTTATTATTTTTGTATTCGAGTTGTCCAGAACCCGGACGGTATTTAATTAGTCCGGGATATTGTTATAATTATGAAATCGAATGCTGGACAAAAGAATGTCGGATTTTCGGTAGTTAATAAACGCCTGTGACAACATTCCGCAATATCGAATTGAACTGATATTGATATATCGATCGGCGAGTTTCAGTTTTTATTTGAATAGTTTTGAAGTTGATTAACTCAATTTTAAATTTCCAATATAGTAAATTAGTGAAGGCGTATCGATTAAAAACCTGCATGCAGATAAAATTCCTTACACTAATTGAGGTTTTTTTCTCAATTTTTACATATTAGTTTGATCCATAATTGTTTAATCCATAAATCTTTCCTAGCTTCAAAATTGCTCTATCGCATCGAAAGTTTCTTATTGTGAAAAGTCGTATCTTGTAAAATAACGTAAACACAGAAAAGGTTGGAGAAGATACATATTTCTTCTCATTATTCTTCTTTCTATGATGCTGCAGCCCGTCTATGATCTCGATTATCTTTTTGATGAGCAGTAGTCCTTCAACATCTCTTCTGACATTGTCTTCCCACCGTATATTTGGTCCACCCCTCTTTATGTTACCCCATATTCATCTCTACATGATTCTCCTTGTTATTCCACTTTCTGGCATTCTCGCTAAGTTTTCGACTCATCTGAGGCATTAAACTCTCACATAATCTAGCTAGAAATAATACTTGATCTTGAGAATTATCATTCACAGTCCCAAAATTCTTGTGGATACTTTTGAACTTTATTCAATTCTATGTTAAACAGAACTGTTTTCACTAACCATGTTAGCATCATCAGAAGAACATTTCGCTAACCAATTAGCATCATCAGGAGATGATTTAATCTATTTGGTGTTTGTGTGATTTGTGTTTAGTGGTAAATCTCTTCGAGATTATTATTTCACACCAAATGTTCCAATAGAAGAATTTATATTCTGTGTTGTTAGTGATATGTATGAATGAATTCCTTCACAACTTCGATGTAGTCATCGCCATTTATCCAGTTGTTCCCTTCTTCGATTAATTATTTTTTCCATCTACTGGATTTCGCCTATGATTTCATCATGAATCTCTCTTAATAATCTTTTCGATCATGTTAATATGTTTAGATCATCTGCATATCCTACAATCAGTTTTTCTTAATTCATCATTATTCAATTTACATCTCTCAGGTTTCGCTGATGACTTAATTCAATTCTATGTTAAGCAGAACTGGTGCCAATTCATCTCAAATTTTACTGTGGTGTGTTGTAAGATATCTAATCTCCTCCAGATCAATACCACTCAAATTCGGAATTAAATAATCATTGATCATCGATCTATAACGATCCCCATTAACGAATTGATAAATGTGGATCTTCATCAACACTGCCAGCAACCATCGGCGATATTTTCTTCGTAACGCACAGTTTTTTGTCTTGTTTTTGTTTTAACGTCGAGCAGCGTGAAATATATAAGGAATTTGTCGATAATTCGGCGAATAAATCACTCGATTGGACAATTATGTGCACCATAAAAGATTCTACAAGTTTGGTGCACAGAACACTGATTTTGATAATAAATTTCGACAATTTGAAAGGAAGGAAAAATTTGGAAAAAGATGAGAAGTTTTCAAATATGTTTCAAGTGAAAAATATCATTTAACTGTTCGTGACGACGATAAACATTGCACAGTTCGTTTGCAAAATTAATGAACGATGGCTAAAATCACAAAAAAAAGTTTTTCTTCAAATACACGAGAAATCGTTGGAAGAAAAATACATAGAAGTCGCCATATTTGAATCAGTTAGTTTGCCTTCATCAAGACTTGCTGGATCGAACAAATGTTTTGCAGATTGTTGTTAAAAAACGAAAATACGAAAACAACATTCACTTTGTTATGGGGAAAAGGTGGTAGTTCCGGTCATTCCAGATGTGAAGCAAATGTTCGAGAATACTGCTGCTGACGATGAGTTTTTCTATCTTTATTATTTTTTTCCTCTAATACTGTACCCTCAAAATGAAAAACAAATTATTGCTTGATTATGCCAACCAACGAATTTTATTTTTCAAAAAGCGATAAATCAAAAAATTTTTTATCGCAAATTCGTGGATTGAAACCTGTTTAAATTTCTCTTGGTCCAGAAATAGAAATATAGTACGAAATGTTGTTTACCTTGGAATATAATGTTTTGTCCCAAACATATTCTACTCAAAAATGTAACATTTGCGGGGTTACTCCAAAGAACGTAAATACCCAGCGTGCAAGTACCAAGCTTAACCATGATGGTTTTGGTTTGTAACTTAGGCAACAATCTGTATATTTATTATAATTATACATATAGAAATATTTTCATTTTACGACGAAAAAATAAATTATTTGCCTATTTTCCAAAAATATCAAACATCGTCATTCTTTGCTGTTTTGGGGCCTAACTCGAGACAATTGATTTGCAACACCTCGTATGGTCCATGATCAATGAATTTCGTCCCGCTAGATCGATCATCGGCCCCACTGTGTGTCGGCACCCTAGATTATTTCTGAGACCCTATCACCAACCATTCTGAGCTATGAGTAGATTTGTTACCCATCATAATACGATTTCTTTTCTCTGTGATTTTGCAATTCTATATATTCTGTGATGTTATTGATGTGTGCAAATGAATTTCTTCACAACTTCAATATAGTCATCGCGAATTATCCAGTTGTTCCCTTCTTCGATTAGTTATTTTTTCCATCACCTTTGTTTTATTTATATTTATTTCTAGACAGGATCTACTGGATTTCACCCATGATTTCATCATGAATCTCTCTTAATAATATTTTGGCTCATAGATCAGTTCTTCTATTGGAACCTTCGGTGTGAAACACTTAACTCGAAGAATTTTACCACTAAACACCAAATCACTTTTTCGGATTTCCCAACGCACGTTTCGCTAACCTTCGCTATGTTAGCATCCTCAGGAGATGATTTAATCTGATAAAATCATTAGCATCATCAGGAGAGTAAATCATCTCCTGATGATGTTAACATGGTTAGTAAAACGTGCGTCGAAAAAGTGATTTGGTGTTTAGTGGTAAATCTCTTCGAGTTTTTTGGATCGTGTTAATATGTTTAGATCGTCTGCATACCCTACTATCAGTTTTTCTTAATCACTATTCAATTTAAATCTTTCTGTTTCGCTGATGACTTTATTCAATTCCATGTTAAACAGAACTGTTGCCAATACATCTCAAATTTTACAGTTGTGTGTTGTTGGATATCCAATCTCCTCCAGACCAATACCATTCAAATTCGGAATTAAATAATCATTGATCATCGCTCTGTAACGATCCCCATTAACGTATTGATAAATTTGGATTTTCATCTATACTGCCAGCAACGATCCAGTTTTTGTCTTGTTTTTGTTTTAATATCGAGCAGCGTAAAATGTATTCGGAATTCGTCGATAATTCGGTGAATACATCACTCGCTTTGATGTGCCATGATAATTTGACAGTAATCCCTATCGGACTCTAGCGTGTTCATACACACTAAAAAATCACTCTTAATAAAGTAAATCAGAAAATTTAATTTGGTAGCTAATACCTTTTCAGTTTATTAACAAAAAAATGTAAATTCAGAAATCTGTATCTAAAAATTAATTAAAGATAAGAAGGTTCAAGACATTATTCTAAAACTTTACGCTTAAAGTTACATTGTGTCTGAAACAATAATGTAACATGTCGTCGAGACAAGAAAATCCTTTAACCTGTAGACGGTCATTTCATTCGATCCACCGGCAGGAAAAACACCGGACAACTAAGCCTCACCAAGACCTGGGGGACGGCTTTAGAGCAACCCTCCGAATCCAATAACGTTTTCCTTTTATTTTTGTTTTTCGTCGACGTCCGAACTGTTCGTACTTTGTCCTTTTTCGGCCATTGTCTTGATGCTGGAGCCGGCAGACTCCACCAGCGCGACCATGTAAACTACCACGCGCACCAAACAAAAAAAGAACAAAGGAACAACGGAAAACCAGTTTCTAAAGGCCGTCCGACGACGACGGCATCGGCCGGGTCGTACTAGTCGGCGAGAGAGTGCATTCGTAAAAATCGATCGAAGTATCGAACGACTTTCTACAATTTCACCAATAAAAATATTTGTCACCCTTTTATTTTATTCTTTCGAATAAATAGTAAATTACAGACAGAAAGGTTTTTGGAAAAGTCCAAAAGTCAACGCAAAAAAATTAAGTTGCTTATTTTAAGCATATTTCTTAACGCATTGCCAAACCGTTAATGATTGGCTAAAATTATTTGTAGAATCGGTGATAGAAATAAGTTAGTATAATATTTTCTTTCTCTTCTTCGCATTCTTCTTTGGGAGAAGAATCAAAAGTGTAGTAAAGTATTAGTGAATTTTAATAAATAAATGTACAAATGTGTATCTTCTGCTTATTAATTCAATAACCAAGATCCATTTCGCGAGCCAACGAACCCCGTGGAAATATTATTATATATCTCTCAATGTGCGGGGGAGGTTTCCAACAGAGGACTTTCCATACGCATTCGTTTGTATAGCCTAATGACGTCTATGTCGTCACGATGGCCAAACTTTGGCACATATTTTGCACACACTTTTGTTTTACTCAAATTCTTGTGAAGAATGAGTCGAATCTTTTCTTTGCCGATATTCAAAGCCTCTTCTACAAAAGCTGCTACAAAATCGCGAATTTTTGAATAATTTCGGGAGTGCGAGCTGAAATTGGTCCTCTGTCACGTTTGTCATCCTCTTGTGTCACTCCGCCATTCAAAAACATGTATGCCACAGAAAAACATTTGTTCTGCTTAAACAATCATCGCCGTACACTTGCTGCATCAAACGGAATGTTTCCGACGCTGTTTTACCGAGTTTTGCGTTAAATTTAATAACAGCTCTTTGTTCCAAAATTTTTTGGCTTATATATAAGACGTCATAAAATCAACAAATATCAACCGCTCATGGTAAAGTAGGTTTCGTTAGGCCCAGGAATGTTCAAGCTTTGAAACGACGCCACTCGTCAATAGATGGCGTGACTGGTTACTGAGATATATCTTAAGTACTGATACTTAATGAACGCACTGTATAAACGCTCATATTTTGCGAAAAAATCGACATTATTAACAGAAACACTGATTATGTGTTTCTTTCTGTTCTGTGTTATGTTTCTATCCCTCCAGATCTGTGAATTTCACAATACGTATTATCGTTGTGTGCGTATTAAAAAATATTTTCTTTTTGGCTAAAAGTGGACATTTATCCAGAATAGCACCTTTCAATTGGTCCAGTAGTGTAGTAATCTTTATTGTAGTACGTACTATAAGACACTCAACAAACTGAAGCCATGACATTTCCTGTAGATGCGACCGATTTCGGCATATAATACAAGTAAGTAATGTAATGTAATTACTGTAATGTAATGTAAGTAAGTAAATAAGTAATGAAAACTCTAACGGTGTGCTTTTTCATGTCCAAACATGTAAAATGTAGTGAATACGGTCTTTTTCATAACCGAACAAGGTCAGCAAGCTCACGTACCTTCAATTAACAATCATTTAATACGACATTCTAGATTTTCGTTACGATTTTGTCGGTCATGGCAATTTTTGGACGTATTGAGCGTTCATCACCTTCAATGAATGTATGGCCACGTTTAAATTAAAACAGTCAACTTTTCTACCGTCAAAAATAAACAGGAAGGATTTCTTAAAGTAGAATCAGTCTATTGTATATTCGTTGAGGTCAAAGCGTTTAAAACAAAATATATTTTACAGCTCGAACATCATTTTTTTTTATCACCACAAGCAAGCAACTAAACGGACGCGTTCGGCGCAATTTTTGAGTCAGGCTAAAAACTTTTCGAACGATTTTCATGTGTGAGATGAAGAATATTTAGAGGAAATTATCAAACAACCAATAAATATTCAAAAAGTCGTAGTTTGCAATGGTTTGTTATACAAATATATCATCCTTGTCATGTACCAGATATGTAAATATAAAACCGGAATTTTTTAATAATTCCGGTTTTAACCGGAATAAAAAATATTATAAAGTATTGCCCATCGCTAGCTATACATTTTTCCCACCTGTCTGACAATTTGGGGATGACACGCTAAAAAACTGTTGGTCTTTTGAGGCAAACCAGTCATCTAGCCGTTTTCGTACATTTTCGTCAAAAGTAAAGTACTGTTCAGCAAGTGCGTACCCCATCGAGGGAAATAAGTAGTAATCAGACGGAACCAAGTCTGGTGAGTAGCTGCATGCGAAAGTATTTCCCCACTAAAAGCCTCAATCATTTCCTTGAACAGTTTTGCTGTGTGTGATGGTGCATTATTATAAAGCAAAATCACTGTAAGCTTGATCTAAATTGATCATTTGTTGTCGGTAGCGCTCAGTATTAACGGTTTCGCCGGGTTTTAGCAGCTTATAATAGATCACACCCTTCTGATCCCACCCAACACAGAGCATTGTCTTCCGTCTAAGGCGATTTGGCCTTGCAGTCAATGTCGATGATTCGCTTGGAGTTACCCGTGACCTTTAAGACTCTCAAAATATATCCACTTTTTATCGCCAGTCACAATTCGATGGAGAAATAACTTTCTTTTGTGCCTGGTGAGCAGCATTTCGCATGTGGTTTTTCGGTTTTCCTACTGTCTTTCATTCAGTTCATGTGGAACCCATTTTTGCATCGTCTAGATCTTTCTCATGGCTTTTAGACATCTAGAGACGACTTCTCGTATCACATTTAATTGATCTGCGAGTTGTTATTGCGTTTAAGCGTTATCCTCATCCAAACCTGCTTGCAATTGGCTGTCTTCAAACTTTTTCGGTGGTCTTCCAGGTTATTCATTTCTCACGTCAAAATTACCACTTTTGACGTTTTTAAACCACTCAGAGCGCTGTGATTTACCAAGAGCAGGCTCACCGTAAGCTTCGACAAGCATTCGATGCGATTCTGCAGCAGTTTTCTTCAAGTGGTAACAAAAAATCAGTAGTCTCCGCAAATCGTAGTTTCCAATCACAAAATTCAACTTGTTTCAAATCACTCATGTTCAAATGGCACCAATGACGCGGTTTGACAGTAATTACATTGACAGCTAGGGCCATCAATGGGCAAATTCCGATTTCATATTTACCGACCTGATACATCGAAGTAACAAGATTCAACAAGGAAATGGTGCCAATGGCGCGGTTTGACGGTAATTACATTGACAGCTAGGACTATCTATGGGCAAATTCCGATTTCATATTTACAGACCTGATACATCGAAGTAACAAGATGAGGACATTTGCTGTCATGTTGAACATATATAAAGCAAAATAACAATTATTGCACCATAAAAGTAAAACCCTAAAGGAAAATCTACGGAGCCTTCAACACCATTTTTTTTTAATCTTCTTTAGATTACCTGACGATGTTAACATGATTAGCGAAATGCGCGACTCTTCGAGTTTAGTGTTTCACGCTGAAGGTTCTCATAGAAGACTTAAAAACACACGGCGAATAAATCTCGGTGACATTTTGAGGAGAGTAATATTTATGGTGATAATAATACCACCATTAAATAAATCAACATACAAAAATTAAAGTTCCTAAGTTAAAAAAAACACTAGTCACGTGGTTTACAGGATTAAATGAAAGTTCTGCATTTTAAGTTAGAGCTTATTAAATAGTTATCAGATACAACGTGAAAGCATCCGACGGTCTTGCGGATAAATGAAATCGGAAATCTCCTTTCAGACCGCGAAACAGATTAAGAAAATTGTGCGGAACGTCGCAATATCCAATTTACGAATACGTAAACACCCGCAGCATCTAATTGGCATCGCGCTGATCTCAAACTTTCCTATAATTAACATCTTTCAACATTCATTACGTTATCGACACAATAAATATCTATAATTGAAGACAAACCGTGAAAGCGCAAAGATTTGAGGAAATTAAAATGAAAAAGTTGTAGAAAATTGTTCTCGTTGACAACTAAAACATTTTTAATGTCAAACTTTTTGGGTTTTATTATTTTATATTTATTATTTTATTTTGGTTTTGAATATGAACAGCACGTTTGATGTTGTGCATTTGATCCTATATCTTTTGGAAAAAATTCTTATAAACCTCTTCTATAAATAAAGGCTCAAAACCAGCCCAAATATGTCAAATATCACGATCTCGACGGCTAATCTTGATTATCATTTAAGAAAACACCTTGCATGGGTACTACTCTCAAATGTTGCAGAGATACAGGGGTAAATAAAAATTAAAATGTTTAAGTTTAGTTTACTTATGAACAGCTCGGGTTGCTCTGTGAATGGATTCGGGTCTGTTCCTTATAACTGCTGCCGAATTTACTATTCGGTCGAATAATACATCTCTAATGTCTACTTTAGTTGTATATACCAATGATTTAACCCACCTCCAAAGACAATATCCAGAGGATTCAGGTCTGGTGATCTAGCTGGCCAATTGTGCCGACCACCTCGTCTAATCCACCGGTTTGGGAAGTTGTTTGGTTTGGAAGAAATTTCTCACTTTTAAGCTGTAATGTGCAGGGGCTCCATCATGTTGTAAGTACTTTTTTGTCGTACATTAAGGGGAACATTTTGGTTTTGCAAATGATTCTATAGAAAATGTAGGTAAACTTTTCGTGTGAGATGACCGTCGAATATGAATGAATAGACCGATTAATTCATTTTTTAGCATTCCATACCACATATTAATGCTAAGTCGATGTTTAGCATAAGGATTTTCATCAGACCATGGATGTTCATTATAAAGATTATTTATGCCATCACGACTGAACTGCGGTGAACTACATCGGTGAAGAGAATCGCCTTTTTTAATATCCGATTTGCATTTATCCAATTACAAAACTGCATCATTAACGCAAAATCACCATTGATTGTAAATAAAATGGATATATACAATTCATGTGAAAACACCTCCAAGTAGACGATTCTGTCATTTGGCAAATATCTGCAATCCGCTTTGTACTTACGCTTGGATTGTTTACAACGATGTTAAGAATTGCCTCTTCTAGTTCAGAATCAAGTTTCAATTGTCATTCAGATACAATTCTCACACTTGGAAACATACCAGATTCTCCAGCAGTGATAAAAACTTATTCTAAAATCATTCGATCTGTCAGTCTCCGATTCAAAAAACGACGCTGATATTCAGAGATTGCGCGATTTAAGCTTACATTACAAAAGTCATAAACAAATAATATATCAGCATATTCACGATGAGAGAATAACGAAGGCATGGTGAAATTAATAAAATGCCTTCTGATATAAACATAGCTATAAACAATAGTTGCTTACGAGTAAAAAAAGGTAAAGGTACATTTATACATAACAATGTACATAAATTTGTTTACCCATGTTTATATGTTTATATCTGTGACAGTTCAGAATATATTAGGACCCATGTTTATAAAAACTTTTATATTAATTTTCGATCCCTACTATGATATCATTCATTTATCAAATTTCTTTTAAAAGATTTCGAAAATTATTGAAATTCTGTCTTGCGGTCTTTGACTTGATTGCTTGGACTTGCTCATGGAGCACGTCCTTTTAGGATATCTGCATAAGAGATTCCTTTTTGTATCGGTCTCCACTATAAGGATGCTGCATATTATCTCTTCTATATTTTCGTGGTCTTCTTCTCTTTGATGGCAAATATTCCTCTAGTTTGGGACACTTTTTGCAACTGCTCATATATGCTCACATCACTTTTTCTGTGGCACATGATCGATTCGCATATTTCGCGCACTTCAAACACAATGGTTTTCTTCTGCAGTTTGCGGCACTATGCCCAGACTTCGCAGTGAAAACACTGCTTACTCCTGATCTTTATACGGACCGAACTGGCGATCTAGATATTCTGCGTTTTTACTGTAGCTTCTATTTCCTTCGTATCCATTTCAAGAGTTCCTTAAACTTGACTTTCTAGCTTCTATATGGTTGGGAGTATATTCTTATACCTCCAGGAGTACCTCTGATAAACTGTCACGTAGCTACCTCGTCTATGGCAACTTTGAAACCCTTTTACTATTCTTTGGAGTTTCTCTGATTGCATAATATCTCCTGAAAATGCTCCCAGTGGTATCTTAAATTTGTTCGAGGTGGCGACAACTGCTGGGGGTTTCTTGGAGGCCTTTAGATTTGTCCTGGATCAGATCTCCTCATTATTCAATTAATTTATTTATTTTTCTTTAGGCCACAGTATTTTCTTCTGTTGTCTCTGACTTCCTGAAGCCAGGGACATACTTTACGAAGAGTACGAAGTCTTATTCAATGAAGTGAACTGCATTTTCCTTTTTTTCTAACTGGTTCGTTTTGATTGGCATCTGCGTCGAAATTCAAGTTAACTATGGAGGAATTCTTTCCATCTCCACCTGCTTTAACCGGGATAGATCTGTTAACGTTAAACTAATCCAGCTGCTTGATTAACATGGGATAATAAGAAAACTTGAGAGGATTCTACCCCCTGAATTAATGTAGTGGATGCCAAAAGTAAAATATGCAGCGTATGAAGTGTACCTACCTAGTGAAAAAAATCTAAGAAAAAAGTTTTGTTATAAAATTCTAATAAAACAACATTATTTATTATTATTGACATTTAGATTAGTCATAATTTTAATTCAGGTTCCTTTTCACAAAGGGAATGTAACTCACAACCTAAACAAAAACTACATTGATCTTATTTGCACACCTAATAATATAAATTAGCAGCGAACGTTAACAGACAACTAAAAAAATCATCAAATTTGTTTGGGGAGAGATGAAAAAAAAACGTTTAATTGACCTAAATCAAAATGTTCAGCTGTCGCTGTTAAACAACGAAGGCAAACGGGGCATTTTATGAGTTTACATAGCGGATTTATCAAGAGCAGACCGTTCATATATGTTTATCTGGTATTTATTTTTTCTGCGTCGTGTATGAACTACGATAATTTATCCACTTCCGTTTCGTTTACCACATGATAGCAATCAAAAAAAAGCTGCTTATAACGAACAAGACGATGTCTGAAACACACAAGACTGTGTGACAGGATGATTGTTTACTCTTTTCGTGATACTTAACGTATACTCCTGGATAAAAATATAATGTATATAAACTTCACAAATACCTGACAGTGTTTTGTATACATTTTTTATTTTTAACACAGTATTTTTTCAAAAATAGGTAGCTTTACTTGGACGAATGATATTCAAAATATATATGACATTCAAAATATATCAATGTACTAATAATTTTACACTTAATAAACTCAACCATCACACCAATGGAGGGACGGGGGAGTAATGGGACACACAAGCATCCGCTATCTTTTATGCAGCGTCTTATTGGATAGTTTCAATGGATCACTTCATCGGAGTCTCATGATGTTATATGACATATCCATCTAGAGCAAGAGTTACAAGATTGTCAAAGAACAGGGCCATGTAAGTAGTGAACTACTTACTCCCTGTAATATATCCTAAGATCGACACATATAACGGGTCTACCATTAGGGATGGTGGAACTTTGACAGCTCATGGTGATCATATTTGTTTACCGAATTTTTGACATGTCTGTCAGTTGCTTTCCGAAATGTTTGCAATTAAATCATGATTCGTTTCACGTTAAAAGAAGGTCTGGAAATTCTCCAGTTTTATTACGCAAATTAGCGGTTCCCTCGTGCTACTCAACGGGCAATTCAGACCTATCGTGGTATTCGTCGTGATGGTCCTTCTGAACAGGCTATTAATCGTGTTATTAGAAAATTTGAAAGTGATTTTACTCTCCACGATAGTGTAGTCTTGTATGACAAAAAAAGGTCTAACTATTGGAGGCGGCGAACAATCTAGACGTTGTCATTTTCGGCTACACTTGCTAGAACGGAGGCAATATTCTTAACACTTCTGAAGAATATTGCCTCCGTTCACGCAAGTGTAGCCGAAAATGACAACGTCTAGATTGCTCGCCGCTCCCAATAGTTAGACCTCTCGCCAATGACAACCTGGCGAATTTTGAGGTTGAACTTAGGCTTGCATCCGTATAAGATGGTACTGACACAAGAATTAATGCCAACCAACCATCGTATTCGTCGAGAATTTGCCGATTGGGCCCTCGAAATCATGAAATCCGACAACGAATTTCATCGCAAAATCATCTTCCCCGATAAGGCTCATTTTTAGCACAATGGCTTCGTCAATAAACAAAATTGTCACTATTGGTGCGAATCTAATCCACACGAGATACATGAGAGTCCTTTACATCTGCAAAAGATCACAATTTGGTGTGGATTAACATAGGGGAGTCATCGGTCCTTATTTCTTTAAAAATGAGGATGGAGCCACCGTTATCACCAATACCGAGCACTACAAAACAATGCTGGAAAAGGTTTTTTTCCGGAATTTGATGGAATCGATGCGGATGACCTTTATTTTCAACAGGATGGCGCATCACCGCATATTTCCCGAGTAAACAAGGGCTTATTGTAAGCCAAGTTCAATAACTCTCGCTTGGCCGCCGAAATCGTGCGATTTATCTCCTTTAGATTATTTTCTCTAGGAACATATGAAAACACAGGTTTATAACAATAAACCCGCAACTATTGTTGACATGGAAACTAACATTAGTCAACCCATAGTTGCCATACAACCCGAAATGTGCGTCAGAGTCATCGAAAATTGGCGTGAGCGGATCCGTGTCTGCAAAAAGAGCAGTAATAATCATTTGGCTGAAATCTCTCATTTGGTTCAAATCATAAATTACATGTCTGAATCTCTCAAATAAAGCAATCGAAAATCGATTTTGAGGAAAAAATATGTTTTATTTAATTTTGAAGTTTCGTCATTCTTATTGATAGACCCTTTACTAAGAAAAACGCAAGTTAAGACCTATAAAATACTCATCCGGTCAGTAGTCCCTTATGGCTGCCAGACGCAGATTCTTATAAAGCAAAAAAAACATGCTTGCAGTATTTGAAACAAGAGTAGCTAAAACAACTTTTGGTTCTTTGAATGATAATGGAAACAGCAAGATCAGGCAAAACTTCGAACTCAAGAAATTATAATGGATCTTTCACATTGAGCGGTTTTTTAATTCTTGAATAAATCACAGATGGTGTTGTGAATTTGCTTAGGTCTAGTTTCATTTCAGAAGTGTAATGTATGACATTTATAAAAATGGAGTCATACACAATACAACAATGCATTAAAATTGTTGAATTATTTTATGAAAATGGACGTTCAGTGAAAAATGTTTTTAGAAATTTACGTGATATTTACGATTTGCACAATAACCCATCTGAAAGCTCTATCAATCAAATTGTTCAAACATTATAAGGAACTGGTTCGGTGGAAGATAAATGAAGACCAATATACAGTCACAGTGGTCGTTCATAAGAGCATATTGATTTGGTACATGAAAGTATTTCTGCAGACTCAGAAATTTCCATTAGTCAACGTTCACAATAATCTGGAGTTAGTGAACCCACAACATAGTGTATTGTACGAAAGGATTTAGCTCGGAAGTTTCAAATAACACAGAAACTAAAGCCACTGGATCATTCAAAACATCGTGCATTTATCAATTGGGTCAAAAAACAAACAGATGGTTTTTCTCAAAAAATCATATTTCCAGATGAAGCAAGAATAATGAAATCAATTCTTGACATTTTGAAATTGGTGGTTATATTAATAAACAAAATTGCCGCATTTGGAGTGAAGGGTGGAATCCACGATTGATTCGTGAGAAACCTTTACATTCTAAACGAGTCGCTGTTTGATATGCATTATGGTCACGAGGTATAATTTGGCCGTAATTCTTTTAGAATGCTGAGGGTGAAGCGGTAAGATGCCATTCATACCAAGACGATATAAGATAAGAGCTATATCGTAAGCGATATACGATACGTGATACGCACAGACAGACACCTGAAATCTAAAGGGAGGCGATGAAAAAGGTGCACAGCCGCGCGATTGCACAACATATCGTAAGTAACATATCTCTCGAGATACCACTTGTCGATCTATTCAGCGATTAGTATCGTACGATATGTCGAGCAGTGAACATGACCTCAAGAAGAGAAGACAATTCTGTAATTCCTTTCATTAATTTCTTCTTTTCTTTCATTCTTCCTCACTTTAACTCATATTTGTGACTGGGGTTGTGAGAATTGTGATCCCCCAACATTTTTATCGCCCAGGTTGCGCCGATTTGTAGCCCGCTGTCATGAACCTTCCTAGCAATATATCGTCGCAATACATCCCTCACGATATATCGCCTATCTTATGTCGCCTTAGTATGAATTGCGCCTAACTCTGAATGGTGTTCGATATCGTAAGATGATAGCTGGATTTTTGTCAGCAGAATTGAATCCTATTGATCTGGAAGATAAGTGTTTCCTACAGGGTGGCGCTACACCTAACTCTGCTAATGAAACAATTGATTTATTGAGAGAAAAATGTATATAGTATGGGACTCTCTGTGGCAAACAAAGTCACTTTTTGATCAAATTTTTGATATATATATTCAAACATTTTAAAAAAAATTAAGTTTCTTTATTTTTTAATAAAATATTAGAAGTTAACTATTCCGCTCAACGCTGCGCTTTTCCATAATCAATCAATATTTTAGGTTTCATTAGAATACAATTACCGGAAAACAAACGTACCGTAATATTTTATTATTACATTTATTAATAAACAGAAGCCTCTAACAATACAATATTGAAATATCTTTCTCTGTGTATTGTTTGTTATTTGTTCCACTACACACGATAATTGCGAACGATAAGCAAACCAATATATTAAATAAAATAATCGTATGGCAAACATAATCGCGCGTTTTTTCCCAGTAGACATTCGATTTAATTAATAAGAGCGTCGGTTTTTATCTCCGCAACAGTGGAATTAAGTTGGTAAATATGGTAATTTTGTAATTACCAAAAAGATAAACAAACTGGTTCTGCTAGAATCGCACTGCAAAAAAAATTATGTTTCCTCTGGTTGCAGTAGTAATGAATACAAGTAATTTAGATAAGGTGAACTGGATGCCAAAAAGGTGACTGAACTTGTATAACTGTCAGTTTCTCCGAGTCATAAAATTAAAATTATTACATCGTTTGTAAAGTATTTTCTTTCATAGATGTCGTTACTAGTGATTTTTAGCACAATTTACAAACCCAACGAAATTTCTCTGAATATACCTTAACTACTAATAATAACAAAAACGACAAAGAATCTGTGTCAACAAGAAAGAACCAGGAACGAAGAAAAAAAATATGACATTTAAAAATTAAAAACAGACGAAAGCATTAGGATAAATGCCAACGTAGAATGAAGCAGGAGCTAGAAAAGCCAGAGATTTACAGAACAGTAGAACAGAACAGAACAAAGTCGGTAGAAGATGGATGGGCAACAATAAAATCTGTTATAGAAAATGTTATAGAGAAGACAATTGGAGCTCAAGATGAAGGGGACAACAAAAAAATAGTACATCTTATGTCGATGAATGCAAAAATAGAGCGGAGAATATAAATTCTGCCAGACAGAATATCATACGAGACACATATATATACGAGACACTGAGAAGGGAGGCCAAACGTGTATGCAAGAGTAAATAATGGGAGCTTCTAAAAAAGCAAATAGATACAAGATGCATACGACAAACAGAAGAAAAGAAAATTCTATCAAGTTGTTAAAGCAGTAAAAACCTTTCACCCTAAAGAGACTTTCATCAAGAACGCAGAAGACAAAATTTTAGTCATCATGGAGAGCATACTAGGGCAATAGAAGACCTACTTTAAAGCATTGTTTAAGGGAACCACCAGAGAAGGTCATAAAGATAGGTCACAATTTATGAATGCAGCCCGGTCATGGACTATCGTTGCAGGAGCTGGAATAAAGTGAAATGAAACTTAAAAAGAATAAAGCTGCCGGGACAGATAACATACTTTTAGAATTGCTGCAGCTTGGAGACAAATAACAATCTCAAGTCATTCATGAACTAATATTTGCAATCTGGAATAGAGAGCAAAGTGGCAGCAGGCGTTAATATGCCCGATTCATAAGAAAGGAGATAAACTGATTATTTTTTTTGAAATTTTGCACAGCCTATAAAGTTATAACAAAGATAAAAAGGCAGAGGATAGTATAATATATCGAAGAAGGAATGCGCGAATATCAGGCAGGGTTTAGAAGGGATCCTAACAATAGATCAGTTGATCATAGTCCACCAAATAATGGAAAAAAAAACAACCGAATTTGATACTCCTTTATTGATACTAGCATACGAGCTCATGGGGAAATGGGAATACCAACTAAGCTTATTAGACAATGCTTAATTCCAAAGCAGTAACAAAAATCCAACAACAAATAACGGTAAAAATTGAGATCTGAAAAAAACAGAGATAGATAAATAGATCGTAGAATTAGAAAAGAGAGATAGAAAAGAAAAACAGATCGGAATTTCCAGGTGACTATACGAATTAATACGATTAAAAAAAATATTAAGGAAAACATAAAGGGTCTACCATTAGGAATGATTGAACTTTGACAGCCCATGCCAGGTTTGACAGCTCTCTCAGGCCATATATGTTTACCTCTTTTTGGCATGTCTTGTCAATTGTTTTCCTAAAGGTTTGCAATTAAATCTTGGTTCGTTTAACGTAAGAAAAACGTTTAGAAATTGTCCAGTTTTATTACGAAAATTCGCGGCCCCCTCGTGCCACTCAACAGCAATTCAGATCCATCATAGTATTCGTCGTGGTGGTCTTACTGAATAGGCTACTGGTATGTTATTAGAAAATTCGAAAGTCAGTTTACTCCCCACGATAGTATGGTGCCTATATGATAAAAAAAGCCAGAAGTGTTAAGAATATTGCCGCGGTTCAAGCATGTGTAGCCGAAAATGACAACGTCTCGGTTGCTCGCTGCTCGCAAGAATTTGCCTCTCGCCAATGACAACCTGGCGAAATTTGAGGAGGCTTACATCCATATAAGATAATTCTGGCACAAAAATTGAAGCCAACCGACCATCGTATTCGTCATGAATTGGCCGATTGTGCCCTCGAAATGATGGAAGCCGACAACGAATTTCATCGCAAAATCATCTTCACCGATGAAACTCATTTCTAGCTAAATGGCTTCGTCAATAAACAAAATTTTCTGTATTGGTGCGAATGTAATCTACAAGTGATATATATAGTGATCCGCAAAGGATCACAGAGTGTTGTGGATTTTGGCATGAAGGAGTCATCGGTCCTTATTTCTTTCAAAATGAGGAAGGAGCCACTGTTACCATCAATTCCGAGCACTACAAGGCAATGCTGGAAGATTTTCCAGAATTTGATGGAATCGATGCAGGTGACCTTTATTTGCAACAGGATGGCGCACCACCTCATATTTCCCGAGAAAACATGGGCTTATTGCGAACCAAGTTCGGCAACGCGTTAATTTCTCGAAATGGCCCCATCGCTTCGCCGCTGAGATCAGTCGATTTAACTCCTTTTAATAAGATTCCTCCTTTGATTTGATTTTCTCTGGGGATATGTGAAAACACAGGTTTACAGCAATATGACTATTGGGAATATGACAATATTCCCATTAGTCATATTAGAGACTATTGCCGACTTGGAAACTAACATTTGTTAAGTCATAGTCGCCATACAGCCCCAGATTATTGAAGTGAAAACTTCTTGAGCCGCGTTGAGCTATTTTTGATAGGGGCAAAACTTATGGGTTCGCGTCACCGGCCTGCTAGTAACGTGTTGCGCCAGACTGGCAACGCGCAGCGGCCTGTGTACATGTATAAATGTGTATCATATACGTGTTGGACTCTTTTTGGATGGCTAAAATCTTGTGAGTTCGCGTCACTGAAAAGTTTAATTTGTGGATACTGTACATTGTTTAAATTGTGTTTTAGATAACTATTATTTTAATTGTTTAATTGTAGAATCACTGTGCAGTACAAGAGTTAGTACTTAATATGCTAATATTTTTATGTAGAAAAATAAATAACAAAAACAAAGCATTTATTTTCGAATATTTCCAATACTAGTATTGGAATTTAATATAAATAATTTAATAACTATTAATTAATATTAATTTAATATAAATTAATATTAATTAATAATGAAATTTTAATTATTCATACCATAATTAAATTAAAAATTCAAAAAAACACACAGTTATTCCAAGTTTGGGGGACATGTGAAATCACTGGTTTATACAAATAAATCCGGGGCTATTGGCAACTTGGAAACTAACATTCGTCAAGGGTCATCGTGTCTGCAAAAAGTAGCCATTTGGCTGAAATCATGTTCAAATCATAAATTGCATGTCTGAATCTCTTAAATAAAGCATCTGGAATTAGGTGAAACACGCAGAAACTAAAGTTATACTTCTTTAAAAAACTTCCTTTTCCCGTGGATCATCTTATAAAAAAAAATACTTTCCCTTTTAATCTATCGATGACGACGGAGATTTGGCAATTTTGCGAAGAACGATTGTTAATTACCACAGACATAAAGACAAGACAGACAAAAGAAATTCCCAAGATTGGTTTTCAATGGAGAAAATTTAGGAATAATCGACGCATATTAATGGAACGTCAGCCCATCAGACTGCTTAGAATTGAATTTCTTAGAAGAATGTGTCAGCAGCGGGAAGAAGCTCGTCCCTATAATATATATGGACAAGACGTACATTCACTCATCACACATCCACAAAAAGGGATGGAGTGATAAAACTTTAGAAGGTTTACAAAAACCAATAGGAAAAGGACCGCGTCTGATCACAGTACACGCGTGGTGAAAATGTGTTTGTTCCTAATGCCTATATTAGATAGAAATCAAGCAGCACAAGTGGCGACTACCATCATGACATGAATTACGACAATTACCAGAAGTGGGTTTTGGAGTAACTTATTCCGAATTTGCAACCGAAAAGTGTTGTGGTAATCGACAACACCACATACCATAACAAAGAAGTGGAAAATACACCAACGTCATTGTCAAGAAAAGCGGAAATGCAAGAATGGTTACGGCTTACAGGTATACCTTTTGACAATAAGATGTTAGAACTACAACTTTACAACCTTATAAAAATCCATAAATCAAGGCACAAGAAATATGAAATAGACGAAATTTTTAATGCAAAAGGTCACGACGTAGTGCGACTGCCACCATATCATCCAGATCTGAATCCCATCGAGTTGGTTTGAGCCGAAATGAGAGAATAGGTCGACAGAAAATGTGTGAATTTTAATTTTAATCAGGTGATTAAACTTTGTTGTGAGCGAGCAAAACGGTTGGAGCAAAAATATATTTTGAAGGAACCAACAACAGATGCGGTTGTTGAAGAAATCATTATTAATTTGGGTGAAAACGATTCTGATTCAGAAAGCGACGAAAGTGATGGTTCAGACCTAGAGGAAAGCAATTTATCAGGAATAGAGGAATTGAATGATGATAATACGGCCTGAAACTATTGAAAATAATAAAAGTTGTGTTAATGTGTAAATTTTGTAATGTAAATGTGTATGTAAAATATTATTTGATATTATTACTCTTATTTAGGTTAAGTAGTAGAGTATGTCATTAAGGTATAGATATTGTTAGTTCATTATCACTCATATTCCATTTTATTAGGTAGGAATGTAGGTTAGTCATTACGGTATATTGTTAGTTCATTATTACCATATTCTATTTTATTATGTTACATATAATGCACATGCTAATTAAGATGCATCCCTGTGACCCTATATGTAATAAAAATTTTACCTGTTAAGATGTCAGTAAATCTCTATTGTTAAATCTAATCCAGACCCAATTTAAAATACAGTGAATTTGAACAAATAATTGTGTTTTATTTACAATTATTAATAATTAATTTTGAAATTGACGAATATGCTTCTTTTAAAGACGCGTCGTTAATTATTATTAACTTACTTGACTGAAACATTATTACGAAAAATTGTTGCATGGACTGTACATTCGAGGAACTCTCCGTTATCTGTCTCTGTTAGGCAGTGATCCTCTCACTCTTTTTTTACACATCTCAGAGACCAAGCTATGTTGGTTGAGCTGTAGGAAACTTTCAGAGGAATTAGAAGTATCCTGCATTTGCGAGAAATATGAATAGTGCCAAAGTGCTGTAGAGGCTATAAAAGTCTACCTCAATAACGCTAATACTTTTGTTACTC
Organism: Cosmopolites sordidus; assembly: GCA_031761425.1. Lineage (NCBI taxonomy): Eukaryota > Metazoa > Arthropoda > Insecta > Coleoptera > Curculionidae > Cosmopolites > Cosmopolites sordidus. Next base: position 1,059,668 of record JARFXV010000073.1, read on the forward strand.
ACACTCTCTTTACTAATTAAACAATAATTTTAGTATCTTAGGCGTAATTAGTTCGAATCAAAGTGTTGTGTAAAGTTTATTCCGTTTATCCGTTGATTTCGAATATAACATCTCCATAAAACGCTTTTCCCATATTTTAAATTACTTGATGTAAATCCTTGACCGGTCAATGTTTTTGTTATTCGAAGTGTTACGGATATCACACGCGGCTTGTGTCTCTTTAACAAGGCCATCCGCCCATTCTCTTTTATTTTATCGCGTATTGTATTTAACCTTTGCATGTCCAATTTAGGGTTTTCTTCGCAGTATTTAAACTAGTTTTAGCTTGTTTCATTTTTTCTGTGTTGCCACGATTTGTTGGAAATCCATTTCTTACCGCAAATGTTTGCACGTTCCATGTGTTCCCTACCTAAATATAGAGAGATATCCTTGATTATAATGCTGTTTTATTTGATGTTGTTTCTGAAGGTTTTAATTAATTACATTCGGAAGATTATGTCTGTTAAATGGTGATAATTTTGGCATTCAAATTGATAATTCTTTTTACATATTCCATTAGAGTAGAGTGGGGCAAAAGTCCTTGTGAGACAAAAGTCTTATCTATGAATTTTATGCGGGAATAACAAAATCTGGCAACATATACACTAATATTTATTAGTTTTCCATTTGTTTAAGTCTCTAAGAAATGTAAACAATATTGTGATAAGATTTGTGAAATATAAGAGGTAAGTTGTATTTTGGATAAACATAATCTTATTTTCTCATCTTAATATTTAAGATATTTCATGAAATAATAATAATAACAATAATAATAATCGTCTTTATTTGGAAATGCATTAATACATAGAATAAGTGCATTGCATAGATAGCATAAGGCGGCAAAGTTTAGCAAATGCTACTATTACACTCAACCGCCGAACGCAAACAAACCGCAAACCGCAACCGCAAACAAACAAAACAACGATCTAACCAAGTTACAATTCTAACAGAAAAAAAAACAATTTCTAAAGCGAAAGAAACGATCACAAAAAGTGTTCATTGCTGCAAAAATATTCCATTCAACTGAAGCCCGAAGGAGGTGACACTCAAAGATTTTAATTTATTACTAACACTGTTGTATAATTTAGGACTACAATAGGAAAAACTACGCTGGAAAAGCGAAATCTTATGCCGGGGAACTGATAAAACTGAGACCTGCCTGATGCTCACACTGTGAATTTCACCACGAAAAACCAATTTGTCCCTCAAGTATGCCGGCTGAGAACATATTAGTTTATGCAGGAAAACGAGATAGTAGTATTTCATAATTAATTCAATATTTAGTCAAGCTAATTTTTTATACTTATGTGAGACAGGATCAAACTTCCTAATTCCACAAATGAATCTGACTAGATTATTTTGTGCTATCTGTAACTTATGCTTAGTAAAATAATCTAAACAAGGATAATATACCATACTACAATAGCTGAAGATTGGCAAAATTAACACTTCGCAAAGTTTTTTTCTCAGTTTAAAGTTAATTAGATACCGATTAGCATACAATGTTCTGATTTTAAGATAGACTTTCAATAACATATTCTTTGCATGGCTGGTAAACCTCAACCTTTCATCAATTGTAAGTCCCAATATCTTTGCTTCTGAAGAGAACTGCAACTCATGCGAACCGATGTTAATCTTTACTACATTTCTGATACGATTTCTAACATTATTGGAACAAAATAATACAACACTTGATTTACTTTCATTTATTGATAAGTTGTGATCGGCGGAATTTACACAAAGACTGCGAATATCAGGTCTAGGTCTCCTCCGCCAGGTCAGGTCTAAGTGGAGAAAAAGAATGAACAAATTGGGAATCATCAGCAAAGGATTGAATAACTGAATGATTGATACAGGAAGGGAGATCAGCCGTGTATATTAGAAAAAACAATGATCCCAAGACAGATCCCTGCAGTACGCCGGACTGAATCAGCTGAAATTCAGAAAAAACTATAGTTCTAATTACCAAAACTAACAAACATGGGCAATTAACAAAATTATTATTATATAGGGCATTAACAAAACATTTACAATACATATGGTAGTGCCTACCGTATGGCTGCACGTGATAACAGACATCACTTTTTAGTTTCCGCGGCATGTGGCGCAAAAGTCCGATGTTCGGGGTGGAGCAGTAGTTCCCAAGGATGAGTTATAGGGACATAGGACGTCAACTGAAACGAAATTTTTCATTGGTTGTCAAGTTGATTCGGTTTGGCGACATAACGGAACTCGTTCAACTGGGAAACCACTTGGTCTGAAAAAACTGCAAGAGCAATTGCATTGCTGAATAAGCTGAAGTGTAAACTGGAGTTAGGATTACACAGACCTACAAGAAAAGAAATTTGTTTGGTGCCTAGGATTTTAAAACTGATTTTAGCAATATTTGGGGCGCTCAATCTAATTATGAAATCAGTTCTCTACTTATCTTTCAATATTTTTTCCAATTCAATACATTCAAGTATGAATGTTCTAAAATTATTATACGATTAGTTCCAGTATATTTGCCCTATTGTCAGTTTGCCGTTGAGTTACTTTCAGGAAAATCCACTAGATGGCATAAGCATTGCCTTTTCGATAACTGAAGTGACATTTAACGCTTGAACTACAGTTGAAGTTAGTTTGTGAGTTCTAGCCATGTAGGGTAGATCGAAATTGGCCTCGCGTAATATTTGTATTTAGGAAGGAGATGTTATAAAGTTAACCTAAAATGTAATGTATTGTAGATTATTGCATTTGTGTTGTTGAATAGAAATAAACTGAATTCAAGTAGAAGTTGCCTAAATCATCCTGATATGTTTTGCTACATATGTGGAGAATACACATTAAAAGGAAACAGAAAAACTGTTAGTAACTTTGTAAAGAAAGCTTATCTTGGATACTTTGATGCTCAGGATACAACCTGGGCATCGCATCTGATATGTAACTTGTACAGAATATTTAATACAGTGGACTACCGGAAAAAGAAAAAGTCTAAAATTCGACGTACCGATAGTTTTAGAGAAAACCCAAAAAAACACTTCGATGACTGTTATGTCTGCGTAGTAAATATTACTGTAATCAATTAAGCCTCTGCAAGACGCCCGATCCCTCGCTCAGAGGAAGTGCCGATTCCAATGTTTGGCCAGCTACCAGAGCTCTGTGAGGACGAGTATTGTCCCTTTGATGACCCTTCTGATACTACTGAAGATAGGCTGAAGGTGACAGTGATTATGAGGGATGTCATCAATTCCTCAACATTTCAACCTGGATGAGTTAAATGACCTCACCAGAGATCTCAACCTTAGAAATTTTAACTGCTAGGCAAAAATTAATGCCATTTGACTTCAAGGTATCAAATTCGTATAAAATCAGTTCCAAATACCTCGACACCAAAACAACTGTTGGCCTAAATTATAAAAAATTCTGAAAATATTGCAAGAAAACAGTTAAAAATGAAACCGGCATTAACTACTCGCCACAAATTAGTGCGAATGACTTTCGCTGCAAAGTCATATCATGGACTGAATAGCGGAATTTTTTTTTCTGACGCAAAAAAATCAGTGATGGTAAAAAGAATGAATCAAAAAATCAAACCTGATGGTTTTTCCTTTTTAACTACATTAATTTAAGAGTATAATGGTTTGGGGGAGTATTGGTTACAAAAATAAAATTAAAACAACAAAAATAATATTTTAATATTGGCGAAGCTTCGACATTATTTCAACAAGATAAATGCCCACACTAATTCGGCAAAAACTATAACTAATTGGTTCGAGTAAAAGATTGAATTAGCCTGCTGTATCCCCAGATTTGAATATTATTGAAAATGTTTGGGGGGTGTTTTCAAAATGAATTTATAGTGAATCAAGCCAATATAAATACAGAGAATTTGAAAATTGCTATTCAAGCTTCATGGAAAAAATTTGTTGTATCATTCATTAAACTCGAAGAGCTTTGCCAGTAAACGTTTAAAAACTAGATTTGGTGTAGAGGTAAGAGGTAAATCTCTTCGAGTTTAGTGTTTCACACCGAAGGGCCCAATATGTGATTTAGCAAAAAGTGGTGGAAAAACCAAAACACATTAAAATGTTATATGTTTATGTTTTGCTCTTGCTGTGTGTATGTGTGACTAACATTTTGAAGTATCTAAAAGCAATTAAAACACTAAAAATAGTGTGTTTTCTTGAAAAACGTCTCCATTTGAACTTAAGTTGAATGTAAATTCAATGTATTGCAGTTTTCATATTAATATATTATTTTGAAAAGTTTAAAAAATTATTGTTCAAGTGTATGGCAGATTTTGATACTGAATTTAACGGATTGGTCATATCGCTACAAATTTGTATAGCATTTTTGACACCAAGTATAATTTTGGACTAAGTAATAATTAAAGTCCCTGTTAGGTCATTTATATTACACACTGCGTATTTATAACTAGAATTATAAGCATTACTAATAAGAATCAATGATTATCAATTTATTTGACTGGGCTAAAATGTTGTTTTACTTTATTTCCTCTCCAAAAAAATTAAATAAAAAATATTAGTCTGAACGTCTTGGATACACGTATCCAATTTTAAGGTTATGTAAACAAACAAACATGACCTTGAATGTGGTAGACTTGGCAGAAAACTTACAGAATAGTCGAATATGTCTCAAAATCTGGTCGAACACTGTTAAAGTCTTGAAACAGTACCAGATCACTGATAAATAATTTAACCCAGTCAATCTTGGACACAAAACACTGTAGTGACGTCTAGTAAACAGCGCGAAAACTGTCAACGACGCGCTCAGTGTCTTTCGTCCACTCGCTGCAGCAAGTATGAACAGTTATTTTGTGAAAATATTGTGAAATATGGACTGAAAAATAAACAAAAACAGAATCACGCGCTGTTCGTAGCAGTAGCCATCGTACGAACTTACTACAACGCTCGTCTGCGACCAACTGAGGAAGAAAAACGGCCTTTGAAATCGGCAAATTGTCGCGAAAGATCGTGCACGTTCGGTTTAGTTACGTTCACCTGGTACTCTAAACGGCCGTGTGGCGTCCGGATACGGGCAGGTTCCAACGCCAACTCGTCGAAACCGACAACGGAATTTTATCGGGTCATCGAGAGGCGGTGCGCTGGATGCGGCTGCGCGCCTCCTTTGCCAGTAGAATGGCCGGCTGCGGCCCGTATGTGAAGAGGCAGGGCCATCGCGAAGACAGGTGACAAATCAGTGGGGTTTGATTGGGTCTTGGAGAAGGTATCGGCACAGCCTTCGTCGCGGTCACCTGGAGAACTGCCGTTTCCTGGTCATCATCAATGCCTAATTATGTGCGGACCCTGATGAAAGAAGCTAAATGATTAATCGGACCCTCCGAGATGCATCCATCACTTTTCTGGCCACCGCCTGTCCATGCAAGCTGGATAGGACAAGGAAACTTCACTGGTGTTCGGTGAATTATTCGTTATGGGGTCGAGTATCTAGAGACTTGGATCTGTCGGTTTCCGAAATCATATAAATCAATCATTTGTCAATTCATAAAAGCTACTGCAGTTGTATTCATTAGAAAACGAAGAACTACCATCGTGGTATTGCATTCTTTATCTCTGATAAGCTGAAAATGTATAATTACTACATTACAAAGAAATTAACAACATCCTAACAAATAAAGGATTTTCCAATAAGAGTGTCAGAACCTTAATATGAAGCTAACAATGATAACTACAAGTACTTGTAAGAATTGCATAACTTGAAAGAATTGCATTAATATATTATAAATAATATAGTTCAAATTTCCCCCTCCTCTTCGTGTGGTGGAACATATTCTGCACACCCAATTTTCGATTGTTGTTTCAAACATATCGCGTGATATATTTTCAATGGTGGCCTGAATGTTTCGTTTAAGGTCAGGAATTGTTCGGTTATTATTTAAAAAAAACCATAGATTTAACATTAACCCCACAAAAAATAACCCATGAGAGGGCATGTGATCGGATAATCTTCATGACCAGTTGGCTGGCATTGCCATTTGGCGAAATAACACGTCTAGGAAACATTTCATGCAATAAATCAATTGTCTTGCAAGATATGTGACAAGTCGCAAAGTGTTGTTCAAAGAAAACATTTTTCTATAATTGTTTATTATCGTTCCAAATGGCATAATATTTGGATTGAAAATACCCCAAACGAAATGATGTCATTCGACCATGGGAAAATCTTCTCCTAGCTTCAATCTATCCCTGGTTTCAATTTTCCCCTGGTTTCAATCTTCCCCTGGCTTCAATCTTCCAAGACACACATGGAAAACTCTAAATAAGATCAGAACGTGTCGTGGAGTATGTGCATACAACCTGCATAACTGGAGCAAAACATCTAGCTCAAGCTACGACTCTGATGCTCCAAACCAGACTATTTAGTCCATAGTTCATAAGTTTGAAAGGCGAGCATATGAGGGAGATAAGACTGACTTCATGAGAGCTGCGCCAACATGTCTTGAATGGATAGCTGAATTAGACCGTAGAATATGATATTTTGTCTGTTATTTTTGGTTGTGATTGTTTGTTTTCTACTTATTATTGACTTGATGATTGTATCTCTATAAAGGTTTATAAGTGTGTGAGGCTATACGCTATATATATATATATATATATATATATATATATATATATATATATATATATATATATATATATATATATATATATATATATGAAAAAAATTACTGGGAATTGATAACGCTCCATAGTTGTACCGGAAAAATCTACTTAAAGGGACTGTTAAATTCTTTTTATCGCTGAGTTGGCACGGCACATCTGTACTCTACGGTGACGCGGAGTTTGAACGTCATCTGTCATTTAGTTTGTTTACAGTGCTCAATGTTGTCAGTTCATCTCAAATGTGTTTTGCGATTTTTACAATAGATAAAAACATCGAACAAAGAATGTGTTTTAAATTTTGCATTGCAAATGGAATTTCGTGTGTCGAGTCGCCGAAAATGTTGCAGAAGGCTTACGGTGAATCGACTTTATCAAAAACACGTGCATATGAGTGGTATAGTGCATTCAAAAGCGGTCGAGATGTGGTGAAAGGTGGTGGTGTGGTGGTTACCATCGCTAAAATAAAGGAAATGGTGACTGAAAATTGTCATTTAAATTTGAAAGATATAGCCGCTGATCTTTCTGTGTCTCACGAATCAATTCGTATCATTTTAAACGTTTGTTTGTGCATGAAACACGTTGCCGCTCGACTAGTGCGGAAAGACCTGAATTTTCTTCAAAATCTCAATCGCGTAAAGGTCACTGAAGACATGCTAGAAAGAGTCAATTCCGACCCCACATTCATAACTAGTGATTGTAACTAGTGATAAGACATGAGTATATGAGTTTGACATGCAAAGCAGTCAACAAGCTTCGGAATGGCTCCTTCTAACTGAGCCGAAACCGAAAAAAACCACGTTAAAGTCGATCAAAAGTTAAAGTGGCTGTATTCTTTGATATCGTGGTGTTGTGCACTCGGAATTCTTGTCAGAAGGTGAGACGGTAAATAAAGAATATTATCTGAGCGTTATACGGTGTTTGAGAGGACAAATTCGTCAAAAAACGCCAGATTTGTGGAAAGAAAACTCTTGGATTTTGCATCACGACAACGCATCATCTCACAAAGCTATCATTGTGATTGAATTTCGGGCCAAAAACTCTACATATACCATCGAGCGACCACCGTATTCACCTAATATGGCTCCGGCCGACTTCTTACTCTTTCCAAAACTCAAATTACCACTTCGAGGCACCCGTTTTCAGTCGATAGAATACATAAAAAAATCGTAGTACGTATACATATTTCTATACTTCTATATCTATACTAATATATAAATCTACAGTGGTTTTTACGGATGTTCCGTTATAACTACTGAACCATGCATCCGATTAATTTGAAACTTGGTATCCATGTAGAAAATACATGTACCTAATGGATAGGCTAATATTTATATGAGTGTTGGACTCCCTACACCAGTTGCCAGAGCGTTAATGATGAGAATCGCTAATTATCTGATTTTATAACTTTTATAAACTTATTATTACAATGAAAATTTGAAATGAATTTTTTCTTTCTTGGGCTATATTAAGACTAATTAAAAACGTCTGCAACCGAGTTCAAACTCCTAAAGCGGTTGTGAGGGCGCTAATGATCAAAAACGCTATATTTAAAATTTCAGCTTTTATCAAATTATTATTGATTATTATTATTATCATGTACATTAACTACTATTATTAATAATTTTAATAAATTAATTATTAAGTAAACTATTAAATTAACATTTTTCTGTAACATTAAAACTTTATTTGTTTTTTTCTAACCTAAACAAACTTTTACCAAATGTCAATTGACTGATTTAAAAAGATATTAAAAACATATATATCTATATGTATATGTTTATATTTATTAATTAAAGAAGAAAAAGAAGAAAAGAAGACAGTGTGGAATATTTATTTCAACTTTTTATATTGAATTTTCGGTTGTCAATCTCAAGATAGTTTTTAATTATTTCCAAATATTTGTTGTAGTCATAAATGCCTAAAAAAGGAAAGGCCAAATTAAATTTGGTAACGTCTAAATCAAAGTATATGAAAGCTAAGCGCGCATGTGAAAGTCAAGATGAAACGGAAAATAGATTACAAAAAGAACAAAAAAGGAAAGAAGATTTACGACGTATAAAATTAAAAATTCGATGGAAAGTAAAAATAAATTGTGGTTTTTCGTATGATCCTACAGTTGATTATAAACAAGAATCAAAATTAAGTTCAATGACAAAAATTTGTACTTATTGTAAAGCATTAAATGGATTGGTGAATGTGAAGGTTTATGCTGTTCAGCTGGCAAAATAAAACTAGAACCTTTGCGACAACTTCCAGAGCTATTAAAATCGCTACTCCATGGAACACATGTAAAATCAAATGCATTTTTAAAATCTATCAGACCTTACAACAATACTTTCCAAATGACATCATTCGGTGCAATGACGAAGATGTCGTTTTAACTAATAACTACATGGGGCTCATGAACGATTTGCGGCCAATCGAAACTATCATCGAAGAAGATGAGATAGACGATAAAGATTAAATGTTAGGAAGATTAAATAGTATATTTGAGGGCACTATATGTAAGCTTGATTTAAGACGGAAAGGGAAGTTAAAACATTTTTAATAAAGAAACTGTAAGAATGACAATAAATAATAATGTTAATTTTAAATGCCCAGCGAAGCGGGCGGGTACAGCTAGTATATATATATATATATATATATATATATATATATATATATATATATATATATATATATATATATATATATATATATATATATATATATACATATATATATATATATATATATATATATATATATATATATATATATATATATATATATATATAAATATATATATATATATATATATATATATATATATATATATATATATATATATATATATATATATACATACATATATATATATATATATATATATATATATATATATATATATACATATATATATATATATATATATATATATATATATATATATATATATATATATATATATAAATATATATATATATATATATATATATATATATATATATATATATATATATATATATATATATATATACATACATATATATATATATATATATATATATATATATATATATATATTATATATATATATATATATATATATATATATATATATTCCAATATACCTCGCCTAAGGTACTGGACGGGTCACGGGTGGTGGATAGTGAAAGTTCCATTAGATATTAATGGACAGCTGCGAATATCTCAAAATAAGCAGCCCCGAACCAAGGCAAAAAAAAACTAAATCCACTTAGCGTCTGACTTGTATCAAGCGGCTGAGTGGTCAGCGTCTGTTCACCAGTGGTGCGGCTGATATTTAAATTCTGGAACTAACCCCTCCAGTCTTAACCTCTGAACCGTCATGGTTCAAACCTTTAATTCAAAGTACAAGATGAAGCGTTCTAGTAATTACAAAATTACCCCAGGAGGTAGACAATCCTCTGCGAGCTTTGCTGGTACAACCGGACTTTCGGATTCTGGGGCGTCCGGGCTTAAACGCAAAATCTTTCAGAGGGAATCGGAGACCTCTGGCCAACGTCTGAAACCGAAAACAAAAACTTTCTTTGGAACGGTAAATATCAATTCTCTCCTGCGTCCAGGAAAACTACACGAATTGGGGCGAACATTAAATCAGCAAAAAATCCAAATTTTAGCTTTGCAAGAAACTAGATTGACAGGTGATAACACCTTGGAATTTGGCAACTACAGACTTTTTAAAAGTAAAACGGACAAAAAGATACTCAAAAGTACACCACATCTCGGTGTTGCTTTCGCTGTCTCAAGAAACATCCTTGGTTCTATAACAAATGTCCAGCCAGTAAATAATCGACTTATGACACTATCCCTTAAGTGTGCTAACAAAAACTATACATTAATCAATGCACACCTCCCAGTTAACGAAGAAAATAAATCTAATCCTGAAAAAGTAAATAAGTGGTAATAATAATGGTAGAAGATTGGTTGAACTATGTTCGCAGTTTAATCTAAAAATAATGTCAACCCATTTTAAGAAGAAAATATCAAAACAAAAACCTGGAGGTGCCCAAACACGTACATGGGTGGATTTCAAATTGACCATGTTGCCATTTCGTACCCCAATTATAAAGAAATTTTGAATGTTCAAGTCAGGAAAGGAGCAAATATAGACACGGATCACTACTTGACTAGAATCAAACTTAGCTTAAAACCTCGAAAACTTATTCAAAAGCGGCTGCTAATACCAAAGTTTGACCCAACGAAAATAAAACCAGCCCTAACAGAAGAACTTGATAAACAACCAGCACAGAACTGGCAAGAATTGAAACAAAAAATTATTAAAACAGCCTTAAAGTTGGTCCCTTTACAAAAACGTAGAAAACATCCGTGGTGGGATGAAGTTTGCGAGCAAGCAGTATTAAGCCGAAGTGAAGCATTCAAAGATTGGAACAGTCAAAAAACAGCAATAAACTATAACATATGTTTGGAAGTAAGAAAAGAAACATCGAAGCTAATTAGACAAACTAAACGAAAATATGAAAACAATCAACTTAATGAAATAGAAAAAGATTTCCAAAAACATAACACTCGAAACTTTTACAAAACATTTAAAACTAAAGTAACAGGCTATCAACCGCAAAGTATTTGCTTCCAAAAGGAAAACGGACAATTGGCTCTAAATAACCAAGATAATTGCAAAGAACTTGAGAAATATTTTGAACAAATACTAAACTGTCCTGAGCCCTTAAACAAATTAGCAACACTAAAGCCTAAACAAACAAACCCAGATTCATTACCACCGAATGAAGATGAAATAATTAGGCAAATCAAGCGGCTTAACAATAACAAAGCTTCTGGTGAAGATGGAATCACTGCGGAACTTTTGAAATCCGCTGGTCCAGGTACAATCAGGGAAACAACCAAAATTCTACAAGAAGTTTGGCGATCCGAACGGATTCCGGAAGATTGGAAAGATGCTCTAATTCATCCACTACATAAGAAAGGAGATAGAACGGATGTAAACAACTATAGAGGGATATCTCTTCTCCCAGTTTGTTACAAGATTCTATCTCAATGTCTACTAGACTGAGCACAGGGACAGTTAGAACCTAACATTGGTGAATATCAAGCAGGTTTTCGACCGGGCAGATCCTGCCCTGAACAGATCCTGAATCTGAAGTTGATTCTAAGACATCAAAAACTGTACAATAAAAATCTCGTCTGTACATTTGTGGATTTCAAAAAAGCATATGATTCTATTGACCGCGAATCTTTATTCCGAATCTTGAAAGAACAAGGACTAGATCTGAAAACGCTGGCAATTATTAAAGCAACGTTAACTAACACAAGGTCAAAAGTTAAATTCATGGGTGAGATCTCGGAGCCCTTCGAAATTAAAACTGGAGTGAGACAAGGGGATGGACTCTCGCCACTTTTATTTAATTGTGTTCTAGAAAAAGTAATACAGGAGTGGCGTGAAAAAAAGTCGGCACTGAATATTGACCAGCCCATTAAACTGGGGAGAACCAACATCAAAATTGATTGTCTGGCATTTGTTGATGATCTAGCAATTTTAGCTCAAGATGTATTAACGGCACAGAAACAGATTGAAATCCTAAAAGAAACAGCAGAAAATGTAGGACAGACTAAGAACGCCATTTCTAAAAACAAAATATGGAAACATCAGACGAGTCTCTCAATTCAAATATTTGGGTGAAATAATCATGGAAAATGGGTTGGAAAAAGCGGCCAATAAGGGTAGATGTCAAAAAATGGAAACGGCATTGAGACTTACACAAAACATTTACAACAAAAAATGCCTATCTAAAAACACAAAACTGAGACATTACAACACAGTTATTAAGCCAGAACGCCTATATGCTGCGGCAACGCTCATTTTGAATAGAAAGAAGGACATCGAGGACATTGAAAAGAAGGAAAGAAAAATCATAAGAAAAATCCTAGGGCCCAAACAAATAAATAGCACAACATAACGACTTCGAGAAAACTAAGAAATCAAACAATACACAGATATACATAGCGATATGAGAAAAAGAAGACTTAAGTTTTACGGACACATAAAACGGATGAATCCGAGTAGGTTAACTAGACAAATAGTCGAATTTTATGAAAATAGGAGTAAAGGTAAAGTGGAAATAATTAAATGGATTGCTGCAATTAAAGAGGACCTAAGATCAGCAAATATTACACAAAGTGAAATGCAGGATAGAGGCTGTTTCAGACACAAGGTTAACGTTTGGAAGGTTGGCCAGAGAGAAAAATGTAGGAAGACTGGAACAACTTGGTCTGATTAAGGGAAACAAGCTCACAGCGAAAGAATGAAATCAGTATGGGCACAAAGGAAGGCTAACAACAACAAACGCCTCTAATTGTACTTCGCGTGGTCCACCAGAGCCCATACGTGAATAATAAATAATATATATATATATATATATATATATATATATATATATATATATATATATATATATATATATATATTACTAGCTAATTTAAATATGAACATCAACTCGGTGTAAGATACAACTGTTTGCATAACCAATTTTTGGAAATGTTATGATTTTATGACAAGAGATTTCAATTTCTTAATAATAATAATAATAATAATAATATTTTTTTTAAATTAATTTAATTTTTTATATTTCTCTGCCGTATCTAGTAAGTCTTCATTAATTTAATACAGTAACGATAATTATGCAATAATTTATTATTTTAAACAACAGTAAACTTGTATTTTATTGTATTGAATTGAAAAAACATTCTTAGATAAGTGGATGTATCTAAAAAAGTAGAGCAGATAGAAAAAAAAATGTCATATTTAGATTTAGCACCTCAAATATAGTTAAAGTCAGTTCTAAATTCTTAGGTACCATTTTTTTTTCTTATAAAAAAAGGTTGAATTTGGGAGAAAGTTAAAACATGTTTTATTCAAAGTATGCGTGATCGCTAACTGCAGATTTTTCCTATCTCTCTGGCAATTTGTGGATGCCCTCCCAGAAAAACGTACATTTTTTGAGGCAGTCCAATCGTCAAACCATTTTTGCAGCGCCATCTCTTAAAAAAATTGAGAATTATTAACCGCCACATCTGATATTACGTTTATATTAAAACTATTGTTTAGAATATAAAAACAGCTGGGCTCACGTGCCATTACGACAACAAAAACCAAGTGCAATTATATCCACAAATTTCTTTGTAAGAGATTGAGTTAACACTTACTAATATTCCTACCATATTAAAGGCCGGGAACTTTGTAATGATTCCAATTAAATGAGAAGGAAACAGATTTAAAATATACAGAAAAAAAACTCAAACCTAACTATATCGACAATCGAGAAAATGACTGAATGCCGAACTATCGACATCACAACACGTACCAGTCGAAAATTGAACCGAAACTGAAACGCCACAGGCAACAACCGTCCCTCCGCACCATATAATTATTCGTCCATGTTGAATTCATTAGCATACCGCACCGTTCAATATATTTCCCTCTGGCTACCTCGATCCTGTGTTTAACGTCCATGAATCGTGGCCAAAGTGCTTATTAGACGTCTTATCCCCGCACTTCCACGAAAACAACTCGGTCAGCTTCTATCGTCGCTATCGGCGGCGGCATCTGTCCGTTTTCTACGTTTACGCAAAGGAGAGGTGACGTGGACTCACCAGCATACGTGGAACACCCCGAAGATGGTGACACGTCACCTGCACTGCACGAAGAAACTGTTCATCAGGAATAATGGACATATTAAACTTGTCACAGTAGGTTACACTTTATTATCATTATCTGTAACACTATCTTGATGTTGATCATGTTCGTGTTCCTAGTTGAATTAATTAAATTTTCATTTCATTTTTTAATATTTATAAATCTTTAATATTTATAATGTAAATACATTGCAAATTAATTAAATAAATAACAAATAATATGTTTATATCAAATCAGAAAATAATTCATGTTTTTTTACATTACCAATATTAAAAATGTTTTATAAATGAAGGCTAAACATAATCTAGAAAAATTAGTTTATCTGTGAAATTTTTCTAGTCTAGCTATGGGGTTTCCTAAAATAATTAAAATAATTTACAAACCCATTCAAAAGAATATTTATGAGGTGATATTATAGTGGTTTAAGTACCAAACAAGCATGAATATTCTATTAAGTGGTCCCATTCTCCAGGCAGAAGTAGAAGAGTTAGCAAAAAGACAGTCATCCCGTGTAAAGACTTTTTTTTCGCTTCTTTTGGGATTTTTTGGCGAACTAAATATACATACAACTGCGAACTTTTCACCACATATTTACTCATATTTTGAGCACACTTTACAATTTTTTCAACCCGAAATCGTCGCTCATTGGTGAAGTACACGGCAACTTATCCACTCATCTTCAAAAAAAGTTTTTTGCGCTGACCACGATTACGGACGTTCTGCTTATCTGAAACAAGAAAATCAAACGGCATTTTAATCTATGAAGTATTAACTAGTTTTTGAACTAGGATTATTAAAAAATATTGAAAGGTAAATTTATAGTGATTTTTGTGTTTTTTACGATTTTTCCAACATGAAAAAAAAAACGGCTTGATTATCCTAGTTTGTGAAGTGTCTACATGTGTACTGAATAAGTCAATCAGATTTAAAAGGAATTGGTTCGATAGATTTCGAGATATCGTGGTCATTAGTTTGAAAAATATAGTTTTGAAAAAAAACGCTTTTAAGCACCAAAACTAGCATGAATATTCCAAGTGGTCCCTTTCTCCATGCTGATGTAGAAGAGTTAGCAAAATTGATCATCGTTGTGAGATACTTTCATAATTCAGGATGGTTGCATAAATTTAAAAGATGATACATCATCACTAAGATCCACGGAAAAGTAAGAATATGAACAACACTACTGGTGGGGTTAAATCAAAATTGGTTCCCCTAATTAAAAACTGTGCTTGATCTTTTTTACAAACTTACCCCTATACTACGATGAACTTCAAAGGTGAAAAATGTATTGGTGGCCAACTTTCGAAGTACAGAATACAAATGTGACTGGAAGTAAGAACTACAAACTTCTGATTAATGATAAATTAAATTAATATAAATTAAATTAATTAACTTTATATCGAAGTTGGTTCAGGAAAAATTAGTTGCCATGAAGCATTTCACTGAACGACAACGTGCTTTCTGTGCGTATTATCAAAACAACAATTCGCTTATTACGGCTCGTCGTTTTTATAGCGCCGAGTATAATTTAACGTCATAAACGAGACACCAAGTGTTAATTTAATAAAGAAATGAATAAAAAAGATAAATAAATTTACCATCTACGGGTCGTAGCAACAACATTGAACGTGAGCGTGAGTCGGTTAGAGAAAATCAATCCCAATCCGTTCAGAAACGAAATAGCCAGGTACACATTAAAAAATCTTCACTGCATGTCATTTAAAAAAAAAAGATATTCGCCTTCATCCCTATATAAGTCAAATTGTGCAAGAAATGAAAGAAACTGATTTTATTATGCGCTTGACATTTGCCAACGAAATGTTGGAAAGATTTAACAACAGTGACAATGTTTTCTTCAGTGACGAGGCTAACTTTTATTTAAATGGCCATGTAAACAAGCAAAACTGCAGGTACTGGGCGGAGGAAAATCCAAAGAATAAACACGAAAAACCATTTAAATCCACTTGATTTTTTCTTGTGGGAAATAACTTGTATGAAAATAAACCACGTAGTATATTACATCTAAAGGAGAACATTATTCATGAGATCCATTCGATATTCAGACATATATGTGGTAGGGTGATAGCACATTTTCGACATGCCTTCAAGAATGCCAGTGTCTCTAAGGTCGCCAACTCGACAGTATTATTTTTGCTAAATAAATTTCCAAACACACTATTATAATGTTATAATCATAAAATTATTATACCTAAAATCAACTTCTATTAATTATACCTACAAAAATGAACAACAATATTGGACACCCTGTAGAATCAATTGACAGTGTTCTTCATAGTTCGAAAACTCGTTGTCGACTACTGCTTTTGATTAGCGGCAACAGGTTTCACAAAAACAATTAAGAATTAAACAATCATTCCACTGGAACTTTCAGGGTGAAACACTAAACCCGAAGAGATTTACCACTAAACACCAAATAACTTATTTAAAGTTCCCGTCGCGCGTTGCACTAACCATGTTAGCATCATCAGATAATGATTCAATCTCCTCAAAATCAATTAAAAATTGATTTTAACACGCATGACCCTCTCTAACTTTGATGATGACGATGACCTTTTATGAGATTAAAGATTATGAGATTATACTCGGATTGGTTATGAGGACAAATCGAAAATAAGGAAGATATAGGAATATAGTCCCTTAGTTTTCATCACACCGTTAAAGTAAAACAAGATGTAAAGCGATCTCTAGAAAGTAGAAAGCAGCAATAAGTAGAAATGCATATGCAATACGATAAATTGCTTAATACATATGCAATACGATAAAATAAAAAGTCTGATCATTTTCCAATAGATGGCAGTACGATCATATGTGCGTGATTGCACTGGAGAACTAGCCTCCCTGAATACACTGGTTTACAGGTATCCCAAAGAAGACGAATACTCGTCCAATGGTAGGAAAACTCACGCCCACGGTTTTCTGGGATTCGGAAGGAAACTATCACCGGGCAGTATTTTGCTGCATTATTGGTGAGGTTAATAAAAAGTTTCAGTACATCGTTTTATACGCTGTCGGAAGAGTAAAATTACTCAATTGAACTTGCCCCCCTTCGCCTAAAAAGTATCTGACTTTGCAACAGTCAAGACTGCGCGAAACCGTCCGTGCCATGCCAAACGTCCGGGTCGGGTACCAGATATGCTTAAAAAGTTGCATAGTGGGCCTGTGGAGAAGAATATTAATAAGTAAAGAAAATTTACCCATACTCCACAAAGCACTACTCCTTTAGACGCTTTCCAAGTGTTCAGCTCGAGCCCGACTGATGAAGGCTTGGCCACGGCTGAAGGAATATGCACAGAACCCGTATGGAGTACTGGTGAATTTTCTTTGCTTATTAATATACACAATATGTCGGAAATATAACGGAACGTTTTAAATTAAAAAAAAAACAATTAATTATTTACCAAAATTATATCTTTCTATTCAAAATACCTCTCTTTCACATCAGACTCTCATCACGGCTTCTTGGGTTTGTATAACACTATCGTAAAACGTTTCTTTTATGACCAATTTTAGTTCCAAGAACAAGAAATAATCCCACGGAAATAAATCAGGCGAATATGTAGTCTGTTGAAGCGTATAGACTTGTTTTTCGTCAAAAGTTTACAAACAGCAACGGTATTATGAGTTTTTATCGTGCAACAAAAGCCAACCCGACGCTAGATATTCGGTCCTCACTCGAACCATTCTCTTCCAAAAACGCAAACGAAATACTCTTCCACAATTTTTTTTGATTTTTGGCCGACCTGATTCAACTGTTTCTGTTTCTGTCGTTTTACTGATCTTGAAACAAAATTTAATATTAGCTCATTGTTCCATTGTGTTTTTGTGACGAGCTGGCAAACTAGTGGTCATGGCGGATGATGGTGGTCTGGAGGACAGGTGATAAACAGGTTTCAAATTATTGATTGTTTCAATAGATAGCCCTAGTAGTTCTTTCAAAAGTTCCATTATTTTTCAGACCTACTATGTATATATATATATATATATATATATATATATATATATATATATATATATATATATATATATATATATATCATCATCAGCCCGTGTCAATCCACTGCAGGATGAAGGCCTCTTCAGCATGCTTCCAACTTTCACGGTCCTGGGCTTTCCTCTGCCACTCTGGGCCAATATACTTAACGATGTTATTAATCGATCGTGCTTTCGGTCTTTTTCGCGGACGTTTGCGATCAAGCGGTATCCACTCCAGGATCCACTCCAAGATCGCTTCGCTATATGGCCTGACCATCTCCATTTCAATTGCTTTACTCTTCCAATGATATCATAGACTTTTGTTCCCTGATCCATGCGCAGGACTTTCTGTCTCGTTTTGTAATGTCAAGCATACATCTTTCCATTCCCCTCTGTACTAACCGAAGTTTTTGAATTGATTGCGATATGAGTGTCCAGGTTTCACTTCCGAAAACTTTTCTTTTCAGCAAAGTGGGAGTCTGCTCTTAAACACAATGCTGAGCCTGCCAAATGCCTGCCAGCCACATTTCCACCATTTCACCTCCTGGGCGGTATTATTGCATTATTGCATGCTTTGAGATCGAGTTAACTGCTTTTTCGTAGTCGATAAAAGCCAAGCACGGTGGCATGGTGTATACGTTGTACCTTTCTATGGCCTGCTGTACAACCTGGATGTGATCCATTTTACAGAATCCACTTCTCAATCCTACTTGTACCCTTGGTTGTGCGTCATTCAGCTGTGCGTCAGCTGTTAGCATTTTCCTTTTATTTTTATTTTATATATATATATATATATATATATATATATATATATATATATATATATATATATATATATATATATGAGCATTTTACTGATTGCTGGACCGGGAACGGGCCCCACCCATCCATATTTGGAGGGCATATATTTCGTCTCTTGATGTTCCAGACTCTTCAGGGTACCGACATATGCTCTCTGCTCAAGAATAGAGAGTAGCTATCCACAGTCAACAACCCATACTTTCGCCGACTCCCCGTCGAATGGCTTATATATGCAGTGTTAGAATACTTTGGACTGCGTCCAATGAAACTTCAGTGGCGGTCATTTAGGCGGAGACACAAGTTGTTGTGTGTTCCACATAAGCTTGAGGAACCGAGCAGTTGGGTGTATGATTACACTTGGCACTGTGGTCTCATTAGACGCAGTTCAAAGAATTCTAACACTGCATAAATATATATATATATATATATATATATATATATATATATATATATATATATATATATATATATATATATTTATACTGTTATTAGAGTTTCTTGGACTGTGTCCAATGAGACAGAAGTACCTCACTGTCATCACACTCCCGACCGTTGGGTTCCACAATCTCATGTGGAACACACAACAACCTGCGTCTCCGCCTAAATGAACGCTTCTGTTGGTTGCTTGACCGGGAAGGAGCCCCACCTATCCCTTCAACTGGATGATATATGTTTCGTCTCTCGAGGTTCAGACTCTTCAGGGTGCCGACTGCGTCCAAAATAATTCATAAAAATTCCCAAAAGACAAATGCCGTAAAAGATCGTCGTAGAACTGCTAGAAAACGATCACATATGAAGGTGAGAGCATGATGTTTTGTGGTCGTAATATGAGAGCTAGATGGAGACCTCTACATGTCCGGAAGAAAAGAGTCACTGATGCTGTGTACATTGAAGAAGTTTTAAATCCTGTTGTGCGCCTGGTCCCCGGCGCAGTAAACGACGGATTTGTTTTCATGAATGACAATGAACCTCATCATCGAACAGCAGCAGTACATTTTCTTGAAGAGGAGGAAATAACCAAGTTAGGGCGGTCAGAAAATTCCTCTGACATGAATATCATTGAGCATGATTGGGACATTCTGAAAACATGCGTCAAGAAACGAAACAATCCTCCTCTTACCCTGCGAGAACCACAAGATGCCACTCGTGAAGAATGAGAGAGAATTCCATAAGCCCAAATTGATCATTTAATCGTCAGCATACCAAATAGCCTACAAGCATGCATACAGACCCATGATGGAATTACTGGTTGTTAGTTTTATTGAAAGTTGCTTTTTAATAATTATTAAATTACTTTTGAAGACAATTGGTACATGGTAATTTTTTTACTCCAAATTAATAAATCAATATATAATAATTATATAGATAAATATATAAATTATATAGATTTTCAAACAAATAATATTTTTTTAACTGACATTATTTTAAATAAAACACCCACAGCGACGTTCCCTTTCAAAACCGCCAACGTATTCATAAAAAATTCACCATGCTAGAAACAGAAATTTCACCCCAGATACCCTCGCAGCTGTCCGACAACTTAACATGTTTCTGCATACGGGAAGGACCTGTAGGGTAGGCCCTCGGGACGACGTTTCTCCGGATGCAACTTTTACGTCCCATCACGTTCTGATCTGTCTGGTTCGTGTCGAGTCGAGAAGATAACTGACGTCGGTTTGAAACATTTACCATGCCCAAATCATAATGTTCCTTTGGTGTATAACATTTAAAACTCCGAATATACCGAGTACAACAGAGAAATGGACGATTTTGAATATCAAATGTCCCTCTCGTCTCTCTCGAACAAACGTCTCATCATACCGTAGTAACCACAAATCAGTAGAATAGGCACAACGCGCTTTTGCCTTCAGTTATATTAGGTTGATGTAAAAGTTCGTCCCGTTGAACTCACTCAAGGGGCATTCCGAAGCTTGTTGACTGTCATTCAAATTCATAAACCAACAAATAACAGCCTCATTTCAACTTCTTCAGAAGATGCATCAACTTATATGGTAAGGAAAAGATTTGTGAGATTCACCCATTTCTCATAAGCTTGAATAATGATTTTCAATCATTATTTTCTTCACCTTGTACATGTTTTCGTCAGTAGAAAACATCAAAGTCCAACCAGAAATAGTCTTCTTTCAATGCTTTGTAAAACTTGTATGTTGTGGATAAAGCTAACTCACGATAAGCCATGTCCAACATTTTCAATGATTCAATGCAAGCAATTTCGTTGTTTTTAACTCCTCTTTTTTTAACAGTCTGCTTATGCAGGACAATAAGCTATTAGCACGACACAACTAGACATATATAGAATAGTTCCATTAATCCACCTATCTTATCTAACCTAAGTTGTTAAGTCTTTTATGTGTAAACTAATACTAATTATAAGATTTATGTCTCTAAGTAAATATATTTAATAGGTCCGATAGTATACATCTCTTGAGTTTTGTTTCACCACAATGTAGAATTAATACAGTAGAATTTTATCTTCAAGTAATAGCTGAGATATCTGAGAATGAGTCAATACATCTGATTGAATTCAACTGACAACGGAAATAGAATAGATCTCAAGAACACAATCCCCCTATCAGATCATAATAGAAATTTGAGCTGTTTGCATAGTATTTGCAAACTGTCTTTCAACCTTTCTCTCCTGAAAAAAGTAATGAAGTATTTAGATGACCCATTCCAAATGAATCTACCCCATGCATCGTTTAAAATATCACCATCGCCATACTATTTATTCATACAGGTATCTCCGAATGTAGGTCTCTTTCTGTTCTCCCCATCTTTGTATGGTTAAAGCAACAACAAACAAACAACGATGATTAAAACAAGAGATGTTATAAAAACAATTATGATGAAAATTAACATAAAAAGGCATCACGGTTTGATCTCATAACAAGCAAATTACTACAAGAACTTGGTATGAAATGTTTCAATTTATTAATATATATTTTAACGCAATACTCCGAATCAATAATTTTCCTAGCAGTTGAAAAGTTAAATCGTATAGGCCTATAAATCTACTTCGAATGGCATCTAAAGTTTTTGAAAAAATATGGGCAGGTTGAGACAACTTATGGAGGAAAATAAAATTCTTCCCGAACATCAGTTTGGATTTCGAAATAATCATGAAACAATAAAACAGGTCCTGCAGGTACTGTTCTGCGGCTTTCTTATATGTATCACAGGGTAAAAGAATAAAGTGTGATATACTGGACTATTCTGGATAAACTGAAAAACTATCTTCCATACCCCCACTACTAATTATACAAATCTTGCATCACCACTAGAGCAACAAACCAAACCACGAATAGGCTGATGATATCCATCCCATCAAGTTTGGTGTCCCGCGAGAGAGTGTACTAGCGCCTTCCTATACGAAAGTAGTCTGAAAAGTTTCCAACAAGTATTTTTTTACGAATGTGATGGTCTCCTCCTTCAATGGAAATACATGTTCTCCGAACGAAACTTTGAACCTAGGAAAGAGAAAAAAGTCCTTGTGGAGCACATCTGGTGAATACCGTGGGTAGTCAATAGTGCTATGGTGACCACTGAACGGTGCGTTGTCTTGATGGAACAAAACTTTCTTTTTCTTCAAATGTGGCCGTTTTCCCGCAATTTCTTCCTTCGACTTATCAAGTAATACGTAGTATGCCCCTGTTACTGTTTTTGCCTTTTTTAAGATAGTCGATGACAACTCCATGACTATCCCAAAAAACAGTCGCCATCACTTTACCGGCCGATGGAATAGTCAACGCCTTTCTAAATCAAATCAGTCTTCGCAGTGCACTATTTCCAGTGTGTCTTTGTTTCAGGAGTGTTGTGGTGTGTCCAAGTTTCAGTTATTAAACGACACCAAAACTATGACTTATCTCGCTCAAACTGCTTCAACAGGACTTCAGAAATAGTCATTCGAACGCCGATAACGCGAACGCGTTTTTGGTCCTGAGTGAGGAATCGCAGTATTCCAAGCATGGTTAGCTTTTTCATGCCCAAACATTCAGTCAATATATGACAAACACGTTCCTTTCGAGATGCCTATATCCTCTGCTATCTCTCGAATCGTAATTCGAGCGTCGTCTAGTACCAGTTAGTGAACTTTTTCAATGTTATCGGCAGCGGTTGCAGTTTTTGGGCGACCCTAACGTTCATCATCAATCAAGCTGGTACTGGTGGTGACCACGTTTAAATTCAGGTGCCCAAAAATTCATGGTCCCTGTAAAAAGCATCCATCTCGGCTTTAATTTGCGTATGCGTATTGCCTTTTAAATGTATGGTAAGAATTTAATGACGGCTTGATATTCGATTGTTTTTTTTTCATCTTTACAAAAATACTAATATCGACTCACATAAATGCTTTGATTATAAAACTAACAGGAAGGAGCCTTGTCTATCTTAATGCTCGTATAAATGGAGACAGAAATGGCCATATTGAAACACCACAGATGACTCAATAATTAGTGCTGAATATGGTAAATGTACGGGAATACTATTTTTATGTGTTCTAGTGTAAATACATATTAATACTTATTATACTGACAATAAAAGCAATAATATCGGAAGTAAGGTAAACCCATAAAATATGGTTAGTTGTCCGTCTTGTAGTAAAATTACATAGGTAAATGCTTTTAATTGTAAATTTGTCAATTATTTATAAATAAAAACGTATTTTGTTTCATTAACATTTTAAGGTTATGAAGTAAACATATCACCTGGTATGTATAGGCATAATCAAATTGATTTAGGTAAAATAATATAATTATATTAAAGATAGTGATTTTCTTTTAGAACTTAATTTTTTAACGTATGTTTGATACATATAAAACATGTTACTTTACTCATATAATATATAAAATATATCTAATCATATAGAGTGTTGCCTTTTTATATAATCCTTTCCAGAAATTATTTTACTAATAAATATAAATATTACTTCCATTGTGATTTGGAATTCATGTTATTAAACCAGTTCATTTTTTTTCAAGATTTCCCAAAGATTCCAAATAAAAGAACACAGTGGATTAGTTTTATTAAAAAGCCTGACTTCCATTACCTAGCCTATTCCAAACCGTAGTAGGTTTGGTTGTTTAATGTTCCCATCATTTGGCTGAGGACTGTTTTGATCGAATATCTAAGGAAAAAATAAGACTACTACCAAATACTGTTCCAACAATTCAAGTCGACTGTTTAAAATATGTAATTTTTTTTATTTTATCATTTTGATAAACATCTTTCATAGCATTTACTCTTGAAAGTTAGTTTTTTTTTGGTTGTTGTGAAAATGTGTTTATTCTCGAGTTTATATCTAACGCTTTAGTTTATTTATTAACTATTTACACTACAAGAATTAATTATAATTGCAAAATCGGTGTAACGGATGAAAAAATTTGGAGAACATATACAAAGGTAATTTTGTTTAAGAATATTAATGAATATTACGGCTTCCTTTTTATTTCATTTAGGAATATATATATATATATATATATATATATATATATATATATATATATATATATATATATATATATATATATATATATAAATATATATATATATATATATATATATATATATATATATATTTATAATATAATTTTTAAATAATATTTATTTATAAATATTAATTTAAATATAATTTTTCAAAATGATATAATTTTAAAACAGAAGATTCCAATTTCTTAATAACTTTTTATTGTATTGGCCACATAAAAGACACTTTACTCTTTGAAAAAATCGACTTTTCTTAATTAATGTAAATGTTTACATTTCTTTGCTGTATCTAGTAAGTCTTCATTAATTTAATACAATAACGATAATTATAAAATAATGTATTGTTTTAATCAACTGTAAACTTTTATCAGTTTCTTGTTTTTATTACAAATCGGAAACAGTAGTCGGCCATGTGCAGTACAGAATCATATGCTCCTTCCTGTAGTTTTATATTCAAAGCATAAATGACTGTTAAACAATAACCGAGCATCTAATATGGCTAAACTTTTCAAGGTTATCCTTTAACGCATGCGCAATTATATGACCAGAATATTTTTAACGAGTAACGCCATCTTCATCTGAGATGATTGAGAGCAGAAACTTTTCGGATTATCCTCGTATGCTGCGGATATATCCACTTCTAGAGTAACAACTATCGCTACCTATGCAGATGACACAACAATCTTGTCTTTACATGTAAATAGATCCAACTCTTGCATCGAGGAATTTGCAGGGTAACTTAGATAAAATTGGCTCAAAGAGTTGACGTATCAGGATTAACGAATCTAAATCCACATAGGTCTCATCATTTTCATTACGAAAAGAAACATTTTTTTCTCCCCTCTATAAATTATTATTATTATTATTATTATATATATATATATATATATATATATATATATATATATATATATATATATATATATATATATATATATATATAACACACCTTAACCCAAATACTTATCAACTAAAGTTAATCCATCGATGTCCTTTAGATTGTTCTACTGATTATGTTACTCCACTCGCGCACTATGCTCCGCTTTTGCACACAACAATATGTCACGAGGTTTAGTTCTCTTCAGTCTTCAAACATGATTTTGGTTGTCCAGCATTTGAACAGCTTCTGCATTAACATGAGGGCGTAGCCTGGCTCATAGGTCTCATCATTTTCATTACGAAAAGAAACATTTTTTTCTCCCCTCTATAATTTATTATTATATATATATATATATATATATATATATATATATATATATATATATATATATATATATATATATATATATATATATATATAACACACCTTAACCCAAATACTTATCAACTAAAGTTAATCCATCGATGTCCTTTAGATTGTTCTACTGATTATGTTACTCCACTCGCGCACTATGCTCCGCTTTTGCACACAACAATATGTCACGAGGTTTAGTTCTCTTCAGTCTTCAAACATGATTTTGGTTGTCCAGCATTTGAACAGCTTCTGCATTAACATGAGGGCGTAGCCTGGCTCATAGGTCTCATCATTTTCATTACGAAAAGAAACATTTTTTTCTCCCCTCTATAATTTATTATTATATATATATATATATATATATATATATATATATATATATATATATATATATATATATATATATATATAACACACCTTAACCCAAATACTTATCAACTAAAGTTAATCCATCGATGTCCTTTAGATTATTCTAATGATTATGTTACTCCACTCGCGCACTATGCTCCGTTTTTGCACACAACAACAATATGTCACGAGGTTTAGTTCTCTTCAGTCTTCAAACATGATTTTGGTTGTCCAGCATTTGAACAGCTTCTGCATTAACATGAGGGCGTAGCCTGGCTCATAGGTCTCATCATTTTCATTACGAAAAGAAACATTTTTTTCTCCCCTCTATAATTTATTATTATATATATATATATATATATATATATATATATATATATATATATATATATATATATATATATATATATATATATATATAACACACCTTAACCCAAATACTTATCAACTAAAGTTAATCCATCGATGTCCTTTAGATTGTTCTAATGATTATGTTACTCCACTCGCGCACTATGCTCCGTTTCTGCACACAACAACAATATGTCACGAGGTTTAGTTCTCTTCAGTCTTCAAACATGATTTTGGTTGTCCAGCATTTGAACAGCTTCTGCATTAACATGAGGGCGTAGCCTGGCTCATAGGTCTCATCATTTTCATTACGAAAAGAAACATTTTTTTCTCCCCTCTATAATTTATTATTATATATATATATATATATATATATATATATATATATATATATATATATATATATATATATATATATATATATATATAACACACCTTAACCCAAATACTTATCAACTAAAGTTAATCCATCGATGTCCTTTAGATTGTTCTAATGATTATGTTACTCCACTCGCGCACTATGCTCCGTTTTTGCACACAACAACAATATGTCACGAGGTTTAGTTCTCTTCAGTCTTCAAACATGATTTTGGTTGTCCAGCATTTGAACAGCTTCTGCATTAACATGAGGGCGTAGCCTGGCTCATAGGTCTCATCATTTTCATTACGAAAAGAAACATTTTTTTCTCCCCTCTATAATATTATTATATATATATATATATATATATATATATATATATATATATATATATATATATATATATATATATATATATATATAACACACCTTAACCCAAATACTTATCAACTAAAGTTAATCCATCGATGTCCTTTAGATTGTTCTAATGATTATGTTACTCCACTCGCGCACTATGCTCCGTTTCTGCACACAACAACAATATGTCACGAGGTTTAGTTCTCTTCAGTCTTCAAACATGATTTTGGTTGTCCAGCATTTGAACAGCTTCTGCATTAACATGAGGGCGTAGCCTGGCTCATAGGTCTCATCATTTTCATTACGAAAAGAAACATTTTTTTCTCCCCTCTATAATTTATTATTATATATATATATATATATATATATATATATATATATATATATATATATATATATATATATATATATATATATATATATAACACACCTTAACCCAAATACTTATCAACTAAAGTTAATCCATCGATGTCCTTTAGATTGTTCTAATGATTATGTTACTCCACTCGCGCACTATGCTCCGTTTTTGCACACAACAACAATATGTCACGAGGTTTAGTTCTCTTCAGTCTTCAAACATGATTTTGGTTGTCCAGCATTTGAACAGCTTCTGCATTAACATGAGGGCGTAGCCTGGCTCATAGGTCTCATCATTTTCATTACGAAAAGAAACATTTTTTTCTTCCCTCTATAATTTATTATTATATATATATATATATATATATATATATATATATATATATATATATATATATATATATATATATATATATAACACACCTTAACCCAAATACTTATCAACTAAAGTTAATCCATCGATGTCCTTTAGATTGTTCTAATGATTATGTTACTCCACTCGCGCACTATGCTCCGTTTTTGCACACAACAACAATATGTCACGAGGTTTAGTTCTCTTCAGTCTTCAAACATGATTTTGGTTGTCCAGCATTTGAACAGCTTCTGCATTAACATGAAGGCGTAGCCTGGCTCATAGGTCTCATCATTTTCATTACGAAAAGAAACATTTTTTTCTCCCTTCTATAAATTATTATTATTATTATTATTATATATATATAACACACCTTAACCCAAATACTTATCAACTAAAGTTAATCCATCGATGTCCTTTAGATTGTTCTACTGATTATGTTACTCCACTCGCGCACTATGCTCCGCTTTTGCACACAACAATATGTCACGAGGTTTAGTTCCCTTCAGTCTTCAAACATGATTTTGGTTGTCCAGCATTTGAACAGCTTCTGCATTAACATGAAGGCGTAGCCTGGCTCCGTGCTTGCCTGCAAACCTCCTGATTTCCTCTTTGACCGTTAAAATTCCTAAATCTCGATGAAGATCGGAGTTACGAATATACCACAGTGCATTGATTATATTTCGCAACACATTGTTTAGTTCGGAACGAGACTCTGAGGTGATCGGACGTGTTTGTCTGGTCACCATGGGGACAGATAGCAGTGTCCGTTGGTAGTCTCGGTCGCCGACGTACAGATCTGGCCAAGGGAGCTGACAACCCCGAAGTGTCGTCTCCGCCAGTCGGCACTTCAAACCTAACCCAGAGAATAAGTCTTAGCCCCGAAGTTGGTGAAGAACGAAGCACCGGGACCGGCAGCAACACCAAATCCTTCTTGCCCGGACTCGCTAACATGGAATAAACAGTGTAATACTGTAAGCAGAGGATGGACTCTGTGATGGTCGGATGCGTTGCGAGCGCGCTGGCCATCGTGGGGGCAGACGTCCATGGCTGTTGACCGTTCCAGCAGCGGGAGTCCGAACTGGATTAGGGAGCGGGCACCCCCCGAGGTTCGTCACGCAGGACGCGTGGCGACCTCAAACCTAACCAAGAGAATAAGCCTTAGCCTCGAAGACGGTGAAGATGAAACGCACTGGGACCGACAACAACACCCAGTCCGTCCATTCTGTGCTATCAACAACATCGAAATAAAACCACTAACACCGGTATAACGTCAAGAAAACAAAAAAGAGAACATCAAGAAAACAAAAAAGAGAACATCAAGAAAACAAAAAAGAGAATAACAAAACAAAATAGAACAGAATAACATCAAGAAAACAAAAAAGAGAACATCAAGAAAACAAAAAAGAGAATAATAAAACAAAATAGAACAGAATAACACCAAGAAAACAAAAAAGAATAGGCCAAAACACCACAGACACGAAGAAGAACCGAACAGCACATCAGTTCATTCAAAAAATCCAGCGACAACGACCAGCGTACCAACCAATCGATCTACGAATAAACTTCCACTGGACTCGATCCTCGCGGGTCGTTTCCGAAGCAGTAATCACTTCACTTCGGTCGATTAATCTCGACCAGTACCGTATGGTATTAACCGCGCCAAAAGGACGGCGCATAAAATCCAGATTGCGACTGACGCGAAACAGTGGTAATCGTAATAAGAGAACAAAAGTAAGGGCCTCAGGGTCAACTTGACACACAGGATATGAAGAAGAAGAACACATTGTTTCGGAATATTTGTATTGTTTTAATATTACTCTCCCTAGCACATCTCCACAACTGGATGTCATACAGCCACACTGGTTTTAGGATTTGATTATAAATCAGTCTTATTATTTATGGTCATCTTGGAATTTCTTCCTATAAGCCAACAGTATTTTTTATGTTTGGGGTCAAGTTCAGCTCTCTCCTTTTTTACATGCTCTTTCGACCTTAGTTTGGCATCAAGAGTCATGTCGAGGTATTTGGTATTCAGCACATACGGAACTGTTGTACCATTTATTTTCTAGAGGAAACTGCTCTGTTATTTTCTTGTTGGTAAAGTTAACATGTGTTGATTTCAGTTCATTGAGCTTGATTTTCCATTTTTTAGTCCAAATTACTATTTGATTGCTTGCTGATTGCAATTTTTAGTTGAGGTTTCTATGTTTTGGTCCACTGTTAGTCAGCAAATGTGGATATTGCAGTGTTTTCCAGAGCTACTAAATCTCTAGTATATAATAGATAAAGGACGGAACTGAGAACGCTTCCTTGAGGATCTCCTGCTCTTATTTCTTTCAAGTATATATCTTCTTGCTTTATTCTGACAAGTCTGTCCGATATATATATATATATATATATATATATATATATATATATATATATATATATATATATATATATATATATATATATATATATATATATGGATTCTAGGTTGGAAGCAATAAACAACCTAAGAACTGAAAATATAACTTCAGTTACTGCAAAAGCAGTAAGCAAACAAATAAAAGAAACATGTCCAGCAGTTCAAATTAATCACTGTCAACTTTCCCAAGCCCCAAATGCCAATGTGCTTTTACAGAGGGCTTTTTAACAAACATAAGGAGATTGATCTTAACAGAAAATTTGAAACAAACTCTTTGATCGACAATTTTATGCTTGTTAAAAATCGTAGAGCATTCTTGAAGTGTTGAAGAACTGCAGCCAAACCGATCAACAGATGGTGCCAAAATTTAAGTTAATAGATGACATTGGCACCAACTTACAGCAAAAACTTTTTTATAATACTTTTACGGATTTTTCATGCCTTACGCTTTTTTTTAAAACAATTTACAGTTTTCGATCGTACTTCAGAGTAAATAAGAATTATTCTGCGTCAAATTATTTTTGTTTTACTTCATTTCTTTTTTTTTTACAATATAAAATTTGTCAAACAATGTCAAAACAATCTCAGCCCCGAAAAGGTAATTGAACGTAGGAACGTTCAAACACCGAAGTTTATTTTTAATTAGGAAAAGACAAGAAACGGTACGCAATGATTAGCTTTAAGAAAAGGCTATTTGCCCAGTTGATGATTATTTGTCTGAGATAAACGGACGTGAGACGACATCAAAACGAATCGTGAGATACAAACGTTGTTTTCTTCTTTAACTCTTTTTCTAGTTATTGGAAACCTACGAGAAAAAAATCGAAAATTTCTCTTTAACAAAAACACATTCAAATTTTTTCGTGTATAAATTTTAGGTATGTAATAGTTGAAGCGGTGTATCTAACATACAGGAATGAGTATATACATTGAGGCAGATAACAGAGAAGTTATTAAAAAAGAGGAAATTTGTGTATGTACAATAGACAAAGAATTTTCCAGAGTGTCAGAACGCTGAACGTTAGAAACTCATTCCGTTTCTTTTTCAAATTACTTCTCGCCAGCTTTCTCTCTATCTGACTTCTTTGGATGAATGTTGGAGAGATGTACTAGTTAGGTCTTTAATTTGGTTTGTTCATCTTGTTGGAAGTCTGCCAATTAATTTAGAGCCGTCCATCCGTCCCTGTACCACTAGTCTTTCTAGGTCATTTATTTTTTCCTTTATTTGAGTTTTTCGTCACTATCTAAAACTCAAAAAATATCAAAAATACCTGTTCTTATTAAATACCACATATTTTCAATTAGAAAATGATTATTATCAACAAAATTTCGGAATGGCAATGGGTTCTTCTCTTTCTCCTTTGATGAGTAATATTTTTATGGAGGAACTCGAGAATGACATATTAAATAAATCTCTTAAAAAGCTATTAATATGGCTTAGGTATGTTGATGATATTTTTGCTATATGGCAACATAGCATTGACGATCTAAATATTTTTTTACAAGATATAAATTCTCGAGAGCTTACAATTAAGTTTACTTTAGAGATGGAGAAGGAGAATAAATTGCCATTACCCGACACTTTAATAATAAAACAAAACAACACATTAAAAACTACAGTTTAGAGAAAGCCGACAAACACAGATAGGTATCTCAATTTCTTTTCAAATCACTCAAAATCGGTCAAAATAGGAGTAATTAAAAGTTTATATGACAGAGCAATATTTGTTTGTACCGACAGTGTTACACTACAAAAAGAAACAAATCACATAAAAGACATTTTAATAAAAAACAATTACCCAAAAAATTTTAAACCGACAAGTTATTAATAACAATAATAATAACTCTCAAACAATTAACCTCACAATTCCTTATATCCGCGGTATTTCTGACACAATTAAAAAGGTAGGAAATAAATACAACATAAGAACGACATTTAAAACAAAAAATACTCTTCGATCTCTATTAACAAAGACTAAACCAAACAATATACAACAAAATACCAAAAATGTGGTTTATAAAATTCCCTGCTAATGTGTAGAGTTAGAGTAAAAGAGCATAAAAACATTCTTAAAAAGGGCGATTTTAATAAATCTAGAATTTGTCAACACGCATGGGAATAGGGTCATAAAATCAATTGGAATAATTCCAAAACGGTATTAAAAGAATCGGTAACAAAATACAGAAGATTAAAAGAAACCGCTATAATTAATTTAAATAAAAATAACTGTATTGCTATGCCTTCGGTAGATTTAAGTTCAATATGGTTCCCGATTCTAAAAAATACAATTAAACACATTTAAATATTTGAATACACAATCAGTACAATAAACAATCACACAGTAAACTTTACCTATATATATTTTTTGGTAGTATGTCACTGTCATGAAAATCTATTGTTGTCAATGTAAGTATCGTTGACATATACAAAAAAATATATTTACTTTCACTCGTTACTTTATATATTACCAATTAATATAATTTATTTTTTAGTTTAGTTTTGAAAAAGCGGGAAGAGTACCCTCCGAAACGTTAACGTGAAAAGTTTGTAAGATTTTTTATAACATTTTTATATCTTTAAAATTTTGTTCGTTAGGGAAATTTATTACAAAAAAGAATCACTGAGAAATTTGTCTCCGTTTGGTTTTTCGTTTTTACCCAGCGATTCTTTCTTAAGGTCTTGTTTTTTAATGGTTCATGTTTCAGCGGAATATAACAATAAAGGAAAAACTATTTTTTTTACAATACATTTTTTCCAGCGGCCCTCCAATTTATTTATTCCATATCTGAATTTATATTTCATCTATGAAAGAAAATAAAAGTTAAGTATTGGGGTTAGAGGCGAATCAGCAACTGAGAAGGCTATTTAGCGACTGGACCAAGTTGTAGGTCCAGTGGGTTCCGAACCACGGTCATCAGCTACCGAAAACCCCTGTCAGCACCCCCCTCGGGTATTCAACCCTTGGTTTTGTGCTTAACCGAAAGTATCTCGAGAAGCCTATCGATTGGCGAGTGACCAAAGTAGAAAACCTCTCAGAAGGCATCCGGTCTTACCCAGCCTCGAACTGGCGTAACTGAGGGGTGATTCCTTGTCAGATTTTACACTCTTACCTAGAAACATTCACAAGAATTTTAGAAAAACTTTTTTGCCTAGTACGGGATTCAAACCTGCTCCACATTAACGGCCGTATCGTAAAGCTAACGCCTTAGACACCACAGCTAATGTGGCTCATTTTTTGGAAATCCTTCAAAATACTCATCTACGGCTGCTATAACTTCTCCATTTGATATAGAAAATCTCAAAACATTCTTACGTGAAAAGCGTAGGGGAACAGATGAGAAGTCAAAGGAGGGCAGATATTGTGTAATATGGTATTGGAATATGGTATGGTATTGTGGTGGCCAACAATTCGTAGTGTAACTCTTTCAATTTGGCCATTGCAAGAACACCTCTGTGAGCGGATGCATTATCTTGATGATTTTTTTTTATTCGCTAAACCCGGTCTTTTCTCACGAATTTTTGCATTCAATTGATCCAAAAGGTTTGAATAATATTTGTTTGAAAGTAATCAGTTATAAAATGCCTTTTGCATCCCAAAAAATTGATGCCATAACTTTTTTGGTCGATTTTGGACACTTTGGCTGTTTCGGAGCTGAACAACCGGGCTCAGTCCACTCTGCGGTTTGTTGTGACAGTTCAGGATCATAGTGGTAAACACAAGTCCCATCCATAGTTACAAAGCGACGTTTAAAGTCTCTTTTATTCTTTCGAAAAAGATACAAATGTTGGTTACAAAGTCTTACTGGAAGTAGTTTTTGGTCAGAATTAAAAAATGCGGCACCTATCTAGCCCACAGCTTATCAAGCTCAATTCCTTTTCCAAAATATGAAACACCCGTTCAGTTGAGATGTCCATAGCCTTACCAATTTCACTCATGATGACATTGTCTGTTATCCATAACCATATCATGTATAGAATTAATTATTTGTTCAGTAGTTGCACTTATTGGACGTCCAGAACGAGGATCATCATCCAGGCTTGTACGGCCACGTTGAAACTCACCTACCCACTTACAAACCATTGTTTTTGAACCTAATACATTTACCATTTCACTTTGAATTTCCATTGCCTTTAAACCATTTTTTACAAATAATTTAACACCTGCACAATTTTTAATGTTTTTCATTTTAAAAAATAACACTAATACGTTTACTTTAAGCTGCTGTTTTTGTACGAATGAATTGAAAGATCGACTTGAAACGTCACATATGTGCATATGAAGTATAAAACATCAAAATTTAGTAGATTATATAGTTCTTTAACTGCTATATCTTAGAGGGCACATTTTTCGTCTGTTGGTGGTTAGACTCATCAGGGTACCGACGTATGGTATATACGACGTATAGGGAGTTCCTCTGCAACGTCAAACAACCCATATTTTCGCCGCCTTTTCGTTGGACGCAGTCCAAAGAAGTCAAAAAACTGCATATATATATATATATATATATATATATATATATATATATATATATATATATATATATATATATATATATATATATATGTATATATATCCTTCCTTATGTTGAATGTTTTTACTTCATTGTGTGGTTAGGACCAAATAATTTCCTTTAGTTCCATTACTGCCACCCATAAATTACTCGAAGGTGTACTACTGGCGATTTTTTATCCTGTAAATTTCCCCATTCTTTGCATCCAAATATTCTCTTGGACATTTTGGTAAGATTAATGCCCGCATATTTTACTAGTCCACTGTTTGTTGGTAAAAAAGCGGTTTTAAATATACATATATATATATATATATATATATATATATATATATATATATATATATATATATATATATATATATAACGCAATTAAAAAATATTTCAAATAACATAGTGACATAATGCCGAAAAACTATATCTCGGCATTATGACGTTATTTTAATTTGCAAATAATGTTTAATTAAATTTAAAAGAAACAATATAGAGTTTAAGTTTTAGGAAATCAAAGTCGTGAAAAATCCACTCGTGCCTCATAAAAAATTTTTAGGTATTTCATATAAGAGGGTCGATCAAAAAGTTCTCGACCTGATAATTTCTAAAATACTTCAACTTGATTACCTCGAGCTTCTTAAACAATGATTCGCGACCACAAATGGGGCCTCGAAGCGAAAGCCTACTGTAAGTATTCACCGTAGAATGGCGGGAGTTGAATATATATTGTTCAACAAAAAAAATTAATTATTGAGGATAAATGATGAAGGATTGCGATCTGCTATCAACATGGCCAGTTGACTTTATGATGCCATCCAGTTGAAGGGATAGGTAGGGCTCCTTCCCGGTCAAGCAACCAACAAAAAAAAAAAAAAAAAAAAATATATATATATATATATATATATATATATATATATATATATATATATATATATATATATATATATATATATGTATATATATTGTTCAACAAACAAATAAATAATTTATGTTTTTTTCTGTATTTTTATTTCATATTTAACCTTGGGTCACGTAAACTCTCGTGATGAAAAATGGGGTCATATTTAAAAACAGTTTAAAGTATGCTGACTTATACCATCTCCGTTCCAACATTTTAACATCCTTAATATAACGAGGTTTGTCCAACTCTAAAAATAAATACTTGTCTGAGCTTTAATCTCCTCACTTGAAGTGAATCTTCATCCAGTAAACCATTTGTTCAAATTTGGGAAGATGAAGTAATTACCAGTGGTTAAATCTAACGAATACGGAGAATGTGGAAGCGTTTCGAAGAGTAGACCACAATATTTTCTGCAACAATGGTAAAAGGGCACTTTCTTTGTGGTCAGATGTGAAAGTTTAGCTTAAATAGCACAGTCTGGTTGGTAAATTAGTCAAGCAATATACTTCCTTGTATTGGTGCTACCATTTTGCAATAAGCACCATACTACAAAAATCCCAGAAAACCGTAGCCATAACTTTTCCTGCAGATTAAACCGTTTTCACTTTTTTCAATGCACTTTCACCTGCTCCTACCCACTGTTAATATTCCTGCTCGCCTTTGATATATATTAGTAAATCCATGTTTCATCTACTGTTATCAAACGTCAAAGAAACTCAGCAATGCTCATTCGAATGAGTCTAATTGATAGCTAACAAACGCTGCATCCATCGAGCGGAAAGTATTTCCATACCCAAATTATTATTTAGAATGTAGTAAGCAATGTCCATGAAGATATTTACAAAGTCAGTAAGGTCACGTACCTTCAGTTGGCAATAATTTAAGACAACATTCGGTATTTCGATACGATTTTGTCAGTCATAAGGGTTTTTTGGTGTACCGAGCGCACATCAGAAAATGTCAAACCTTTTTGATTTGATCGCCACAAGCAGCAACTGAACGCACACATCTGAATATCATCTATTATCATCAGCACGCCAAGAAGTTTTCAAACTTTTCAAAGTTTTATTACTTTATCATTTTTTGATATTTACAGCAATGATATATTTGTCACATGTATTAGAACTTTTATTCTTTACTTTTTGTTATGATATTACTATTGATTGTATTATTTTTTCTGGTAAAATGTTGGAATTATTGAATTTTTTAACTATTGGATTGTCCCATAAATTTCCGACGTTTTTTCATTAAAAAAATTACTGAACAGAACAACAATTTTAATAACAAATTAACTAATAATGTATTCTTCGTCACTGTTTATGATCTGTCCCCACCTCTCGATGAATTTATTGATGCCATTTTGCCAGAAATTGCCAGGCCTGGACTCGAAGAAGCCAGTTTTTGAGTTTTTTACAACGAGCTGAAGAGGT
This sequence comes from Cosmopolites sordidus, assembly GCA_031761425.1. NCBI lineage: Eukaryota > Metazoa > Arthropoda > Insecta > Coleoptera > Curculionidae > Cosmopolites > Cosmopolites sordidus. The sequence continues at coordinate 1,096,920 of JARFXV010000073.1, forward strand.
TGGCGCAAGATCTTGAGTGTAAGGCGGATGCTGCATAACCTTCCATTCGAGATCATTCAGGTCCTTCTTGACAATGTTTGCTGTTTGTGGTACATTGTCGTCGAGCAATATGACTTGCTCTTCGGGTCGTTTCAGTTGAATAACGTTGGTCGATCGTCTTATTTTTCTCTAACACTTCCCAGTTTTACCAAACACAAATCATGGTCTTCTTGGTATGGTGATCTAACATAACTCTCGGCTTTCGCTTATCTCCTGTGACCACCAATTCCTTCCTTGGCTTCATACTGACGTAGAGACAGCATTTCTCAACTCCCGTGATGATTCTGTACAAAAATCGTTGCTTGAGCAAACTCCGAGATTTTGATTTTATTAAAAAATATCGGAAGATTGTCGCAAGGTCGCAGTCTTCTTTGCCAATTCTCCGCGTGTTTGACAGGTCCTCTTTCAAAAGCATTTTAAGATGGTCCTCATCCTAAGACGGAAAGTCAACCAGAAGGGGGCATGTCGTCCAGATCAATGTTGCCATTTGTGAACTTAGCAAGCCAATTTCAAACAGTCCGATCGGCTATAGCGTCCTCGCCATAAACTGCGGATATGTCTCAAACTGCTTCGACAGATTTTTGACCACGACGAAATATAGCAAGGGTCGAAAATTAAGTTTTTTGCCGTCTGGAATTTCCATTTTGCAAATTTCCAAAGCCTGAAAGTTGATTAAAATTAGTTGATTAAAAACGGCTTTTGAATGCGTATACACTTGGCCAAAATAAAAATCGAGGAAAAGGAAACAAATTATAAAAACGGACAGAATTTATGGAAAATTTTATTAAATAACAACTAAAAATATTCAAAAACAAGGACATTTATTCCGGCTACAAACAAAAATTTGCCCATTCCTTCAGTCGCCATCAAACGTCAACAAGCGTCTTCCCAGATCGGTTTCTGGCCTAAAGCCGTCATCAATCTCGAGCTGAAAGCTCCAAAGCAATTGAAGGAATGACCAATGATACCATCATATACATCGACCATATCCAACATAGGTTATAATTTAATGCACTTCGCGCCATCTTGTGGTCCGCAATGGTATTATTAAAAAGCTAGCTCATGGAGAATAATGAACAATTTGCGTGAAGAACTTATTTTTAATATTCTCCATAAACCCAATATGCAACTTTTCATAAATATTAACTTTTTATAAATAATTTTGAAAATGTATACATTCTAACGATATAACAGTCCTAGTGCCGCCACTGACGAACATTATCCACCCTTCTCGAAACAGTTACACGCGCAGCAAACAATGCAAAATTTTATTTTAAAGTCCACTCCACAACCAAGTCGACCAAAAACGCGATCGCTACCCGAAAAACAGACAAAAAATAGTGGATCCGCGCTGAAAAGCCTAGCTTCCCATTTCCGAATTAAATATGCATATTTTCGTCCCGAGTGCCACTTATAATATTTAAAATATTTTATTTCAGCAGCAGAAACGGACGTTATGCTGCAGGGATAATATTTCTGAATTACGGCAGGAATGGATAAAATCCGTTTTGAGGACCGTTAAACGAGAGCTTAAAGCGCTCACGCATATTGTTCAGTGGAGTAATCGAACTATTCTGTGTACATAGTCAGAGTTGTTCACGGTCGTTTTCCACTCGGATTAATTTTATTTTTACCCAGTGCATTTTTCTCCGAATTATCTATTTTGTAGACTTTACGTCGTCATTCGCGAAGAGAAATATATTACTTTTATTATTCTATTGTCTTCTATAAGAATTTGCGAGCTTTTGTGACGTAGATACAAGTATAGAGTGATAAGTCAGATAGGTTTCCGATAAATAAGGGTGCCATTGCAAAGGTGACCCATGATGGGCCAGTATAGTGGTCGCCATGATGCTTGTCAAAATCTTTTTCCGATCGACATGTTTCATTTTCTGGAAAATATAGACCTCTAAGTAGTTGCTGCTGCAACTATTTGCTTGGCTCGTGAATTTAAGTGTTGGCCGACAAGAGACATCTATTGAGAATGTAGAAACTAATTTATGTAACTGAGCAGTGTCAACTTGCAGAAAAAGCCTTCAGCTAATCAAAACTGCTAACAGTATAACCTAATTTAAAATTAAAAGGTTATTTTGTTGTTGTTACCCCTCAGTTACGGCAGTTAAAGGCTGGGTAAGGCCGGATGCCATCTGAGAAATGTTCTACGTTTGTCACTCGCCAGTCGCTAGGTTTTCTGATAAGACTTATGGGTAGGCACATAACCAAGGGTTGATAGCCCGAGGGGGGTGCTGACCTGGGTTTGTCGGAAGCTGATGACCGTGGTTCGGAACCCACGTTAAGCTGTAGGTCCAGTCGCTAAATAGCCTAGTTGCTGATGCGCCTCTAACCCTAACACTTTACTTTATTTTGTTGCGAAGACCTGTTGAATGAAAAGTCGGTGATTTTGGATTGTTTTAATGTGTTCTTTTTATGTTTAGCAACTGTTTGTTTTTGCAGAAAAAATATTTCTGGCTTTTTTATTGTCTTGGAATTTTAGTCTTTCAAAGTAAGTATGCATTTATTTATTTACTTACAATATGAGTGTTTGTGTATGTAACATTTGAGTTTCATCATGAAACACCGATTGTGTTTAGATTGCAATGTTTTCATGAGTTTTTAGTAAATTTTTTGTGTTTTGCTTTATAGGAATGGATTCAGAAGACTATTTTGTTATTGATAGAGTAAAAATGATTGATAGATAAAAAAACTGTTTTGGACATCCAAATAGCAAGTAATGATGGGTTGATGTTGACGGAGGATGAACTTCAATATGTAACTGACGATGAGGAATTGTTCCAAAGATTGGATAATGCCGTTCTTATGGAACTTCCACAGAGTGGCGAAATACCTTCGACTATGAACGAACCTTCTGTATCAGCAGATGAACCTCTTCCTGGAACTTCGGCAATCAAAATCGAAGAAAATATTGGCCAGAGTAGGCAGAACCGGTCTCTTAGGACACCAAAGGCTTTGGAAGAAGTCCGTGATCCACCAAAGTGCTCTGCTCGAAAACCAAATCCAGGTAAATCGAAGAAGTTAAAACTTAAGTGGAATCACAATGATTTGAAACTTGATAAGTCTGAGACAGAATTCAAGGAAAATCCGTTGCTTCTTTCTGCAATCACCAACCTCGATAGTCCATACCAATTTTTCAAATGTTTTTTGACGACTACCTAGTAAGTAAAATTGCTTCAGAAAGTAGTAATTATTCAACTCAGAAAGACCCTTCTAAGTCCAGAATAGTGACAAGTAAAGAAATAGATATGTTTATAAGCATCTTGCGGTTTTCCTCGATCTCAAGAACTACCAATGTAAAGGACACGTGGCTCACAGTGCTTGGCATTCCAATAGTAAAAGAAACTATTACTGTAAATAATTTTGTCTTTGTTCTACAATTTATTTTAACGATAATTTTAAAATGAAACCGAGAGATGACCCGGAACACGACAGGCTGTTCAAATTCCGTCCAATTATAGACAGCCTGAAAGCTAAATTTTTATCAGTACCAAAAAATGAAACATTATCGGTAGATGAAGAGATGTGCGCTATTTGTTTTATGTAACGATAAAGGATTTTCACACAAATTTGAAATCTATTCAGGGCAATGCCATCTATCATGTGTGCCAATGTAGTAATTAGACTGGCAAGAGAAATACCAAGAAATTTAAATTATTAAATATATTTTGATAACTGGTATTCAACTGTTCCACTATTTAGTTACTTAAAATCACAACGAATTTTTGCCATTGGCAAATTCAGAAAAAATAGAATCAACAACATGCCATTTAATCAAAAAAGATAGGAAATCAGTTGATGAGTATACCACTTCAGTTGAGGGGCATACTATATCATTAGTCATTTATTAGTCATTATCATTTATTAATAATAAATAATACTTTTGTAATTATAATTAATAACGGTTATTGTTACAATTATTAATAATAAAAAAATACAGTGTGATACCTAGGTGAGAACTTTTCTGTCATCGCTTCATTTCCGCCACTACTAATCTGAATGCCTATTGGTATTTCTTAGATAAAACGCAGATGGGCTTGTAAATTTGCTTAGGTCTAGTCTCATTTCAGAAGTGTAATGTATGACATTTATAAAAATGAAGTCGTACACAATACAACAACGCGTTATTGTATTGTTCAATTATTTTATGAAAACAGCCGTTCAGTGAAAAATGTTTTTAGAAAATTGCAAGATATTTACAGTTTGCCCAATCGTCAATATAAAGCATTATTAATCGAACTGTTTAAAAATTTCAAGAAACTGGTTCGGTGGAAGATAAAAAAAAGAGCAATATATAGTCATAGTGGTCGTTCACAAGAGCATATTAATTTGGTGCGTGAAAGTGTTACTGATGACCCAGACATTTCCATTGGTCGATGTTCACAACAATTTGGACTCAGTGAATTCAGAACATGGCGTATTTTACGAAAGGATTTAGCTCTGATTTGTTAATTGGATCAAAGAACAAACAGATGAGTTCACAGACAATAATTTCTCAAAAAATCATGTTTTTAAATAAAGCACATTTAGAAATTGGTAGCTATGGTAATAAACAAAAACACAGTTTTTGAGCTGAGGAAAATCCACGATTCCCGTGTGGGGTTGCTAGTCCTCCATCAGGAGCCTCCCCAGGTGGCGGATGGGGAAATGCCTCTCTAAAAAGTGTGGTACCGGGAAAATGAAATACCCGGGGTGGACCAAAACTAGCATGTTTCCCACGGGACCTCGAGTTGTCTCTAGGTTCGGGGATTGACGCCCCCGGGACTCGAATCTTTTCATAAGCTAAGCTGTTATGCGCATCGTGGTAAGGGCTGAGTGGCACCTGAGGATATCAAGTGTCGGAAACGGTGTCTCTGGAGTATATCCCGCCCCTCCAGTGTAATTAGGGTAGCCGGAGTAAGGTACACTGCCCCGGTGGTCAGTTCTATCATCCTTACTCGTAGGATTCCATGGATTTTTTATTTAATAATTCTCCCTTTCCCCTCATTCCAGGATCGAAAAGACCCAGGGCTGAATCTCCTTCTTCGTTACAAAGCTCTAATTTTGATAGATATTTTATTATTAGCAGAACAGATGATTCCTTTGAAAAAGTATCGCCATTCATTTTAGCCAAAGCCATATCCGGTTCTATTGGAGACATTGAATAAGCAAAGCAACTAAGAAATGGAACGCTTTTTCTCGTCACAAAGACTCTTAAACAATCTGATCTCCTCTGCAAATTAAAAAAACTGCATAAATATGAAATTAAGGTTGAGCCTCATAGAACACTCAATTTTTGTAAAGGAGTAATTTACAGTCAGGATCTCTTAGTTTGCAATGAGGAAGAAATTTTAGCAAATCTTGCTCCCTTCGGTGTAGTGGCGGTTAAAAGAATTCTCTCCCGTAAAGATGACATCCTATCTCCTTCACCCAACATAATTCTTACTTTTAGAAAACAAAAACTCCCTGAACGCATCAAGGCTGGTTTCATAGTACTAAACATCAAACCGTATATTCCGAATCCTCTTAGATGTTTTACCTGTCAAAATTTTGGACATGTTTCAGCTAGATGTGACTGTCTCGTAATCTGCCCGTCCTGTGGCAAATCTTCGCATGGAGATACTGCCTGCTCTCCGCCTTCTATATGTCCTAATTGCTCAGGGGAGCATTCCCCTCGTTACAAAGTTGCCCTAAATTCAAAGAGGAGTTTGCCAATCAAAAGCTAAAAACTTAGAAAAACTTTCATATTTTGAAGCTCACACGAAATTCCGTTCTCTAAACCCCTCTTTGCCTCCTCTTAACTCTTCGTATGCTACGGTCGTCACCAAGTCAAAGTCCTCGAATTCAGTTGCCACTCAATGTGATTTACCTCCGTCAAATTCCGCTGCTTCTCGGGGCCGTCTGGCACAGCCCAGGCTTCCTCCACCTCGTGAAAAATCTATTCCTCCACCACTCCACTTTCTTTCTCATATAATGCCCTTATCCCTCCTCATCTTTCTCGCAATCCTTCATCCTCTTCATTTTCCAACTCTCCACCTTCCAAACATATCAACCAAACCTCCTCTAACCTTTCCACCTCCTCTAACCTTTCCACCTCCTCTAACCTTTCTACCTCCTCTAACCCACTTCTCAGTCGGTCTCATCTTCGAGAGCTTCTTCCCTTACCTCTTTATCTAAATCTGCCAAATCATGTCGTCCTTCCAGTAGGCACACTAGCTAGATTGATATGGACACAGACTTAACCTCCAATCACTGGTCTAAATCTTCTTCAACTCACTCTAAAGCTAAATCTCAATCCAAATCTGTCTCTTCTTGCTCTAAATCCCAAGCCTTCTCTTCAGGAAGCAAGATTGTCCGCCCTACTACATAATCTCTACTCTCTTCCTCTTCAATATCATAATCCAATGGAACATTAACGGTCTGCTACATCGTATGGAAGAGCTTAAACTCCTTATTGGGCATTTTCACCCAGCTCTAATTCTTCTCCAAGAAACTAATCTTAAACCCTCTTGCAACCCTTCTCTAAAAAACTATTCCATCACTAGAAATGATCGGTTAGATGCCAATCGAGCTGCTGGAGATGTAGCCATTCTCCAGTGTAGCCTTTCTCATTCATCTATCGACATCTCTTCAGTTACCCTTACCTCTCCCTTAGAAGCTGTGGCAATTAGAGTTGGTCTTGATCGCCTCGTCACTATCTGTTGTCTTTACCTCTCCCCCTCTGACCCCGTCTCCTCTGAAGATTTTATTGACTTGGTCCATCAGCTTCCTCCTCCTTTCCTCCTATGTGGAGACTTTAATGCCCACAATCCATTGTGGGGTTCCTCCCATTCTGACACCCGTGGAACAATGATACAGAATGTTATTGATCAATTTAATTTATCCCTTCTCAACTCATTAGCCCACACTCATTTCAGTTCTGCCAATGGGACATTCTCCTGTATTGACTTGTCTCTCTGCTCTCCCTCCCATGTTCTTTCGCTGCTCTAGTGCCCTCTTGAGGACCTTCATGGTAGTGACCACTTCCCCATTATCCTCTCCGAAAGCAACTCTAATATCCCACTTCCACCCCGCAAAATATATAAAATATCCCAGGCAGACTGGGAGCTCTATAGATCCTCGTTTCAATGTCCCATATTTGTTGAAGGAGACTGTGATGGTAACATTGAACGCTTCACTCATGCAATTCACCAGTCGGCGGTACTAGCCATCCCTGTCAATAACCTTCATTCTTCCCGCCCTCCTGTTTCTTGGTGGAACTCAGAATGCCGTTCTGTTATTAAAGCCCGTAAAACATATCTCAATAAGTTCAAACGATACCCTTCAATGGAGAATCTCATAGCCTTCAAGAGGCTCCGAGTTCTGTCCAAACGTACAATTACTCGTGCTAAGCGAAACTCCTGGTCGCTTTTTGTAAACTCTTTTAATCAATGCTTTTCTAGCCAGGACTTCTGAACTAGAGTCAATCGTTTTCGTGCTAATTCCTGCGGCCACATCAATGGTCTTCTAGTTGACGGAAATTGGATCACTGATCGCACTCTTGTAGCTAATTCTCTGGCAACCCATTACTCTTTTGTCTCCAGTGATCGCAACCTCGGTCCCTCTTTTCGTCTCAGAAAAGCTCAGGTAGAATTTCTTCTCAATTTTCATGAGCATTCTGCCTCTCCACTAAATTCCCAGTTTTCTCTTACAGAGTTGTCTCGTGCCATTCGTCGTTGCAAACATTCCTCTCCTGGTCCAGATGGCATTCTTGTCCCAATGATATCGAACCTTCCAAATCGGGCTTTATCCCTTCTTCTCCTAATCTTTAATGATCTGTGGTCGACTGTATAATTTCCTTCTTCCTGGCGAAAATCTATCCTTATTCCTATCCACAAACCCAATAAATTTAGGACCTCTCCTCTAAGTTATCGTCCTATCGCTCTTACTAGTCATCTGGGAAAGCTGCTGGAGCGGATGGTACACTTCCGACTTTCCTGGTTTCTTGAATCTCACTCACTCATCCATGATAACCAGCTGGGTTTTAGACCTCACAGATCTACCCTTGACCATCTGTGGATTTGGTAAATGATATTTCGTTATCCTTCGCTAAGGGACATCATCTTATAGCAGTATCTCTAGATCTTAGCAATGCTTTTGACACAGTCTGGCTTTATAATATTGCTGCCACTCTTCATTCTTGGGGTGTGAGAAGTAATTTCCTGAAATACATCCAAAACTTCATATCTTTCAGGTCCTTTCAAGTTCCTGTCAATGACACCTTATCTGATTCCTTCCCCCTTGAAAATAGACTTCCACAAGGGTCTGTGCTTAGTCCTTCCCTGTTTAACATCGCTATAAATAGCATCTGCTCCTTCCCCCCTAACTCTATTTCCTTTAAACTCTATGCAGATAATATTCTACTCTATTACTCTTCTTTTAGCCCCAGAACCTGTGAGAGAGTTTTTCAACGCTCTCTTAACTCCCTCACCAAATGTTCATCTAACTTTGGCTTCTCCTTCTCGCCAAATAAATCATCTTCTATCCACTTCTGTTGAAAACGAAATTGCCCTCGTCTCCATTTGTTTTCCCTTTGCAACTCTCCTGTTCCTTCTGTCAACTCAATAAAATTCCTTGGCCTCACTTTTGACAGCAGACTAAATTGGAAAGAACATCTTTCGCTTCTTAAATCCCATACATCTCGAGACCTTGGTATATTAAAATGGCTCTTTCATCAAAAATGGGGCTGTGACCACCTCATCCTTCTCCACTTTTACACATCCCTCATCAAACCAAAAGTTGACTATGGCTGCATCGCCTACATGTCTGCCTCTGCAAGTTATCTCCGTCGGATAGATGTGGTGCAAAACTCGACCCTTAGATTAGCGCTAGGGGCGTTCAGAACCAGTCCCATTTCCAGTCTTCATTGTATTTCTGAAATTACACCACTCAATGTAAGAAGGTTGGATCTTCTTTTGAGATATGCAGTAAGTCTTAGATGTAGACCATTCATTCCCTCTCTCAATCATCAATCATCATTCTCATCAATCTTTCTTTGGTCCTCTTGATTTCCCCAACCAAGTTTTTTCTCAGCGATAAGAGTTCGGGCATGGCTCTTTTCAAATTTCTCCTTGACTCTGGTATTTCTTTGCCCCCTGTCACCCAATAACTTTCCCACACAAGCCGCCATGGTTACTTCAGCGCTGTGTCCCTAATTTCAGCCTTCTTCCATATAACAAACCTTTTTCTGGTCTCCCTTCTCCTGCTACCATCTTCCCTAAAATCATTCAAGACCTCCGACGTAATAACATCATTTACACTGATGGCTCCAAGTCAATCAATGGAGTGAGTTCAGCCTTCGTTCACGATCATTTTACTTGTGTTTTTCGTCTTCACACCTGAAATAGTATCCTTTCTGCCAAACTTTTAGCAATTAGAGAGGCAATTTCTTATATACTCTCCCGTCCAAATTCCAATTGGCTTATCTGGTCTGATTCCTTAAGTTCTCTTCAATCTCTTGTTTCTCCCCTACCTTCCCATCTAAATCCCAATCTAAAGGGTCAGTAGTACAATTCCTTTGGATCCCCGGCTACGCAGGCATATTGGGTATTGAACGAGCAGACTACTACCCCAAAATGGCTCTAAAAGAAAATCTTCCTATCTTGCCCCTTTTCCATCACCGGGATGCTTTCTCCTGCATCTCACTAATTGTTCAAGATATTGTTCAATTTGATTGGGATACTTGGGTTACGCCTCTAAGATATATACAGTGAAACCTAAATTCTTCGAATGTAGTCCCCCTCCAGCTCTTGACCGTCATCTTTTTGTAAAGTGGAATAGGTTTAGAATCGGGCACTGTCGCTTCTCACATGGTCATCTAATAAGTGGCGACCCTCCGTCAGTATGTACCTTATGTGGTGCTCCTCTTTCTGTTCGCCACGTCTTACTAGAGTGCCCTTCGCTATCTGCTCTTGCACAAAAACATAGACTTCCCAGAGACCTTCCGTCTATTTTGTCCCCTCATTACTCCAGTTCTCTTTTTGAATTTCTCCGACCCTCTTCCTACTTTCCTTTGATATAATCCATCTCTGTTATCTTTAAACTCCTCTTTCCTTTAAAATTTTCACCTACTCCCTTCTCTTAATTAAGCTATTCCATGCATTACATACGGTCTACTGCCTTTTAACGTTTGAGATCCATTGGAATATGGAATACACTCTATATTTCATATTACTTTCTTTATACACTTTATATACAATATTAACTATATTCAATTTTCATTAGTTCTTATATATGCACTCTTTATTATGCATACACTCTTTATGGGCTGCCAAATGGCCTCAGTTGCTGACGCGGCCCTAAACTGAAAATTCAAATTCAAAATCCACGATTAATTCATGAGAAACCTTTACATCCCAAACGATCCACTGTTTGGTGTGCATTATGGTCAGGAAGTGTATTTGGGCCGTATTTTTTTCAGACTGCTGCTGGTGAAGCTGTAGTTGTGAATGGTGTTCAATATCGTGAAGATGGTAAATTGATTTTTGTGAGCTGAATTGAATAATATTGATCTGGAGGATATGTGGTTTCAACAAGATTGCGCTACACCTCACTCTGCTAATGAAACAATTGTGAGGTTTATTGAGAGAAAACTTTCTTGGACGAGCTATTGCAAGAAACGATTATGTTAATTGGCCACCTACATCATGTGATTTGACATCGTGGTATTTTTTTGGGGTTGCGTGAAAAGCCAGGTCTATAAGAACAATCTACAATCTATTTCTGAACTAAGGAATGAAATTATTCGAGTGATTGACGAGATTGAGATATGGTTATGCCAAAACATTATCCCAAATTTTGACAAAACAATGGACGTCTGTAGAGCTACAAGAGATGGTCATTTGGCAGATATTGTCTTTCAGTATTTAAATGTCATACACTATGCTTCAATTATCAATAAAAAAAAATTGAAACCAGCGCAAATTCTGTGTTTTATTCAATTTAAAAGACCCTTCAGATGCGTATGACGTAAGTATGATAAAAAGGAAATGGTTAAAAGGAAGCTGGTGAATGTTATCTATTCACCGCAACGGAACAAGGCAAAATGATTTTATAATGAATGATTTTCAAAATATATTTCGTATGAGTAAGCTTTGGAGTTCATTGGGTATGCTAACCTTCCACATATATTACAGGTAAAACATGGAGAATCAAATTGCTGAGCTTCTCACAGATCCATCTGGAGAATTTGACAACTTTGTTCGAATGTGGTTTACCGACTTTGAATATCTTTTGCAAAAAAATATCGCTGACAGTTATAAAACAAGACACTGGATTGTGAGATACAATACCAGTCAAAGTAAGACACGCTGTAACTTATCAAGTCAAAATATCAAGTCAAATTATATCTCAAATAATTTCTGAAGTCTGCTTGGTACTCAAAGAAACTTTAAACATTTAGTCAAGGTAAATTAAAGACTATTTACTATTAACAAATTGCAATCACATTGCAACAATCATATCATATGTTCACAATCATATGTTCACATTATATTATTTATACGGTCTCACAAATGAATTACTTATTAAGTAATTAATAAAGTAGAAATTTAAAACAGAACAGAGTGCAAACAAAGTGGTATGCGCACAACAAGGGGAAAGTGGTGAAACATGGACAACTATCTGGCCACACCAACGATGGCAGCAACTGCGCACCTTGCTTGCGCATTTTTGTTCTCTTTTTATGTCTAAAGGCATCCTCCTCCACCACTAGCCAAACATGACCACTGCACGCTAGTGCCCAGCCATACAATGACCGGTAGCTCGCGATTGACGGATTGGCGACCCCTGTCTTAGAAAAACTTTTGGACATGCGAAAGTTATCAGTGCCGTAAGTGCCATGAGTACCATGTTTGCACAGTGTGGACCAAACATGCAATCAAGTGACCATGGTCTCATATCTATCTAAGCGTAATCCGAAATAGTTTCTGAGGCGATTCGTAACTGCTGATGAAACTTGAAATATACACCAAAATAAAGGAACAGCCGAAAAAAGGGATTGTACCCGGGGAAAACCACGAAACCTCCACGACCCGAATTGTGGAAGGACAAGTCATGGGTTCTCCACCAAGATAATGTGCCGGCTTATTCCGCACTGTCTGTCAAGAGGTTTCCAAATACAGCATCCCCAGTGGCGTAACTATAGGGTGGCAGGGCTGGCAAAAAGCCAGGAGCCCCCGGTCCGAGAGGCCGCGAGCTCAGAAGTAACCTAACATTTTTAACAAAATTTAGTCAAAATTATAAATTTTATATAAGTACTTAAAATCAATTAAAGTTAGACACAACTAAAGACCATATACAAATTAAAATAAAATATTAAGATTTAAACGCATTCATAAGGAAAGGATGTCGATCAATTTTAAAATGCATCCATTGGTTGTTTCACTTTTCGTCGGGGTACTTTGGTGGCGCGGGCGAGCTAGTGATGCTCGGGGAATTCCCGCATTTTGTTAACCAAGAAAGTACTTTTTTCGTGGTGTTGGCGGGCTAACGACGCCCAATGCAAATAGAGGCAAAGTAAAGTTAATTGTGAAACTTAGATATCCACATGTCTAGTTCTAGAAAATATCTAAGTGGGAGCGAAAAATGAAAGAGAAAGAAGGAGTCTGAAGAAAAAATAAAAAGTTACCTAAAATTAGTTTGTATGGAAGGCTATGACCACTGGAAACATATTGTAGACGCCATAGAAAGATACGAGACATCGCAAATTCACGTGGATTCTTGTGTTACGTATCAACAATGATGGATACATGGAACACTAGATGCAGAGCAAGAGTCCATGATTAAGAAGTCTTCAACGTGTAATTTAGCATTTCGCGGCCACAGAGAAAAGGCAGATAGCCATAATCCAAGTTTCCTAGGAAACTTTTTGAGTAGTGTTGAGTTATAAGCAAAATACGATCCGATTTTACAAGAATTGTTAAGTAAATCAAAGAGCCAGATAAAATACTTAAGTCCAAAAATACAAAATGAGCTCATTTATGTTCTGGTTCTAAAAATTGAAAATGCACTCATAAATGAAATAAATGCCGCACCATTTTGCTCGATCATAGTCGATACGACTCAAGATATTTCAAAAACAGATCAAATGTGTGAACTTTACCGTTATTGCGTGATCGAGAAAAACAAAAATGGAATCCCAAAGGCGTTCGTCATTAAAGAGTCATTTTTAGAATTTCATAAAGTTAAGGATCAAACTGCCTTAGCACTGTTCAACCAATTTATTAAATCGATAAATGACAAAAATATACTTCTAAATAAGTGTCGAGGACAAGGATATGATGGTGCTAACACAATGAAAGGCACTTATGATGGAGTTCAAAAACTCGTAAAAGATATCGAACCAAATGCGGTATATGTTCACTGTGCTGTTCACAACTTAAATCTGGTACTTAATGATGCAGTACGAGTTATTGATATGCAACCTTTTTTTGAAAGAGTTCAACAAATTTATAATTTTTTTGGGCATAGCATCAAAAGATGGAATATCTTATCAAGTTTTATATCTGATAAAGAAAGGGAATCTTCAACTTCGATAACATTAATAACATTGAACCCTACTAGATGGGCTGGACGTTATGATGCTATTTTTGCTTTAAAAGTTCGGTTTGTTGAAGTCCAAACAGCGCAAAGGAAAACAATTCTGTTAAATTGCAAATCAGATGAAATAAATGAAGCTATTTCATCAAGAAGGAGATCGAGAACTACAATTTTATTATGTTATTGGTGTTCCATTGCAAAATTCTACAAACTCTCGATGCAGCCTCTAAAGCACTTCATTCTAAAGCCATCGATCTTTCAAATGCCTTAAAACGTTTGAAAATTTACCAGGAAGAATTGGAAAGGTATAGACATGAATTTAAAAATTTAAAAAGGAAGCAAATAGTGTAGCAGAAAAATAATCTATCAACGCTGAATTTTCTAAAACTCATCAGAGGAAGGTGAAAGGCCATTTTAACGAACTTTGCGAAGATGAGTCTGATTTATTAATAATAAAGAATCATTTTATGTCGTACAGCTAATGTTGTTTGTTACAATTCCTGTGACTACAGCTAGTGCTGAAAGATCATTTTCGAAACTAAAATTAATAAAAACCTATGTAAGAAACTTTATGCGGCAAGACGGACTACGTAACTTGGCTATTCTGTCTATTGAAAATTCTATGGCCCGATCTTTAAACTTTGATGATGTTATTGATACTTTTACGGAACAGAAAGCTCGGAGAAAAGAATTTTATTAATAAATATCTTGTTAATATTAAATTGTTATTTCATTAAAATTATGTAATACCTATGCTTTTGAAAATAAAATTTATTAGATATTTAACTAAAATGCACACAATATTCGTAATACTGTCGGGTAACTACTTAAGTGATTTATTCAAATTAAATTACATCTGACGATTTTTACTGGGAGGGTCCCATCCAATGAATTTGCCACGGACCTCAGATGGTATAGTTACGTGACTGCGTTTCCCAGTGTTAGACCATCCGCCTTATTCGCCGAATCTTGCGTCGTGCGACTTTTACCTGATTTCTAAGATGAAATCTGTATTAAAAAGAACAAAATTTGAGTCCGTTGAAGCCATGAAATAGAAAGCGGCACGCGTTCTGAAGGAACTGACAGAAGAAGACTTCCAGCATTGTTTCGAACAATGGAAGATTCGCATGGAGCATTGTAGGGATAGAAGAGGGATGTATATTGAAGGTTATAATAAGTAAATATGTATGAAATCAAAATAAAATGTTTTACAGCGTCAGTCTCGTTATTTAATAGTTACACCTCATATGACAGTACTATGTTACATTATTAGGCAAATTTCACGAAAAGTCGAAGAGCCTAACAAGCTCCAAAAAAAGACAACTTTATGTATATGACTTTTCTTTCTACCCTCTAGATCGTATAAACTAAGAGAAAAACTCCAAGAATCGAAGATAGAACCAAAGTTCCACGGATACGGAGGTCCTTCTCTAGATAGTTACTAATTTTGTTCTCACATCTAACGAACATTCTCACCATTCTCGAAACAGTTGAACAGACAAATTTAACAAAGCAAAAATTTATTTTAAATTCACTCCACAACGAAAGCGAGTCGAAAATGCGAAACAGATGAAAAAATACTCGAACCGGGTTTAAAAGTCCAGTTTCCCGTTTCCGAATTGAATGTACATATTTCCGTCACGAGTGCCACTTATAACATTTAAAATATTATTGTTGTAGTAGCGGGAACGGATATAGTGCCGCGGGGATAATATTTCTGAATTATGGGAGCTATGGATAAAATCCGTTGAAGCACCGTTAAACAAGAATATAAATCGCTGGCTTATGTTGCTCGGGCGAGTTTCAAACAGTTCTCTGTACATACACAGGTTGTTCACGGTCGTTTTCTAGGTGGATTAGTTTTATTTTGTCTTTGTTTGGAAGTTAATTGCTCTATTGACTTACGAGGGTCTTTCGAAAAGTTTTCGATCTGACAGAGATGACGCAAGCATGAGTAAATGGCAGTGACATTTTTCGAATATGATTCTTTAAATGACTTGCTGCAAAGTTTCAAGTGCTGGCATTTAGTTGGTTGTTTGTGGGCTTTTCTGACACTGAAGGTTAAACTGTTACCCCTAACAGACATATAAAAAGAGCTACATTCGTGCTCGGAACGGCCAGAAACCGCTAAGTTCCCCAAAATCATGACAAAACTCTACAATGTTGATGAAACAAAGTAGCAGAGCAAATAATGGGCGAAAGCAGGTAATAATATACAAAAAAAAACGAAAACAGTTCCAGGAAAGCCATGCAGGAAAAATCATGAGAAAAGTTTTCTGGGATTATTGATGTTTTATACTCAAACTCCCTAAAAAAGGTAGAACCATTACCAGCAAGTAGTTCGCTTTACTACTGGACCAATTCAAAGGCGTTATTCAAGCTAAAGTCTATATTTTACCAAAAAGAAAGTGTTGCTTCACCGCGATAATGCGCCTGCACATACATGTGCGGGTTATTGCAGCAAAACTCCATGACCTACGCTTCAAAGTGCTTCAAATAAAATTCTCTCGTTTCTGAAAATGTCTATCAAGAAAAACAACTTAATATTTTTATTTTTTATTGGATTTTAGATGCGGTAAAATGTTAGACACCCTCAGTTTTATAGAAAAAAGGACAGTTGTATTGATTCACTATAAACTCGTCTTGAAAGCATCCCCTAGACATTTTCAATGATATTCAAATCTGGAGAGACAGCAGGCCAATCCAACTTTAAAATAATTTTGCTCAGACCAATCCGATATAATGTTTGCCGAATGAATATTAAAAACGATAAATGTAAAAAATCAAGCAAGGTCTTTTCAAACAAAGTTCCGGCTAATTTCAAGCTCAGACCCGTAATTTGCATTAAAAACATTACAATATGTGTACAAAATAGTGTTGTCTAACTAGTTGTGGCGTGTTCATATATAAAAAATTTCATAGATAAATCTTGTAAAACTTTTAATACCAGACAAAACAGACAACTTATTAATAAAAATAATAATAAATCTGAAATAATTAACCTCACAATTCCTTACATCCGCGATATCTCTGACACAATTAAAAGATTAGGAAATAAATGTAACATAAGAACGACATTTAAACCAAAAAATACTCTTCGACCAGAACAGCAAAAATGTGGTTTATAAAATTCCCTGCTATTGTGGCAAATTTTATGTAGGCGAAACATCTACACCGTTAGAAGTTAGAATAAAAGAACATAAAAACCTTCTTAGAACGGGTGATTTTAATAAATCTAGAATTAAAAGAGTAGGAAATATTTACAACATAAAAACGACATTTAAAACAAAAAATACTCTGAAGATCAGAATACCAAAAATATGGTTTATAAAATTCCCTGCGAATGTGGCAAATTTTATATAGGCGAGACATCTACACCGTTAGATGTTAGAATAAAAGAACATAAACCTTCTGAGAAAGGATGATTTTAATAAATCTAGAATTTGTCAACACGCATGGGAATCGGGACATAAAATCAATTGGAATGTTGCAAAACGGTATTAAAAGAATCGGTAACTAAATGCAGAAGATTAAAAGAAACCGTTAAGTAATTTAAATAAAAATAATTGTATTGCTATGCCTTCGGTAGATTTAAATTCAATATGGTTCCCGATTCTAAAGAATATAATTAAAAATGTTTAATTATTTCAATACACATCACACAGCAAACTTCACATATATAATTTTTTTGGTAGTATGTCACTATCTATCTAAAAAATATTATTAACAACGTAAATATCATTGACATATACAAAATATATTTACTTACTATATTTTAGAGTATTATATAGAAATTAATATAAACTATTTTTAGATTCGTTTTAAAAACAGGAAGAGAAGACCTCCCGAAACGGTAACGTTCAAAAGTTTGTATTTATTTTAGAAAATGATTTTTTTAAATTTTTTAAAAAAGAATAAAACACTTTTTAAAAGGAATAAAACAATTGTTTGCTTCGTTATCTATCACTTTAATTTTTAACAAAATTTGTGTGACTATAGTTTCGTAAAACGACTTTTCATTCTCAAACACTACTTGAAAACTAAGGTTTTACAGCTGTTTATTTATTCTATGTACCTAATTTTATACTGTTATTGGGGTTAATTTTTTTTACATTTTAAATAGTGGGGAATTTCGGAGATCCGTCTGATCGTTTCATAGCTGTCCAGATGGATCTTTATTATATTTATAAATTTCAATAGTTTCTAAAATGTTTAATTTTTTGCTTTTGGGCGCTGTATGGAAAATTTTCAAATTTGTAATCTCGGGACATATATGTCCGGTATCTATGAAATGGTTCGCAAAATTAGAGTGTTGTGTCTTCAATATGTATGCAGATTTATTCTCTTTGTATCTGGTCTGAAAATTTCTGCCGGTTTGTCCTACATAGCAGCTACTGCACTCGTTGCAACTTAACATATAAACTCCATATTTTGTATTTGCTGATGTTTTATCTTTGGCATTAAAAATTAATTTACTGGTTAACTGGGTGGTTTTAAACAATATTTGCAAATTATGTTTCCTCAAAGAGCGAGGTATTTGTTCTGAAATTGGACAGAAATATGAAATTTTACAGTACTTTTTTTCATTTGTTTGTTTTACTTTTGGATATACTTGATGAATTAGTAATTGTTTCCGTTTTTTATTTATTAAGTAACTAATTTCTTTTTCTTTGAAAGCGTTATTTTGTGATATGAAACCGTTGAGATGAAACCGTTATTATTTGCTAATTGTTCTATTTCTTTTTAAAAAATGAAGTATCACAAAGTAACGGACAAATCAATCAATAATTTGAAAGAAGCAAGTACAGCAGAACAGTCCAAGTTATACTTTAAACTGAGGTTAAAACATCGCACAGCAGTACAAAACGCATGGTTCACTCAACAATGTTTAAAGAAGAAAGTGTATCCCAAATTTGTTCAATTCAAGATCAACGCGACCACAGTTTCTATGAAGAAAGCCCTGGATTCTTGCAAAACCACCTGGCTAAAAGAAGAAACAAGAAAATGGTTCAGTATTAGAGACAACTTACTCCTACATATTAAAGTACTGCCCTCTGAATTATCATATAAATTCCATCCAACTGAATTTGATATTCTAAACAATAAAACCATACAAACAATTTCACAAATTATTCATAAAAAATATATTAGACAATCACATAAGCTATTAAATCTAGCTAAATTACAGTTAAGTGACAAACAACCAGAATCTTCACCCAAATATAACTTCTATAAAAGATCCATTAACTTATCAAATGCGGTTTTCACAAATAATGAGATTAATTTAATTGAAAATGGCTCGAAATATAACCCAAATATTAAACAAAGTAAAGTTTTGAAAATTATAATATCTGAAGTAGAATTATCCCTTGAAAATATCCCTAATTCTAATTTTACAAAAGAAAAAATTAAAAGGACTCTAGAAATGAATCGAGAATACCACAACAAAAATGAAGACCATATTGTCAAATCCATTAATTCCAACACCATTTTGTCAAACGAAGATAAATATAAAATAGTCAATATGAATCCTACTCCTCCAAAACTGTACGGTTTAATTAAAATTCATAAAGAAAACTTTCCAATATGACCTGTAGTCTCATACACAAATAGCCCTTTAAGAAACCTTGCCTTTTACTTAAATAAAATCTTCAATAACTCTTTCTCGCCAAAACAGTCAATAAAAAACTCGGTGGACCTTACAAAAAAGCTTAGCAAACTATCTATACCAAAAAACGGGTTTCTAGCATCCTTTGACGTTAGCAACTGGTTCTCGAAAATTCCGAACAAAGATTGTCTACTATTAATAGATAATTTACTCATAAAAAATAACATCAATCCAATTATTAAGCAAAATATTTTAGAACTCTTTAACTTATGCATTAATGAAAATTATTTTCAATTTAATAACGTTTAACTTGGAACATAATTTTTTAAAAACGGATAAAGCAAAAAATATATTGTTTTGGTTTAGATATGTAGACGACATTTTGGTTTATTATACTGGAAATGACAGACAAATAGAAGGAACATTAAGGCATTTAAATAGTATCCATCCAAAAATTAAATTTACACTAGAAAAAGAACAAAATCAAACCATACATTTTCTGAATCTTTCAATATCCAAACAAAATAATAAACTAGAATATAATATCTATAGAAAACCCACATACTCAGATATAACAATTACAAAACAATCAATCCACCCCATTACACATAAATATGCTGCATATAAGTCTATGATCCACCGAGCTTTCACAATTCCACTATCTGAAAATAATAGAAAAATAGAACTGCAAAAAAATAAAACTAATAGCACAACATAACGGTTTCAAAGAAAAATAAATTAGTTACTTAATAAATAAAAAACGGAAACAATTACTAATTCATCAAGTATATCCAAAAGTAAAACAAACAAATGATAAAAGTACTGTAAAATTTCATATTTCGGTCCAATTTCAGAACAAATAGCTCGCTCTTTCCGGATATTTCCATAATCCGGACATTTGAGAATCTGGAGATTTCAGACTCCAGACATTTTTTTTTAATCCGAACATTTCAGCCTCCGGACATTTCAGACTCCGGACATTTCAGACGCCTGACATTTCAGTTACCGGACATTTCGGTTACCGGACATCAACAGGAATATCATCAGATATTTTGTTATTTTTTCCAGCTTTTCGTGGCCTATATTGTCATCTAGCGGTATTGCAACATCAATGATTGTTCCTTGCTTAACTTTTTTATTAGTCACAAGTATATCAGGACGATTAGCATTTATTTTTTATCGGTTATTATATCAGGATCCCAGTAAATCCTGAAATTATCGTTATTAGCTTTATTATTACAATAATCACTATTATTCCCATCATAGAGTTTGCTACCCATTTCTACTACCCACTCTGATACTTGTTTTTGTATAGTGTTAAATATTTTATCTATTGTGTGTTGAAACAATCATACACTTAGTTGTATGATAATTTAAGTAGTGGTATCAATTTTCAAGTTATTTTTTTCATTTGTGGTTTATGGTATATCTATGTTGAAAAAGAAACGCGATTGTTACTTGAAAAACTTGACAATAATAGCTGGCTGCCCATTTAATCGGTTTCCAATTGAATATACATATTTTCATCCCGAATGTCACTGACAATATTTAAAAATATTTTATTACATCAGCAAAAACGAACGTATTGCCAGAGAGATAATATTTCTGAATTACAAACAGGAACTGCTAAATCCGTTTGAAGCACCATTAAACGGGACTTTAAATCGTTCGCTCATATTGTTCAGTCAAATTTTCAACCGGTTCTCAGCCTATATCCAGACTATTTACGATCGTTTTCCACGTTTTCCCAAATCAGTTTAATTTCATCCGGTTCGTTTTTCTGAAAATTAACCGTCACGTTGCCCTTACCAAACCAAAACCTTATCCCATCATCACTTGTTCAGAAAAATACTTTCCTGCGATTGTTATATTTGCTAGTCCAGAGTTGGAAAAAGAATCGCACTAAAACACAAATTTGCAATAATATAATTCAGTGAGATCGTCCGGTTTCTCGATACAAGCACTCTTCCTTTCTGTGGGTATTAAAACAACTTAACCAAGAGGTACCCTTTTGTTTATTATATATACAGGGCATCCCTAGTTGTATAGACCAAACTTTACCATCGTATTCTACGACTAAAAATAATGGTACTTTGTCATGTAAATCTTGGTCGAATAATTCGTCCTACGCCAGATGCGCCCTACGACGTAGCTCCTCCTCCCAATTAAGACATCCTGAAGACGGTTTTTCAGAAATATTTCAAAAACCGTTTACAATATAAATATGAAATTTGGCCAGTGTTATAAACTTTGAACACCGAAACGAACTGGGTATTTCAAATTTAAAAATTTAAATCAAGAACGTAACATAATGGGGGCTCCAAGGTAATAATTGCCAAACACTTTTTATACTCTTATTTATTTATACCAAATATTTTTGAATTTTCATTCAAAATTATAAAACAGTTCTCTTAGTTCATCTCAATAAGATGCTCCGTTTTCGAATAAATCGCTATTAAACTTTTCGTGAGCAACACTATAAAATGCATCCAAACTTAAAACCTTATTTATTTTTATTAGACAATTTTTTAATTAAGAGGAATTACAAATTATAGAATTAAAGAATTAAGAATTATAATTATTATTCAAAGTGCATTCCTTCAACTTCAACACATTTCTGACACCTCCGCACAACAGATAGAGTGGCGTTGTGAATAAAATTTGGAGTGCAAATGTTCACACGCGTCTTGAATTCTTTGGACCAACTCATCTCTGGTATTTACAGGGGTTATATCCTTTAAACACCCCCCACCGAAAAAATCTAGAGGAGTCAGGTCCGGTGGACGGGTGGCCATGGTCCTGACGCTAACCTACAGATTCATAATTTGGGAAAATTATTATTAAGCCACATACGATTTTAGCAACATAATGTCTTGGAATACCGTTTCTTTGGAATTGGAATTTGGAATACCACTTGAAACCAGCATTAACTCCTTAAATTAAGGGGAACATTTTCGAGACTCTCGGAACATCTTCGAAACATTCGAAAACATTATCATTTAAAATCTAATTAAATATGGCTCAATTTAATCGTGGTGGAAAAATGTGAGGGCCTACAAAGAGTCCCGTTAAGAACACCACACCACACATTAACACTCAATTATTCTTGAAAAGCCATATGGCAGATTACGGGCGTAGCCAGGGGGGGGGGGGGTTCAAACTCCACCAGAATCACCAGAACCTGAAGAAGGACTACAGAATGATGATAATTTTAGAGCCCTGTTGCGGTTTGCAGCTGAGTCTGGAGATAAAGATCTGGCTGAGCATTTGAATACTTCACAGAAGAATGCCCTGTACACAAGCCCTCAGATCCAAAATGAAATAATTGACATTTGTGGTGAATTAATTCAACATAAAATAATTGAAGAAGTAAAGAAAGCCAAACTATTTGCGATTCTGGCTGACGAAACCACCGACATCGGACGTGTAGAACAAGTCTCGTTATGTCTTCGATATGTTGATTTTACAGATAATAAACACCATATATTTAAAGAGATGTTCCTTGAGTAAATTCTAACGGTCGATGTTTCAGGATCCGGTCTCGCAAATCTTATTATTACAGCTCTGAAAAAGCATGGACTTGACTGTTCTCATGTGGTTGGTCAAGGTTACGATGGGGCTGCAGCTATGAGTGGGTATTTGCACGGTGCCCAAGCTTATGTTCGCCAAGAATGTCCTCTTGCTCTTTATGTACACTGTAGTGCACACTCTCTCAACCTTGCTATTGCTGATTCATGTTCATTAGCAAATGTCCGAAATTGCATTGGGATTGTGCAGTCTGTTGGTTCCTACTTTCAACATTCTGCTCAACGCACTGCTTTGTTGAAAGAAAAAATTCAAGAGCTACTACCCGTCGGTAACCAAAAAAGCTTGCTCTCAATGTGTGAAATACGATGGGTCCACAAACATGAAGCTATTATAAGATTCAGGGAAATTTATTCAGCGATTGTGAATGCTCTCGAAGAACTCCAATTTAATCACAATAAGGAAACATCGCAACAAGCCACCCAATTGCTAAGTACGCTTCGATCTTCGGATTTTGTGATGTGTTTAGTGATTCTTATCTGGCAAGTATCTCGCCTACCCCGAAATCTAGTTTGGAATGCCTAGATATGTGCGATAAAAACCTGTATCCTAATATTTACACATTACTACAAATCTTGGCTACCATTCCTGTATCCACTACTACCCCAGAAAGGTCTTTCTAAGGAGACTGAAAAACTATTTACGAAACACTACAAGTGAAAACAGACTTAATGGTTTGGCTCTCATGAACATTCACTATGGAACAGAAATTCATGCAGATGAAGTAGCGGATATATTTAAAAGAAAACGCCGAAGATTTGTTCTTTAATGGTTTTAGATTTACGCAGAGGAATGAAATTAATTTAACCATTTCATTTAAAGTTAAGAAGTTTATAAATATGTCGTAATTTTTCCGATGAATATATAGATATTAAATTTCATGTAAGTATATTTTTGTTTTTTTTATTTACTTCAAACTAAACCTCCCCCCCCCCCCCCCAAACTAAATCCTGGCTACGCCCGTGGTGCTGATATCATGTAATAAGAAGAGTATTGGTAGACTCCAAATACCGCAGAACAAGGCTATGCGTGTACAATTGAACTGTAATAGGCATACAACGATTGAGCGGGCCATTGGAGGGGCTAACATTCGATTAATATATAAAATAAAACATAATTTGTTCCCCAATTATTTGAATAATTTTTTGATACAAAGAGTAAATATACATTCTTACGATGAACAATTCTAAGAACTTCTAAGAACAATTATGATGTACCAATTGTGAGAACTACTGCTCTCCAGAAGATATTGTTTTGGGAAGGTGTTTGCCTCTTCAATGGTTTGCACGCCCACATAGGGAGCGCCCCTAATGGGCATGTATTTAATAGACTGTTAAATTATTGTTTGAAGCAATAGAGTGTTTTATCATTTGAACAGTATTAGTTATTGCCTTTTGATTGTATTTTCTTTTGTTAAGATTTCTTAGTAGTTTTCTTACTTTTATTATTTTTTTTTGTATATTGATTTTGTTTTGTTACTATTAGCTGCAGATGCTAAATAAAGATTTATTTATTTATTTGCGTCATTGGACGTTGATTATTGCATATGCGTGCTTGTAGTTGTAATTGGATATTCACATTTCTTTTCGATAATCAAAATAATAGATCATGTAAATATTTTTTCCTATTTAATTATGAAAGAAGAAGACTTTTTTTTCTGTATCATATAAAAACTGTTTAAAAGCTATACAAGAACAATATTTACCATTTGAAT
This sequence comes from Cosmopolites sordidus, assembly GCA_031761425.1. Lineage (NCBI taxonomy): Eukaryota > Metazoa > Arthropoda > Insecta > Coleoptera > Curculionidae > Cosmopolites > Cosmopolites sordidus. The sequence continues at coordinate 1,121,435 of JARFXV010000073.1, forward strand.
TGAGTTTTATGACGTTATTACTAAAACGTCTACAGTGAATTAAAAACGACATATTAAAAACAAAAATGTAAAAATCTTTGAAATTATGACAGATATAGGAGTATAGGACATGTTTAAGAAGAGTAAAAATATTTTATCTTGGGAATATTGTAAAATAAAAAAATATTGACATTACCTTTAAAAAAAACTGAGAGATGAAGTTTTGAATTTTTTTCATGTATCTCGGTTATCCTGGACACCCTGTATAATGTAAACAAATTTTGTTTGCATTAAAAGTTAAGTCATAGTCTCTAATATTCCTACAAAAAATGATATGCAATGTATTCACCAAATCACAAAGTCAGTTATTTTTTATTTGTTAACGCGTGTTTCGCCAATTAATCTGAATTATAAATGAAATAATCTCCTGATGATGCTAATATGGTTAACGAAACACCCGTCGAGTAGTTAAAAATAACTGATTTGGTGGTAAATCTCTTTCACTTTAACATTTAGAAGAACAACTTCTAAATGTTCAATTCATAATAAACATTAATCCCGAACATACTATATTTTCGTATTTATTTTCTAACTCAGCTCCCTAACTTTCTCAATTATTATCTCAGGATGTTCCTTTCCACTCCTTCTTCCACTCGATTCCCCTCCCCTCACCACTCCCGCAACAAAAACGCGCCTTAATCCAAACATTTCGCCGTCTTTCAGCCACGAACGCTGAATTATATATTAAGTAAAATTACCGTATATTTAATTTCCACTTCAACGGAGCCGCATTCGTGGTTTATTTAAAGGAAATATGAAATTTTCCGAATGGGAATTCGTCATAGGGACAGATAGTCGGCGAAATAAAGATATACGGCAAACAGGATTACGTCCGTATTGAAACCGCTTGATTGTTGACGGGGAAACCGTCAGCTGCGTCTAAGCAGCTTTCGCAATGAGACGACACCGTTTGCAACACGGATATTTCCGCTAGACTTACGATTTCGGGTTTTATAATAGAGATATGTCGCAGGAATCGATGGAAAACATCAATCGTTTAAAAAAAACACACACTAAACAGAAAAACAACGAGCTCGGCTGGTTTAGTGACACGTATCCGATTAAAAAATCAAGCCACCCTTGCCAGCAACAAGTGACGGCGTGACATGAAACCGGAGTGGGATTTGTCAGAATGTATTCCCCGTAATGACTGTCTAGCTTCGGTTTTTCAATATTTATGGTTGCATATGTTTAGAAAATATTAAATAACTTTTTACGAGGGTTTACCGAAAACTTCTCAGCCTGATGCGAAGCAAGAACAAATGATTGGGATATTTGTTAAATATTTTACGTAAAAGTGCTTGCTGAATTCGTTTATTGAAACATTTGGCGTGAATCACTAAACTTGAAGAAATTTACCACTAAACACCAAATCATTTTTTTAAACTTTTTAAGATGATTTAATACAATTCTAAAACTAAACTATGAAAGCATGAATCGTGAATTTAACTAAGCGTTACATTAATAATTATAAAAGTTGACCAAATAGAATGGATCCTTTATCTCGATACATGGTTTTCTTCAATTTTTCTATTGAACGCTTTCATTCGCATCCAAAGCCCTATTATTATTTACACTTTTAACAAGTCTTAAATTACTAATTGTTCCAATTTTCAGGTTAAAGGAAAATAAGATCTGCTTGAGTTCTGTTGAATGACCTAACTACGTACTATGTTGTTTTTTAAGTTATGTCACAATATTCTCTACTTTAATTATATATGACATGACAACCGACATTATCAAAACACGGATCATATATAATGTTGGCATTTCCATTCTTTGAGATACTACCAACACCACCACTATCTCAAAGAATTAAGACACCATTCCTAACTTCTGAACAAAATAGTAGTAGTACCAAGTAGACCCTTGGTCAATATATCAGCTACCATTTCGTTAGTCTTCTGATACTTAATAATAATGACATTATTTGAAACACATTCTCTAACAAAATGATACTTCACATGTGTTTAGACCTTTTCTGAAATACTAGATTTGTGGCCAATTTATGTACACTCTGGTTATTATTGAAAACCGTGACAGAATTATTAAAACCTACTAACTCATTTAAAAGGTTTTTCAAATAAACTGCTTCTTTTGAAGCTTCACAAAAACCTATGTACTCTGCCTCAGTGCTTCTTAATGCTACTGATTGATTTCTGTTTAAAACTTTGCCATGATATTGGCCCCCCTGAGAGTTTGAAAAAATACCCTGAATAAGAATTTCTGTCATCATCAGTTGCCCACTCAGAGTCCACAAATCCTTCCAAATTACAATCATTAACATTGTCTTTTGAAAACATAACTTAAAATGCTTGGTACCTTTTAAGTATCTAAGTACTCTCTTGGCACAATGCCAATGGTACTTTGAATAGCATTTATTGAACTGACTTAAGTAATTCACTGCAAATGTGATATCTGGCCTAGTTAACACTGCTAAAATACATAAGGCTTACAATAACTTTCTGTTTGTAGAATGTCATCAGCATCAGCCTCGTCCACCACAAAATCTTCGCTTGTTGAGTTCACTTCCTCATAATCTTCAGACAAGTCATACTCTGAAAAGCTTTGATTGGAAGAGCCTTGAGACGAGTCTTGCTGATTCATTTCAACCCCCACTGAATCAGTTGATTCTTGTGGTTTAAAAACAGTAATTGTTTGGCTGGTTTAACTATCTCTTCAATGACAACATCTCTGCTTATTACAATCTTCTTCTCATCAGGATCACATAATCTATAGCCCTTTATATTATCACTAAAGCCCACTAAAATCATTCTCTTTGATTTCTTTTCCCACTTCAGACGTTTCTCTTTTGGAATCAAGACCATACCCTTGCTACCAAATATCCTAATCTGACTCACATCTGGTTTCCTGTTGTGCCATTTCTCATAAGGGGTAGTTTCAAGTCCAGCGACTGCAGATCAATTCTTGAGATACACTACAGTAGCCACAGCTTCAGCACATAAAAGTTTTCCAAGCTTTGCATCATTGGCTTTAAAACGCTTGACCTCCTCTGTCATGACTTCTTTCCGTAGTTCAGCATCTACTCGTGACATAGCTTGCTCCACAGACTCTGGATCACCCGAACACTGTATAGCTAACCTATTATTATATATATGTATAGCTAACCTGGTATTATTTGCCACTGTGATTTCCTTCACTGGTAGTTCTTCATTGACATTTTCGAGCCAGTCCTTCCTAGAGGTGAGATGAACACTACATCCCGAATCCAAATACCAATCTGAATTGTTAAAATTCCCTGTTAGAAACACTGTATTAAAGGCGTTGGATGAATTTTCACTGTATCTTTTATTTTTTGGACATTTGTTCATAAAATGCCCTGTTTTTTTGCACTTAAAACATGTAACATTTTAAATAATTTTTGAATTACTACTTTCACCTCTATTTCCATTGCTGAATCCTTTCCCTGCAAAAACATTACTGGCACCACCTCAATTCCCTTTGTCGAACGTTAAACTTACGAACGCACCGGCTGATGATGACTGATTTTCAGTACCACCTAGATGCATGTTCAGCAATCTCGATTTAATCGAATCTGCAGTATCATCAATTCCTGCATGCTCGATAGCAATTACCATTAGCTCAAACTTGTCGGTTAATCCAGCAAGTATTAAACTGCCAATTAACTCCTGACTAAGCTGAAAACCACATCTTTCAAGCTTCTGAGAGGTATCTATTACCTGGTTGACGTAATGCTCCATCGATTCGCAATTATCAAACCTTAATGATATTAATTTTCGTAGCAACCCGATCTTACGTGCAAAACCTGAATCCTCATAGAGTCTCCTCAACTTTTCCCATACTTCCTTGGCAGAACTTGCATGTTTTACATGAGTAAAAAGCGACGAATATAAGTTAGGATCAATTTGGCCTTGGCTTTGCTTACCAAAACGGTATCTGTTTCAGAACCATCGAGACATTTCGACAATTCCTCCAAAACGAACACATTTTCAACTGCAAATGCCCAATCCTCAAAATTCTCTCGCCCCATCAACTTTGGAACATTATTTAAATAGTTCACTGCCATGTTTAGCACTCAACACTCACGTTTACCTTTTACTTTTCGTTCTGAGTCGCCTAGAAGGCCTGGGCCCATAACCTGTTACAATTTACAGATTAAAGTAAAATAAAAACTGCTTGAGTTCTGTTGAAAGACCTAACTACGTACTGTATTGTTTTTCAGGTTATGTTACAATATTCTCTACTTTAATTATATATTATATGACAACCGACATTATCAAAACACGGATCATATATAATATTGGCATTTCCATTCTTTGAGATACTACCAACACTAATGTCTATATTATGCTCATACTCGAGTGCATGTTGTGCAATACAAAATTTTTCAGTTATCCCATATCGAATGTCTACCTAACCACATTAGATATGGAAAAAATAAAAAATCGTATGGTTCACAACATGCACTCAAGCATGACCATAATAGTTAAAACAATCAGTGGGAAATGAGGAAAATCAGCGCGGAATTCCAGTCAAAACTGGCAAAAAACAATTAAACACCAACATCAACGTCTATTTTGCCCAATCGACCGGCTGCATAAAGCCATCCATCAATGTTAAAAGACCACCACCAAATTATCTGCGATCATAACATCGCACGTCCATATGTCATGTCGAATTCCGCTTAATCGAATCAATTGCCAATAAGATATGGAATCTGCTCCCTCATCCTCCTTACTCTCCTACTAAAGCTCTCAGAGACTACCAATCTATCCCTGAAAAATAGGCATCATTATCATCATCATCACCATCACTCAGCCATTATCCATCCGCTGCGGAATGAAGGCTACTTCAGTATGCCTCCAATTCGCTCGGTCTTGAGTGTTTCCAGTCTTCTTCGTGGACGGTTATGATCAAGCGGTATCCAGTAGTAGTTTATACTATTTCTTCTTCAAGAGTAGTTTGGTTCATCGGTGTCCCCTTACCTTGCTATATGGCCACCCCACCTCCATTTCAATTAATTTAATCTTCCAATGATGACACATACTTTTGTTTGATATCTGATCCATATACATGTCTTTCTATACCTCCTTGTAATGCCAAGCAAACACTTTTCCATTCCTCTCTGTGCTACCCAAAGTTTGTGAGCTGATTGTGATGTGAGTGTCCATGATTCACTTGCAAATACCATCTGCAAATCTAAGGTGGCATACGTATGCGTCCTGTTCCCAAGGCACTCTGAGAAAAGAACAGGCGATAATGAGTCACCCTGGTGTACACCCCGTTCCATATTGATTTTAACTTTAAAATCATCTATATGAACTGTCGCTGTAGCTTCATCATACATCTATCTCCGTAGGTTTACATGGGCTCTGTCTATACCGTGGTTAAGCAATGCATCCATTATGGCTTGCTTTGATAGTGAGTCAAATGCCTTCTCATAGTCAATAAAAATCAAACACAGTAGCATGGTGTATACATTGTGTCTTTCTATGGACTGTTGGACAACCTGGATATGTTCCGTTGTACTCAATCCACTTCTGAATCCTGCTTGCTCTCTTGGTTGTGCGTCATTCAGTGTTCTCAATATTCTGTTAGATATTATCTTTGTGAACACTTTGTACTATACTGACAGAAAGCTTATTGGGCGGTAGTTTTTTAAATCTTTCTGTGTTCCTTTTTTATGAAGAAGAATCATTTCAACATTTTTCCATAGGTTAGGTATTTTTGTTCTTTGAGGCATTTTGAGTACAATTGTGCCAGTATTTTATTAAAAGTTTGACCGCCAGCTTTTAACATCTCAACTGTTACACTGTCCATTCCTGGAGCCTTTCCATTCTTCTTCGCTTCTATAGCATTTGTCACTTCATCCAACACGATACCAGGCATTTACTCTTCCGTGGGCATTGCTATTTTAATTGGTTCTGATCTTCATATAACTTGGAATAAAATCTTCTGATAAACTCTAACATTTCCGTACTTTCCCTGCACAGGGTGCCATCTTCATGCATTAAGGCATACATTTGTGTCCTTTTATTCGTCAACTTGTGTTTTGCTTTCTTTATTCCGTTATTTTCTTCTAGTGTTTTTTGTACTAGCTGCATGTTGAACCGACGCGTTTCTTCTCGAATACGTTTTCTTATGGTTTAGCAAAGTTCAACGTACTCGACTCTGCCAAAAAGACTGCCTGCATTCATTATTGTACACCGTTTTTTCATTAAATATATTATCTAATTGGAGATTTTTTGACTGTTTAACACTTTTTTTTGCTGGTGTTATTACAGCAGCCGTTCCAAGCACATTGTCGATTATTTTTTCATACTGATCTGTTATTTCCATCTCCTCTGAGTCTTGCAACACATCAAAGCGGTCGACAAAACAACCTCAAAAAGGCTGCCCTTCCCAGAATTTGCTTTGCCTTTCTTGGATCTTACCATTCGTTTAAGTTATCTTCGACAGTTTATCCTAACCTTTGCTCGCACCATTCTATGGTCACTTCGCACATTAAAACGGTTAAGGACAGTACAATTGCAAAATATTATTTTATCGTTTGACATGATGTAGTTAATTTCACTTGTGAGACCAGTTGGACTTTTTCATATCCATTTTCTGCTGTTTTTTTTCTTATTAAACGAGTTCATAATATACAGTTCTTGTCCTTCCGCAAATTCAACCAATCCAATCTGTCACCTTTATTGTCCCGCTCACCATATATATATATATATATATATATATATATATATATATATATATATATATATATATATATATATATATATATATATATATATTTACTGAAAAGTACTTTGATTTTCACGACGTTTCGACGAGACCGTAATCGTCGTTTTCAAGTATTAAATTCTCTCTCGTATGTAATCACGGTTAACTTCACTGCAGTCGATGAAACAGCGATGGTTCACCGTTCATTTTTTTTTACTTTTTTTTATTCTGCCAATTTAAATTAATATTTTTGCCGTGCAATGCGAACCGCATTTAACCATAGAATAAGTTTTAATTTTTGCCCGGCCTTTTGTGCGCCCCACCGACGTGCCTAAATAAACGTAAATTTTTAATTATCGGCCATCGAAGCCTTGGGGCAACGAAAACAGAATTAAATTCCGAACCTATTGTTGATCACTGGCCGAATTTCGAATGTATGTACTGCGCGTTACGTTTGTTTCAATTCTAATTAAACAATGTCGGATGCAGGCAAGGTACGCGTCCAATTGGCCCAACGTTATTGTAATCATACAGAAACAGTAGATATCCATATTTGTCATAAATCCAAATTCATTAGAAGTCAGATCTTGACATAAACTAACTAAAAAACTATAATAAATAATTTCACCGATATACAAAGTATATTATTTAAATAAGGTCCGTTTTTTTAGTAATTATTCTACATTTTTTTATCTACTTTTCGACATAATTTCCATTTTTGTTCAAACATTTGTCATACTGCTCAACAAGTTTTTGAATTCCGACGTCAAAGAAATCTGCCGCCTGTGAAGAAGCCCAATCCATGACTGCAATTTTAACTTATTCGTCAACGTTGAACCGTTGACCACCAACAAACCCCTTAAGTACAGAAGCAAGTAAAAGTCACTGGTCACAATGTCTGGACTGTAAGGTGGATGATTCCAGTTCAGTTCTTCCTTCCAAAAGACCTGATTATACCTTGTGTTTGTGCAGAAACATGTGGCCTTGCATTGTCATGGAGCAACATCACACCTGAAGACAGTAGGCCTGACCACTTGTTTTGTATGACACGCCGGAGTTTTCTCAAAGTGACACAATACGCATCCGAATTGATGGTTGTGCCTCTCGGCATAAAATTCACTAACAAACTCCCTTTCCTGTCCCAAAAGACAGTTGCTATGACCTTTTGTGCTGAAATTGTCTGTTTGGCTTTCACTCTGGTTGGCGGCAATGTGTGTTACCATTCCATTAACTGTTGTTTGGACTCAGGAATTATGTGAGATACCCAAGTCTCATCTCCTGTAACGATGTGGTCTAACAATTAATCTCCTTCCTGGTCGTATCCAGTAAAAAACGATAAAGCACAGCCCAATCTCTTTGTTTTGTGATCGTCAGAAAACAGTCTTGGAATCCACCGAGAATACAATTTTCGATAATTTTCGATATAATAGTGTAATAAGTGACCTTGAAACCTGTAGAAATTCACTTGATAACTTTGAAATCGTGAATCGTGGGTTCTCTCGAATTTTGTTGTCCCCATCACAAACCAAATCTTCAAACTGTCACTCATAACGTTATCGGACGATGAGTTCTCCTCACAGATCGGACGGTGAGTTTCCACTGCTGCCAAGTTTCTTGCACTCAAAAAACGAATTATAGATCGTATCTCACAGTTTTAAAACAGACTATACGGCTGCAAATAGCTCCTAAAACCGCGCAAAGCATGCAGGGAGCAGACACGCAAGTACACTGCGGCGATTGCGCGTCATTCTCACTCACATTCACAAACGAACTTTATTTAAAACATACCCCTCCTAGAAGTGAATATCCAGGTGTTCCGTATCGTTATGTTCAAATTTTTACGAGCATAAAATAAAGTTAATCCGAATATTAAAAAAAACACAAAAGCAGTAACTCCATATTTATTCGATCGATGTACATTCGTAAACCAAATTAAATTATCTTATCTTATTTCACGAATTTTCAATTAATGATATTTTCAAAAACCCTCCTCTTTCATGAATATAAGCATAACGCTTCATCTATCTATATTTACATAGCTTACATAGTACACTACATAGTAATTGTTCATGAAATGTGCTCTGGTGCACCATCCATTTGAAACCACATATATCGACTTATGACTTGGGGGGGTTCATTTAGTTAGTGGTACGTATTGCTTGGAGATTTTCTAATTCCTAGATCTATGCAGCTTTCTCAGATTTACGATACCGCCTTTCATAAATGAAACTTTATCTGTCCAAAGAAATATTTCGAAAAATTAAATTTTAGTCATGACTGTCGTAGGGCGCAAGTAGAATAAACTAGAGGGTGAGGGTAGTCTCTCTGAAGCAAACCATGCACCTTCCCATAATGATATGGATGTTGGACTTATCATTAAAAAATTCGCCAAAGAAACCTTTTTGGGACTTGTAGACTGTTGTTGTGGGACTTATGTACCTAATAATTCGACGTACACTGGTAGTTGGATCCCTAGTATCAAGATCTAGGTCTTTTTCATCTAAATGTGCTTATAACACGGACGTAGCCAGGATTTAGTTTGGAGGGGGGGGGGGGAGGGGGGGGGGTAGTTTGAAGTAAATAAAACAACAAAAATCGAGAAACAACGCAAAGTTTCCATACGATACAAAATAGTTCGACTACTCGACTACTACAAGAGATGGCGTTACTGTGCGCAACGTCCACTAGTTCGGATATATATTCAATTCAAATGTAATAATTTAACTCTCTTCACTCCTCGTATTTTTCGGTATAATATTAGGTAATATTTGGCTTATTTGGGGGGCTTGGTCGAAAAGATCATGTAATATGCATTCCAGAATATTCTGAAACGAGTTATTCGTCTATTTGGAAAAATTAAAAAAAAAAATTAAATGCATATCCGCATACTCTTGGAAAGAAAATCGGTAAAAAAATTTAAATTAGCGTTTACACAACAAAACGCTAACTCACTTGAACCGAATATTAATATTGATATTCTCAAAGAATTTTATCTGTATAACGTATTTTTTTACATTTTCTACATTTTCTACATTTTCAAAATTAATATTCGTAAAATAAGATAACTCTTTAAAAGCAGCAGAAGGAAATGAAAGAATAGAGGAAGCAAAAAACGCAATAATAGACTAAACAACCTGGTCCAGAAAAACAATCTTCAAACCAACGTTCCATATACGGTAGTGAAAGTTGGGTACTAACAGCGCGTCAAAAAAGTAAACTGCAAGCAATAAAGTACACGAATAGTGTCATTGTTTCAAATGAAACTTTTTTTTATTTATGGGCCCACGGCGGTCATAGGTGAGGCGTCAGAGGAAAAAAACATTTTTTGCAACAGCAAAAATTTATAAACCTTCAAAATATTTTCGAGGAGGAACAATTAAATGTTCCTTGATATATTTTGATGCGGATATCTCACCAATCTTTCTCTCTCTTCTTCCGGCACTCCAAATATATCAACACAATCCCCAAATTCTCATTACTAGAAGAACCAATTTCAAAGAAAAAAAGGGCCGGGCTTGTTCAGCCCCTACTGTCCGATTGTTCGAGATTCTGAGACATTAAATCTGCATTCCGCCACATAGATCATGGTGATTCTGCAATCCCATACAGATTCAACACTGTAAACAGATGGCTGAAATTCTGGTATAATAACTGCTGGTCAAACCTAAGAAAACCCAGGCAATAATACTCACTAAAAAAGCAATATAAACACCACCAAACTCCCAATTCTCTCTCAATTTTGTGGTTGTAAAGTACACCAATCCAGGTCTACAATTCGATTGATCCTGAAATTGTTCCACTATCCTAGTTGTTAATATTTTTACAACACTAATCCATTTACTTTTCTAATACACTAGATATTTTCCACATTTACTCTTGGACTAAAGACTACACTCTCATCTATCTTTTACTAAGCTAATTTAATTGTTTTTTTTTTATTAGAATAACATTAGAATTAAACATATTAATTTAATATTTATTAAATACACCTACGTTATAACCCGAATGGAGAATAATTAAACAAAAACTTTCACTTTCAATTGAGAACAATAATAATTGTAATCATTTATTTACTCATTACGCTCACCATTAAAATTCGGTCCTTCTAATTCATTTTTTATGAACAATGGTTTTTAATAATATATTTGGTTTCTCTATCACATTTTTTTATCATAACTTTCAAATATTTAAAATAGAATACTTTTTTTATATTTTCAAATAATTGATTGATTTGTCCGTTACATTGTGATAGGTCATTTTTCGAATTAAATAAACATTGTTTACGAAACTATAGTCGAAAAAATAAAATTAGTGATAAATAACAAAGTAAAAATTTGTTTTAAATAATTTTTCTATTTTTATTTCCAAATACTTATTTTTTTATTATGCAACCAGTAAAATCGTATATCATATAATTTCAAAAAAGAATATTGATAGCCTTGTTCCCTAGATAAACATGAATATTATTAAAAACAACTAGTACATATCAAATTCTTTAATGCTTATTTATAAAACCGAATATCATAAATAAAATATATAAAATTAATTTATATATGATGTTCAAGAACTGGTACAAATCTAATTAAATAAAACAAGAAGACTAATCATATGTTTTCTATCACTGTCAATTAAACGTCAGGGGACGTTTATTTGAATCTGAAATATGACTATTTTATCTAATCAAACGTAATTATAAATGTAATTGAATAAAAGTACCAAACCGAAGGTTGTTATATCAGTATTGAGACAAGTGCGTTGAATTTAAGTAAAATGTCGGACTCGGTGCCATCTCCGCAACACCCCGAATCTTCAAGCACAACAGTGACCTTGGTTGAAACCACAGATGAACAGGTAAATTTGTTTGTCGTCTAAAGTCCGATGATCTTATCATAATTTGGTTTATTCGGTATTTAAACCATGTTTCGTCCCACAAGTTTAAGTGTTTTTTCGGTTTCAAAATGGAGTAAAAATAAACAGAAAAATATGGCAAAAATCATTCCACACTACAAGTAGTTATTTATCAAAGTCGCCTTTAGAAGGAATTAGAGTTTTGGATCTTACAAGAATCGTTGCTGGTCCTTACTGTACTATGGTTCTCGGAGATTTAGGAGCAGAAGTGATAAAGATAGAAAAACCTGGAACAGGAGATGAATCACGGCTCTGGGGCCCACCATTTATTGGTGATACTAAAGAGTCCTGTTATTTTGTTACTTTCAATCGAAACAAGAAGAGTGTGTGTGTCAATATTCAATCAGAAGAAGGGAGAAACATTCTTTATTCATTGGCCAATGTATCAGATGTTTTAGTGGAAAATTATGTTCCAGGAAAGCTTGATAGTCTTAAACTGGGATATCGAGATTTTCAAAAAATAGCTCCTCATTTGATTTACTGTTCTATTACTGGTTTTGGGCCTGAAGGGCCTTACAGTAAAAGACCTGGCTATGATGTTATAGCTGCATCTATTGGTGGTTTAGTTCATATAACAGGGCCAAAAGATGGGGAACCTTGCAAAGTGGGAGTGGCATTAGTTGATATTACTACAGGTATTACTGTTTTAGGAATATGTTTATTAATGTTCTAATTGAAATTTTCAGGTTTGTATGCTCATGGAGCTATAATGGCAGCATTATTGCAACGTTCCAAAACTGGACAAGGTCAAAAAATTGATTGTGATCTTTTGTCCACACAATTATCAACATTAATTAACATAGGCTCAAACTATCTCAATACAGGCAAGGAAGCAACAAGATGGGGAACAGCTCATGAGAGTATTGTACCATATCAAGCTTTTCCCACAAAAGATGCTTATTATACTGTTGGAACAGGATCAGATAAGCAATTTGCAGAGTTATGTGATAAATTAGAACTAGAACATTTAGCGAAAGATTCAAAATTTGTAAACAATAAAAGTCGTGTACAAAATCGTGAGGAACTACTTGAAATTCTCAATAAAGTATTTGCAACAAAAACAAACAGTGAATGGAGTATCATTTTTAATCAAAGTTCATTTCCAAATGGACCTGTCAATAATCTTGAAGCAGCATTCAGTGATCCTCATGTGAAGTCAATTGATTTGGTTCAAACTTTAGATCATCCTGTAGCAGGAAAAGTAAAAGTTGTGGGACCTCCTGTGAGATATAGTGCAGGTGGAAATGAAATTAGAAGTTCACCACCTGTTTTAGGGCAACATACTGATCAAATCCTGAAGGAATTATTGGGATATAATGATGAAGAAATTAATAAACTAAAAAACAGACAAGTTATTTCCTAAACAATCAATGTACATATATTATTATATATTATTATATATTCATTATATATATATATATATATATATATATATATATATATATATATATATATATATATATATATATATATATATATATATAGACTGATAATCTTTTTAATAATGTTTTTATCTGTATTTGTATTATTATTTCAACTAAGAGAATATGGTGCTATGATGTGATAAATATATTATGAATATTTTTTTTTGTTTATTTTCTAATATATAACCTTCAATTATACCAGATAAGTAGAGTAAATTTCAAAAAGGTGGTGTACACATTCAGAAATCTATTAGGTACATATACAAATTAAATCTGAAAATAATGGGACCAGTTCATTTATACAGCAGGGTTTAATTTTTGTTTGTTAAATAGGAGAGTCAAATAAGTAGAATAAATTGCAAAAAGGTAGTGTATAGCTTCAGAAATCTGTTAGGTACATATACTAACTAAATCTGAAAACAATGAGATTGATTCATTTATACAACAGGGTTTAATTAATTGTTTGTTTGTACTTTGATTATACTAGCTATCTTTTATTGCTTTAAGTTAGTAGGAGTGCTATTTACAACATTTAGAAAAGTTGATAGATTTATTATTATATGGTTCTGACTAGTTTTGTTTAGCTAAAGATTATCTTAATTTTTTCTATAAAAAAGGGAGAAAGTGTAGCAGGAAAAACTTGTCAAAGCACGCGCTACAGACGAAGCGACGTGTCAATACAGTTAAGGATTTACTACTAAATGATCCATAAGTGACAGAAATATAGATGTGTTAGTGGATCATTACACCTAGAAATAGAGAAAAAATATCATGTCTTCTGGTCTTATTATATTTTTAGTTACAATGTTATCTTCCAACAGGATAATGATTCAGAGCACTCGTCTATACTTTCTCCTATCGAGTTAATTCGAATAACATTGAATAGAGGAGTCAAAAATCATTAGTTTTACACAATTATAGGTATATTAGTACTTTCCTTGTCCTAAGCGCAGATAAGTTTGTAAGGATCCACATGCTCAATATTAAGTGGTTACGTTATTATTACAAGCAGGTCCTTACAGAATTATTGATTTTGCATATTTAAAACTTAATTATAAAATAAATAAATAATTAATATAAATCTGTTTACCCTTCTAGTAGTAATCTTAATTCTTCCATATTAGCTGTTTATTTACTTATTGTTTATTACTGTAATTCTAATTTCAAGGATCATGCAGTTCCTAGAGTTACAGTTAAACTGAAAAAGCCTAAAGCAAACAGAAAAGTGCAATGGAGCACTGAAACAGTAGATAATGAAAATTTAGGAAAGAAAAAATCAAAATGTAAGTATTATTCAGTCAGTCTATATACCCGCAAATTTTTAATGAAAATAAATAGACAAATATAGAAACATTAAAATAAATAAATTTGAATTAAAAAAAAATCTTTAAATATTGGTTCACTGTAAAAAATGTTTTCAATGTATAGTAATCTGACATACGGGAGTCGTTCGAAAAGTCCCCTATGAAGTGCTTCCTAGTTTCTGTCGTGTAACGGTGAATTTATATTTCATCTATGAAATAAAATAAAAGTTAAGTATTGGGGTTAGAGACGCATCAGCAACTACAAGGCTTTTATATATATATATATATATATATATATATATATATATATATATATATATATATATATAT